>CM028246.1:2232279-2331987 GCA_016432835.1 Brassica nigra
TTATATAAAATATCATATATCATAGCAAGCATCATGCATGATATATAAGAAAAGAAATGGTTCTCTTCACAATTACCCGTGCACGTTGGTTAGCTATAAGTTATAGCTATAACTCGAAAGGCATAAGATGGCCGAAACCATTCACCGTGTTGTTTACATGTTGTTATTATCTGATTGTTCAAATCAACATACAAATTTCAAAGATAATTTTTTTAAAAAAAAGTGGTCAAGTATTTATTTGAGCCAAACATAAACGTAATTATTTTATTTGAAGAAAAGCCATTTTTCTTTCTGACCCTTCCAAACTATCATACAGTTCCAAAGAAACCCTTGCCTATTGACTGCGTAATATATAACCATTTCATGCACAAACTACTTGTTCAAGTTTTAGTACTTAGCGTAGTTAAATATTCGTTTAATTTTTTAAAATTGCACTTACGCTTAAACTCTTACAAAATTAAGCAAGACTACTAGGTCAGAGTCCAGGTTGTAATTTTTTAGATGTCACTCTTCAATTGCATATAAGATCGAGCGAGGGACTACCACTTCTCTTACTCCCATATCAAAGACAAAGTATTAGTATTAGTTTATTACAGGAATTGTTGTTAGTAGAAAAATTTCCCTATATAAATAACACAAACCCATATCTTCCAACATATATTAATTTCACTCGAAATTCTCTTACATTTATTGTTATTCTTAGAAGTTATGATGGGAGTAATGTCTCAATCGCTTTTCAATCTCAAAAGTTCCTCTTTCTCTCTCAATAACAAAGTTGTAATGTTAGTCAATCCATTTTGTATAACCAAGAATTTTATATTTTGTTTGGTTAATTCTTTTGAATATATAGCGTTTTGACTTGAATGACAATTCTTAGTTTTTTACTATTGCAGGAGAGGATACATTTTGATCAAAAAGGCTTCCCAAAGGGCATATGCAATAGGAAGCAGCAGAGAGAAGCCATCGTGGACAGCAGACGGTGAAACCGGATACTACAGACCTGAAACTGTAGCAAAAGAGTTAGATTCATACGTTGTGACAACCTCTAAAAGTGAAGTTAAAAAGAGGAGAGGCGAAGAGTTATGGTGGATGCCTGATCCGCAAACCGGATTCTATAGGCCTGACACTTTTGTGAGAGAGCTCGATGCCGTTGAGCTACGGTCAATGCATTCCAAGAACCGAGAATAAAAAATCTTTGCGAGCCAATGATCTCTACATGTGTGGTGTGGTTTCTTTCTAATTCTAGTTCATCCATTGATGTGTGAACTCTGAAGTATTGGCAAATTATTGTTTGCTTTACGACTTACGTGTTTCTTCTCATCATATATATTAATTGCCTAGCCCTAGTGACAGTATCTAGCAACATGATATGGTCAGTAAACAAGTTGGGTTTCTATCTGGTGAATCTTTCAGTAACAAGTTGTCACGTCTTTTATATATAAGATCGTATTTTTTTGTTTGAGAAGATTTTTGTTTAGAGATCAAAACTTCAACATTTTACCCACTCTAATGGCTTTGTAAAATCTGGTTTCAACACTTAAAGACTTGTTCACCATAGTTGTGTAAGGCTTTGTTCCTTTTAAGTTTATTTTTATTCATTTTGAGTAGGGGTGGGCATGGATCGGATAGTACCATATTTTTTGGTATTTGCGATTTGCTTCGTATCTTACGAATATCTGATTTTCCGATTTGCTTTGCTTCGGAGAAATACGGATATTCGGTTTTACGGATATCGGAACTTTTTTAAATATTTGCGAATATTTGCGAATATTTACGGATATCTCATACACCATGTTTTATACACGTAAATCTAACAAAATTATACATGTTTTGTTTTTTTTAATATTCTTACATAATATTAAACCAAAAGTGAAAATTAGTGGAATTATATGTTCTATACTTTTTATAATAAAATAATATTTTTGATAAAACACATAATTTTAGAAAATTATAGTTTTAGAAAGATTTTATATTTTTTTCTTTAATTTAATACATTATATATTTTTATAAATAACACAAATATATGTTGAGGTAAAAATTTATACATTATTCACTTATTTGTATAAAAACCGGAGCGGATCGGATATTCGCCTTAAAATTTTTTAGTATTTGTGATTTGCTTCGTTTTTAACGGATATTGAATTTTAATATTTGTTTTGCTTCGAAGACTTACGGATATTCGGATTTTTCGGATCGAATCGAAACGAATAACGAATCGAATCAAATTTAACGGATAAAATGCCACCCCTAATTTTGAGTTTTATCCTATGTAAATCATGCTAACGACAAAACCAAGGTCCAAGGACTAAAAAAGAGTAGTATATTTTCTTATATACTTGGTACGGCACTGTATGTACTTATGCTAAATCCAAATACTGTACGGATCAAAACGTTGAATGTGTACTTTGTGACAGTTCGTAGGAATCTCACAACCACTTACTATTTACGTGCGATGTTCTTCAAAGGTTTAGAAAATGCTCACCTAGCGGCTACTTACAACTGATTGGGGACCACATCGTCTCCCTATACACAACTCAGTTCTTGCTCGGCATCATCTATTTCTTTATGGTGAGTTCTAGAAAACCTTGCATCACTTATAGCGTGGAAGGAATACTTCTCGACATGAAGAACCTCCTCTACACTATTCATATATTATTAAGCTAACTGGAAACAATAACATAGGATTCAAAGAGAATGAAAACTGAGTTGGATGGCCTTACACCTTAATTTATTTTTGAGAACATCTTTGTCCTTTTAGTATAATATCACCCTAAAATTGTCTATAGTATAATACTTTTGATAATACCAAAATTATCCCTACATTAATTAATAATCACATTTAATCAAATAAAATACAATTACTACTTTTTATTTGATTAAACTTAATCAAAACTTGAAAGGACGGGTATTTTACCTATTAAAATGTCATTTTTCAATTTTAATATTATTTCTAATTAGATGAGGATGTGTTTTAATAGTTTATTATCTAATATGGTTTTATTTTTATAAATTGTAATTTTAATTAGTGCGAATATGTGTTTGAATAGTTTATTATCTAATATTATCTTTTGAATTTATTGTATCTAGTAATTATAGAGAATATTCAAGGATTGTTTTGATCTGACCCCGAAAATTTATGAGTTTCTAAATAGTATTTGTTATTCATATTGTTTGGTTTATTGAAAGATAAATTAGTATTAGTTGATGTGTAAATATGTTGCTCTTATGTTCTTCGCAGGATTATATAGGAATGTTGGGAGGGATGGTCTACAAAGCAAACGTGTGAATTTTCATCACACAAATTGGTTCGTTTAAGAAATAGGATTGTACACATTACTATTAGATTATTTGGAAGAGTCTGATCACTTACATGCAAGGTGTCATGGGTTAGTAAACATATTAGAAATGGTTTTAAATTCTCGATGGACCAATATTTAAATTATTGGACTGTTTTGTTTTATTGGACATGACTATCGTATGAATTTAAAATTTCTGTAAATTATTAAAGACAATTTTTTAAAAAAAGTAATGATATGTTTTGTAATTTTCTGGAAAAATTAGGAGCATAATCCGAAGAAAAATTCTAATTTAATAATATAGATTTTGTTCTAACCACGACCATATATCAAACTTACTCAAATACAATTCAGAATAACATTGTATTATTTATTCAACAAGGTGCTCCTATTAAATGTACACAAAATATGATACAATGACTGAATGTGTATATTCTAAAATCAACGGCAAAGTTGAACGCACAAGCTATTAATCCGTGAATCCGAGGGATTTGCCAAAATGTATGATCCTGACTTACCATTCCTCAAACAAGTTATGCTCAACTGGTTTCCTAATTGAGTCGTCTGCACGAAGAAAAAAAAAGAAAGAATCCCAAGAGATATGTTGATTATAGACCCTGAACGAAACCGGATAATGAAAATGGTTATAAAGACTGTTACCGTGCAAGAGGCTGGTTCTCGGTTACAGCTCCATCTAGAAGTTGGAACACATGAAAGATAATGACACCATGAGCAGTGTTTGTTTCCATCCACATTGTTAAAAAGAGAGATCAAACCAGCAATGAACCTGACAAGGAAACAAACCGGTTTTGTGTTATTTTTTCTTGTGTTGTTCCAAGAAACAAGATCATTCACGCAATCCACAGGCTTATATGAGAGTATATATATGGTCTTTACTATATGATAAACAAATTGATTGGTTTATAGTTGATATTATGTAACAACTTACCAACCGAGCAAAACGAGAAGAGAGACGGTCCATAATACGGCCTGGTAGATATTGTACTTGTGAGGTTTAGTTGCAGGTGCGTTTCTTTGGTTGATCCATCCGTAATGAGGACGGATTAACAGCACGAATCCAAGAAGAAAACCAGTAGCAAAACCTCCAATATGTGCAAAGTTATCAACTCCAGGGAGCACACCAAGCCCCAAGTTCACCGCCACAATCAATACAAGAGTTATGATCGTCACAACCTACACAAAGCATTAGCAAACAACATGAACTTCCAAACTTTATAGCATCACATATATTTTCCGGCTAACAGAACTATGTTGACGGTGTTTTGTGTTATTTTTTTCTTGTTTTCGTCCAGATCTGTGAACATGTGGTGGTGTATTGTTTGTGTAGTTGGCAATCATTTTTTTTCTATATAAAAAGAAGCATGTTTTCGATACCTTGTTAGAATAGATTGTCCAGTTGATAAAGATCTCAGAGAGCATTCCTCCAAGTAAACCAAACACAGCACCAGATGCTCCCACAGAGATGTTTGAGCGGAGGAAAAGAGCAGACAATATACTTCCTCCAAACCCAGATATCAAATAAAGCAACCCAATCCTTACTAATAAACCAAAATGGAAACTATAGGTTATACACATGTTTCATCAAAAGATGTGTGTGTGCAACAAATCGATCAAGAGAGGTAGCAAAAGAGTGTACTTACTAAAACCGAATTCACGTTCCATACGCATACCGATGAATAAAAGAGTCAACATGTTGACCAACAAGTGAACAACTCCTCCATGTAACCAGTTGCAAGAAAGTAGACGCCACCCTTCATCTCCTTTAACCACTTTCTTCACATCTAATCCACCCATTGTTCTTAACCTGTTTCCAAAGTAAGAAAGACTCAAACTAGGAGAAAGTAACACACTTTCTCTATACCCTCTACTCCTAAAATGATGCACAGGTCTCTGCTTACGTGAGAGAGGAAGGACCCAGAAGAGGATTCTCCCTTGTGCTCTGAAACGAGAACCGACCCAAGAAACCGGCGAAACAATCTCCAGACTTCTTCGGACAGTTGTTGACATACATGGTGATCACGAACACGACGACGTTTGCGATCACGAAACAGGGGATGAGCCAAGAGAACCAGCTACGAAACTCCTTGACTCCTCTTCCTCGTTCTTCATAGGAACTTCCTCGACTTCGATTCTGAGATCGATGTTGCTCAGATAGAGCAGAAGATTCTACATTCATTGGGTTGATGTTGTTGTTGTTGTTGTTGCTCTCGCTCTGTCGTGTTCTTCCCCAAATCGGAGCTGTCTCTGACTCCTTCTCACCCATAGAAGCAATTAAAGATTCGAGCTTTTGAACTAAACTCGAGAGATTTTGAGATTGGGTTTTCGTTTTCGGTCTCTTGTCTCTGTGGGGTTTATATTGGTTTGGACATTGGAGTAGAAGGGAAGTTCTATCTTAGCAGATTGTGTCTGAAAACAGAAAAAGGGAAAGAGTTGGTCAACTGTCTTGACCTAATCCTACCACTAAACCAATTTTCCATGTGACATTACCCGGTTTGTTCGTGTGTGTTTCCGGTTTAGGAATAATTAATTAAGATTTATTTGTTTGTTTATTTGTTTTTTGACATTAAGTTTGTGTATTTTATAATTTCTCAGTTTCTCTTTCTCTGATATCTTGTGTTTCTTTTTGACCGTTGGTGTGTTCTGTGTGTGTGTGGAATTTGTCAATTCCAAAAATATTGCATGATATCTTTTGATGAAAGACTGATGACAAGCGGTCAAATAGAGTAAGAAGATCGATTCTGATACTGTCTCCAATCTATTTTTATTATATATCTTTAAATCTTTATAATAAGAAAATAATTTACTTTAATTTATTTTTTCTATAATAATAATCTATAAAATACAGAATAAAAATAAAGATTGATATTTTTTTTCCTAAATATAAAAGAAAAATAACAATTTTTATTGTAGATAATAAATAACAATGAGTTAGAGTGAAATCTAATTTAAATACTAGATAAAAAAAATAGTAATAAGTTGGAGATACTCTGAACATATTCTAATAAGTATTATATCAGCACAGGCCCAAAGTTAGTTTGACAATAAATAACCATAAGTTAACACACTAAAGCATTGAACCTATTAGAGCAACTACATTCCATTGCATCGTGCATCAGGAGTTTCATGCAGCATGAGTATTCAAGTTTGAATCTCTCAAAAAAAAATCTACAAAAATAATACGTACTCTCAATTTTTTTATTTGATGCTTTGGAATTATACATAGAAACTAAAAAATATTTAATTTTATAAATTTTAAAATAAAATCATCACTAACTATTTAAATAACCATAATTCAACCAAAACAATCTACTTAATATAAAAGATCATATAGCATAAAATTAATAAATTTTACATTAAATATAGTTTTTTTTTAGAAAAAACTACGAAACGTCTTATATTAAAAAACAGAAAATAGAATTTTTTAACTGAAATTTAGTTCATTGCATAAATAAACATTCACACTCGATTACAACACTTTTTCTCAGTCCCTTAGAATCTGCATACAAAAAATGAGCTCCAACCTGCAAGAAGAAGGAATTACAAAAGCGATAACCAAGTCGAAAGATAACAACCCGACACAGTTGTTAAAGAGTTATGCAGTCGAGCATTTCTCTCCTTTCATATAAAGTACACTGAGGCCTGTATTGTTAGCTTAATGAGAAGCGCCACGTTGGATGAAGGTCCTTTAGTCCATCTGATTCCTGATTGAACTCAAGGGGAGGATTCAGATGACATCTAAAATAGAAAAAAGATCAAATCTGAGAACTGTAACTACATTAAAAGAATGTATATCTCAAATGTTGAAATACTCATCCAAAATCGTAATAAATTTTAGGACGAGTATCTCAACATATTCATTCTTTTTTATTTTTATTTTGCAAAATATACGTTCTTTTAATACTATTGTTATAATTGATTTTTTGGGAGAGACTCAAACTTAAGAACCCATATAAAATGTTGTTGTTCTTAAATTAACCGACAATTTTTCCTTTCGAAAACTAGTGTGCACACGTCATGACTCATGAGTTTAAATTTGCATAAGCGACAGAATCTAGCTTATGTATTGGTGGAAATTTTATAATTAACGTTCTATATCTCAAATTAATATTTCGAAAACTTCTAGTATAGCAGTGGTTATTATCTCGATTTTGAATATATTTTGGTATGGTATTTCCGTATTAATTAGTCATGAATTATTTTTTTTGAAAGTTGACCAAAAAAATAAGTATGCTCAAAACGTCTAATAACAATCACATTACTTTGCGTTGCAGAGAAAGTATTAAGACAAAGGTCTCACATTGAATATCAGAAAGGATTCTTGGTAATATATATTCCCTCCGTTTTTTTTTATAAATCGTTTTAGAACCTTGCACATAGATTAAGAAAAACATAAATTTCTTATATTTTCTAAACAAAAACATCATTAATTATTTATCTAACCACAAATCAACCAATGAAAAAAACAGAAGACATATTATGATCATACAACATTAACTGTTAATAAATTTTACATAAAAAACCGAAAACGTCATATAATTTAGAACAAAAAATTTCCTCTAAAACGACTTATAAAAGAAAACGGAGAGAGTAAGATAGATGAACCACTCCTCTTATCACCGATTGGTTTTAAGTTGGGAGTCTATCTAACTTAACATGGTATCAGAGCCAGGTTCGAACAATCCAACTCGACTATTATCGATCCAGCCCAAAGTCGGTCAATCGATCCTTACCCAAACATTCCGAGATTGGTTCTCAAAAAGTCATCATCTCGAAGGGGCGTATTAGGAACAAATATTCCACATCGAATATTGGAAGAGATTCTTGATAATATATAAGATAGATAAACCACTCCTCTTATTACCAATTAATTTTAGGTTGGAACTTAATCTAGGTTAATAGAAAGGACACATGTGAAACTCCAACACTGAAAGTCGGTTTAAGAAATGTTCAAATTAGAATTCTTCTTAAAAACAATAAGCCTTGACAAATTCTACCGAGAAGGTTAGAATAAGCTAAAGGAGATTGTAATGTTTGTCTATATCAATTAGTGTTGGATAAGTCCAAGACACTAATGAAGAATTGTTCTATAGTTTCTTGCTCAAGGATTATCATACTTTTTCATCTTCAATCACTTCAAAAGTTAAAACTAATGTTTACGTTAACAAGTTAACTAAGAACGTGTCGTCATCATTTACGAATACGACATCTATATTTCTTGTCGGATTATAATTTAATGACTCTAGTAATTAATTGGGTTAAAGTCAAATGAAAAACTCAATAAATCATAGTTGTGTAATTGACTTTCAAATACCCTATGTTCCTAAAGACACTGATTAAATACATTTGTAAAATTTATAGACGTTTACTCTTCGCCCATACGTGTGTATATGTTTTCTTAGACATCACTCATTTGTTGACATTTGCATTTTTCATTTATTCTAATAGCTACATAGAGTTTCATTTTAATCAGTTTATGTATTGAGTTTTTTAAAATATCCACATCTCTTACCGAATTTGAATTCGAAATATGATAAAATAACTACACTAATACAAATAATTGAGCTACAAACCAAATTAAAAGATAACATTTTCTTATATATTTATAAATAATACTATATATAACGTCTACTGTCGGCTATATATATATTAGTATATTTTATACAAATTAAAGCTAAAATGTAAACCAATAAAATAACTAATCACCACATAGTTAAGCTATCTATACATTTTGTCGGCTAACTAAACAAGAAAAAGTCAGCATTGACTTTAAATAATCACAATATGTCAATTATTATTTAACCATTGATCGAACATCATCTTGTGATTTATCAAATTTACATCTCTTCACATATTAAAACACACCCTTTATATTCAATTTTTATATCATCTCGATCATATACAAAAATGAATAGAAAAAACTCGGATCGTCGATCATATTCATGGTCTGGACAAGCAAGACCATACATATGCGAATTTTGCGAGAGGGGTTTCTCCAACGCACAAGCTTTAGGAGGGCACATGAACATCCATAGAAAAGACAGGGCAAAGCTGCGACAAGCAAACCTCAAAGAAGATGAACGTGAAGACTCCACGTGCACCACTTCCAGAAATCGATTCGAGCAAGATCTTATTGAATTTCCTTTCTTCGTTGATACGGTCAGTACAACAACAAAAGAAGATAAACATACAAGTGTAGACTATCTGGGAGATGAAGAAGAGAAGAAAACGAGGATGGTTCATAGGGCTTTGTCTGAAAGTGCAGAAGTGATAGATCTTGAGCTTCGTCTAGGACTAGATCCTTATAAGAAATCACCAAGTACGTAATTATGTGAATAGTATAATCACTAAGTACATATGTAATTATCTGAATAGTTAGAATTTTTTTTTGTTCGTTTGATTATTAATTTATTGATCCGTTAATAATATTGCAATAAAACTAACATTTAGCATGTACGTAACTGTATCTGATTTTGATGCGTTTTTATTATTACAAATTTACAATGGTTTATCATCATTATATGTGAAAAGTATAAACCATATCGAAGGGATCACTGTAAAATAAGTATAAAAATGCATGGCTTGTTTTCTCCAAATTAAAATTCATCCTCGAATCAGAGGCTTATATAATTTAATTTTATTTTAAAGAAATTTTTCTTTTATTCCCATAAATCCATTGAAGGGCATAAGCTTACATAATCAACACTGAAATCAAACAAAAAAACGGTACAATTTTTCCACATAGCAACTTTGAATATCTAAGACTACACAGACAAGCAGTTGACAACGGGACATCATTTCCGTTACTTGGTTGGTTCTGTCGCACGTTACAAAACAGGGGAGTTGGTGGACTGGAGCCCGAGAAACCATACCTGATAGGTCTAACTGCAAAGAGACCGCACCACAGACTTTAGAAACGACAGGATGCTACGGGAGTCGGGAGCAGCTTGACGGAGGAGACAATGGAACCTACAGCTGAGAGCATGTTTAATGTGGGTATTTTAGGATGGGGTTCTTAGCGGAATATAAGAAACCGTCTCTTAACTTTTAATTAAAAAAGCTAAGAACCGGTTTTTAAAAAATTATGTTTCTTTTCATAACAGAAGTGCTAATTTTGGAAGGCTTGGTATTTGGCTTGGCTCGTTCAAGTAATCGTATTTTGGGCTTGAACTTGATTTGTTTAAAATAAGTACTTAGCTATATCAAGTACTCGAGAGAAAAACCAGTACTTGCAAGTTATTTGATCCGATTTGTTACTTGCTAAAATCAAGTATTCATTTCTAAAATACTTATTACTTACAAATTATAAATAATTAAAATAAAATATAATCTCCTACAAAGAATTTTGCTATCTTTTATCAATTTTTCTATTCAAATCTAATATATTTATTTGATTTCAGTTACAATATAAATAAAATACAAATTATGTTAAATATATAATAAGAATATTTTAAAAATGAGTAGCGAATAACAGGTTAAAACAAATAATGAGACAAATATTGAAAGATATAAAGATATTTGATATTTGACTTACACCTGCTAATAATAAGATATATTTGCTTATTATCAAATTTAACAAAGTCGAAACTTGATTTTCAAGACGAAATGAAACAAATAAACCAAATTAAAAGAATCATTGCTCATATAATTTAAAATTTTAAAAAGATTAAGATTTTGAAACTATAAAACTTATGTCAATGTTACATAAATAAAAGAAATAAACGAGTAACAAGTACAAACAAGTCAAGTAGTTAAATTTTTAAAAAGATTTGGTACTTGGTTTGTACTTGCAAACTTTGGGGTTGAAGTACTTGTTACTTAGTTTGATCACTGCAAGTACTCGATTTTACGGACAAGTACGAGTCGAGTAGTGGATACGAACCGAGTATTGAGTATCTGTGCCCAGCCCTAGTCATGTGTCTATGAAAAAAATACACACTGATGCAGAGATCAGAAAGAGAGCATGACTATGATGACGAACTAGCTGCTATGATTTCATGGTTTGGTGAAGTATTTGACTACAGCCCTGTTCTTTTATCAGCCGCAGCGTTAGCGGTAGCGGCAGAAAAAAAAACAACGGTGACTGAATCAAATAATAGAGCAAAACAAAGGCGACTGAGATATTTATTGTCGCTGGGTAAAGAAGCGGCAGACTTTTTGCAAACAAGTGATGACGCTGAAAATATTAGCGTCCATGAAAGACGTCACGGACAACACCGGCGATCACTTCCAGCATTCCACCATGCTACTTTGCTCTCCATTAAAGTTACTTTTTCTTGCCGCTGTCGCTGCCGCAGCGATCCCGTAACGAACAGGGCTTACTTAGGATTTCTTTTAGAAACCAAGCACAAGAGTGTTTATGTAGAAACCAACAATGCGAGAAAACGTGATGTTACAATATGTCTTATAAGACTTCACGTTTTGCAAGTTACAAAAAAAAAAAAGACTTCACGTTTAATAATTTATTTTGCACCATGTAAGCATTTTTCTATTAATTTGTATATTTTATATTTTAAAAATTTGAAACTCAGTGTCCTGATTTATAAACGCTAATGAATCATTAGTGAAAAAAAAAACTGAATTGAAAGAGTTTCCTTTATATAACCAAAGTGTCTTAACCAATTAAAAATTAATTTATAAGTTAATAATGGAAGCTGATAGCGCAGAAAAAAATATTTAAAAATAAATAAAAAAGAATATTTAGTGGGTCATTTCCCTACCACGCGTCCATCAGAGAGTAAATGAGCTTTTGTTTCAAAGCGATAGTCTTTCCTTCCAGAAACTTCTCGACATAAAAAAAAAGGAGTTGCGGTCTAGATCACTCCACGTGTTTCGAACATGATGTGGCAATCTGACGTGGCACTCCCTAAACACCCGGATTTGATTCTCCCCACCATTCATTTCTCTCTCTCACTGAGTCAACTCGTCTCCGTTTCTCAGTTTCATCTCTGTAAAAAAAAACGCCGATTCGTCGAGAAAGTGAAACGCAGATTCGATCACTGAAGCAGTCTCTCTGCCATGAATGGGAACAACAACGGAGTATCAGCTCCGATTGAGAAAGTGGTTTACATGTCCGGCTACTTACCGGGAGCCTCGCCGGAAAAGTCTCCGATTCTCTCTCCTGTTCCCGTGCGGTTACCGGCGGCTGTTAACGGAGGAGATTCGTGGAAAGACGTGTGTGGCGGTGGTTGTGGATTCGCTATGGCTATCTCAGGTTAGGGGTTTTTACCTAAAGTCGGAAGCTTTGATTTTGTTTTTGATTTTTCTTCTAATGTTGGGTGAGTTTTTTTAGTGAATGGGAAGCTTATAACTTGGGGGTCTTGTGATGATGAAGGACAGAGCTACGTGGCTTCTGGAAAGCATGGGGTAAAATAAAAGTTCATTAAAATTAAAAAAATGACGACCTTTTAAAACATCTTTGTAACGAAAGTTGATTCAGTTGTTTGCTTTTTTTTTTGATATGATTGTTTTAAGGAAACTCCAGAGCCGTTTCCACTTCCCATCGAGGCTCCAGTTATACAGGCTTCTGCTGGATGGGCACATTGTGCCGTTGTAACAGGTAACTAATAGTTAGGATTGGTCAACTAATACCTTGTAACTATATGTATTTTTCTGAAGATTTGTGTTTTGGTGTGTGTAGAGGCTGGTGAAGCGTTTACTTGGGGATGGAAAGAGTGCATTCCATCAAAGGATGTTTGTGGAAAGCAGCAAAGTGGTTTGAGTGAGCAAGGTGAGTTTTCGTTAGGATATGGTTGACTGTTTTTTAGTGCTTTGTTTTTCATCGTTGACCCATGTAGTTTGTTCTCAACTGCGATAGTGAGTCCAGTATTGTCACAAGGTACAAATGCAGCCAGCGGTCAGAATGAGAACCGAAAGATGGGGGAGGAACCAGTGAAGCGGAGACGGGTTTCAACCGCCAAAGACGAAACGGAAGGTCTTACATCTGGAGAGGACTACTTTGCCACTACACCTTCGCTTGTGAGTGTTGGCCTAGGAGTGAGGATCACCAGTGTTGCTACTGGTGGTCGGCATACTCTGGCATTGTCAGGTGAAGTTGAATATAAACGACTAGTTTACAAATCCGAGATGAAGCAGTAACTAGTGTTTTTTAGCCTTAGGTTATGTGAAGCCTGAAGATTCTTTGAGGATGATTGCATCTTATCTGTCATGTTTCTGCGGAAGTTTCAGATATAGGACAGGTTTGGGGTTGGGGATATGGAGGCGAAGGGCAGTTAGGATTGGGTTCCAGGATTAAAATGGTTTCAGCTCCTCATCTGATACCTTTCCTTGAATCACCTAGCTCTGGAAAAGAAAGATCTTTTGTATTGCATCAAGGGACAGCAACCACGTCAAGAGTTCCTGGTCAGTATATAAAGGCGATTTCATGTGGAGGGCGTCACAGTGCAGCAATTACAGGTCTGTTGTGACTTCTGAGTTATTAGTTGATTCAACTAGCTTGGCATGAAGTAAAAGCTATCTTGCAATTTATGTATTTCTCATGTTGGTATTCAAGAGTGATTTGGAAAAATGTTGTGAGGGTTTGATCTTGATTGCTCGTCCTTCCTAGTTGCAGATGCTGGAGGGTTAATTACTTTTGGCTGGGGACTCTATGGACAGGTGAATTGTTTACTTCTTACAAATCTTTGTCCGGTTTTCAAACTGATTGAGCCTTGAATATGCTTTCTCTTTAGCTTCTCCATTTGCTCATGCTAAGTTGACACTTTTTTGGTATTTAGTGTGGCCACGGAAACACAAATGATCAGCTAAGGCCCATGGCTGTGTCTGAAGTGCAGAATGTTCAGATGGAAAGCGTAGCAGCTGGATTGTGGCATACTGTTTGCATCTCTAGTGATGGTAAAGTGTTCGCCTTCGGTGGCAACCAATTTGGGCAACTGGGAACTGGCACTGATCATGCTGAGGTACATTTGCTGTAATTCAAAGCTAGCTTGTTGAACAAGTCCGAAAATTTTGTGTATACTCAAGTATTTTTATCATTTTTCTGAGATAGACCATACCGAGGTTGCTAGATGGTCAGAACATGGAGAACAAACATGCAATAGCAGTTAGCTGTGGAGCGCGACACAGTGCGGTTTTAGCAGGTATGGTTTTTCAAATGTTAGTTGCAGAAAGGGAACTCTCCCAACCGAACTGAGAACTAGCAACTTGGCATTTGTTTTCAGTCGTTTTAAAGAGACGAAACTAAAGAGCCCTAGCTTGTGAGATGCTGCACCTTGTCTTCAGGTCTCCTTTTGAATTGTTTCAGTTTTAATTCGTGGTCTCTCTTTCAAGGGAGAGGAAGTTATATCGTTCCTTTTAGAAACATATAGCATGTTGGTGAAACACCTTGCGTTCTATGATATATGTCTGATGCTCCCTTTAAGATTAGTTCACCGTAACATCTATCAAAAGGTAGTATTGAATGTATTCTCTGTTTTGCTTATTCGCAACGCAATTCTTTTGTTTCTGCAGATGATGGTCAGTTGCTATGTTGGGGATGGAACAAATACGGACAGGTATGATGGTGTTCCTGTTTTGTCTTTTATTTTGGGTTTTTGCAAAGTGTTCTCACTATCACTGTATAGTATCTTAGTTGCATCCCTCTTGTTACTTAAGCAGCTGGGTCTAGGGGACACGATTGACCGGAACATTCCTACACAAGTCCAGTTCGATGGCTGCAGACTGAGAAAAGTGGCGTGTGGATGGTGGCATACGTTACTACTAGCTGACTCACCCACTTGAGCTTTCACCAGGTCATCAATAGACACATTTTCAGGGATTCCATCTTGTGAAGGAGATGCTTATAGGTTTGATAGAAGCTGTACATACAGGATATTTGCTGTATGTGTCTTCTTCAATCTTTCACTGTCTTCATGTTTTTTTTTAAGGGACAGAGCTTTGACTTTGCATTGTATTATATGGTGAATTTGCGCAACAGAACAATAAAACAGCTTTGATATGGAAGGTATCTTAGGTGGTTTCTTTTAATGATTGTAAGTTGGATTGTGACAATGTTAATAAGATGTTGAAGTTTAAGTGACATAAGCTTAAGAAACATTGGTGGATTTTGATATGAAGCAAAATGTTAATTGTGCCATGAAAGCCAATACAAGAAGAAGCTGACCCTGACATATAAAGAAACTAAACCGAGGCTAAGATCCAAAAGGTGACATGAGAAGAAAGGGCAATCTGAACCCAAGTGACGAAAGAAAGCGCCACAGCAACTTCATACCTAAGACATGAAAGTTGTGCGTGGACATCGCAATACTTGAGATCTTTGGCATATAAGACCACAACTCCGGCTGATGAACACGCAGCTGCAAGTGATAACATTGCAGTCACCTGCAGACAACAAAACAATCAATTCATAAAAACGAAGCAAGCTCTATCATTTCAAAAACAATGGGGGGGGGGTTTGCATACATACCCAATCACCAACGACGAATAAGCTGACCAAGATTGGGTTTTGAAGATCTTTCTTGGTCCTTAGAGCATAAACATCAAGACACGCGAGGGCAAAGCTCCACAGTAATTGAAGACCCATTGAAGCAATCAAGTAGCTTAAAAACCAAACCAAACCAAAATCAAAAAGTCAAAACGAGGTTAAGAGGGAACAAAAAAATCAACACTTAAAAAAAACATACCAGAAAGCAGTGCGACCAGAGAAGTCGGTGGCAGAGACCATAAAGCCGATGGAAGCAGCAGAAGACGCACATTGTCCGATTCTCAGCAGCAGACCACACACAGTTCCCGGACCTCCGAAGATCTTCTTCATCTCAAATTGCGATAAAATCAAAGCGAGAAAAGAGGAACAAAAAAAGAACCCTAGTTTTCGCGAATTAAAAGATACATTTTGGCGGGGAAGAAGAGCAGATACAGAGGAACTTCATAGCTAATTAAGAACCCTAAGAAGAAGATTGACACCACCTACTACATAGAGAGTTTCCTAAATTGCGATAGATTCCTATTATAAAGGCTTCTTCGAGTGAGCTCAGAGGTGGTGTCCGACGTGGCCGACAAATATATTTTTTTGAGGAATTTAGTAACTTTTTTGGTATTTTAATTGAAAGGAATAAATCGTAATTAATATATTTTGGCTTTTGTATGGACTATATAGATTTTGCATACCAATAGTATGATTATAATCCTATTTGGATTGGCTATTGTATAAAGTAATCTTACTAAGATTCACCATACTTTTTATTCGTAATGACAAATGACACACATTTTCTTGTTAGCTTGCTCTAAATTACTTGCAATAGAATGTTTTTTCAACTTGAACTTATAATTGTGCATTTTGTGTCGACCTGAATCTTGTAAGCAAATGCTGAGTTTTATATTCAAAAAAATGTGTTACAGTTCTTCAGTATCAAGCCTGATACATGCTTTACAAAAATAGTTGGATCTGAAACTCGCCTGTTCGGTTGAAGAAAGGCACGGTCAAAGTGTGCTTCTCAGAAGAACTAATGAAGAGATGGAGCAGGGAGGATATTGTATTGTGATGTTTAGTCACTGAAGTCGAAGTTATCTTAAGATAGAACAGGAAAGTATAACCACAACCACAACCACGTCTCTGTGCAAATGGTGAAGCTATGAAAACTCTAATCAGTTGAACACTTGGAGGAGAACTTGGGGATGGTGAGATGAAAAAGACTTTGGGATGCTTAAACTTAATGAACCGTAGAATCTGATTCATTTGCCACTGAAACTTTCAAAATGATCTTTCATAAAACAGAAAAGCAAAACATAAGTTCGCATCTAGAGAAAATTCAATGAAACATCCCAAAAATAACAAGTAACAAGAGGCAAACAGCAGCAGGCTTATATTCTCTCTCACTCACTGTTGTTTGGTTTCGACCTTCTTCTTCTGCCAGAGCCTGTCCACACCACTGTCTGCGTCTCCCTGCAAATCCATGTATCATTCAATCAACACGTCAAGAATCATACACATCGATAAACAACTGTGGAATACTATGTAACTTAGAGGACATCTATGACAAACCTGAGCACGGACGAAACCGCAGAGAGCAAGTGTGGTGAATTGACCAGTGTAGATACCATCGGCATCAAGATGACCAATGTTAAGCTGAACAGACGCATGATCCTTTGATGTGATCAATCTGTTGGTTGCCGAGCTGCAAAATTTTACAACAAAATAATCACATGAAGATTGTTAAGCTTCATGAGATTAATCAACACAAGTAAAGAAAATATACCATTTTCTCGGAATGTATAGCTCTGTGACGACTCCTTCCTCGTTTTGCATGATTATTGCTTGGAAAAAAAATCGATCTGATCAATGATAAACAAAAAAATGTTTGATGATCAACAGAAAGATTCGGTAAAACAATGAAGTGAAGAGTGATCTCAAGCTCTAGATAAAGCGATCATCAGCAAAACAGAGAAGAATGAGAAACAGCAACGACGTCAGTGGAAGAAGAATGTCTCACCTGAGAGGAGGGAGCAGTGCGGCGGCGATGGAAAAAAAAAAAGATTGATAAGCGAATTATGTTATTTATAGTCGCGAGCTTTTAGGGTTTGCTTATACAAAAGGGGAAGTTAAAAGACTATTATACCCTTCCGAACTACCAGAATCTTGTATGGGTTTCTACAGCGACTTCAATTGTATTTTGATATCTTCTATTCACAATATATTGTCACATGAACCATATATAGACCATGTGGAGTTTATGAAGCTTATGCAACTGTGCTTAGGCCTTTATGTAAGTATGTAACATTCATGTCTGATATATTTTTACTTTTGTGTAAAATCTCTACTTTCTTTATGATTTATAAAATGTACATCACTTTACACAATACACACAATGAGGCTCGAGTGTTATTATTACAAATCACCAGCCAATTGGTTCCAAAAATTTATCTTTTTTTTCACAGGTTCAAATAATATCTGAGGTTGTCGGCTTTGGGTTGGTCTCTGAGTTTAGCCATTGCTCTCCGTTCGATCTTCCTAATCCCTTCTTTGCTAACACTAAGAAGCTTCCCAATCTCTTCCAAGGACTTGGGACTATAGTCTTGTAGACCATAACGTAGAACCATCACTTGCTTCTCTCTAGGCTCTAGCCCTTCTAAAAGATTATGTACCTCTCCCCTTGCGCTCTGCCTCATCACAGCTTCCTCTGGACTCTCCATCGTCGTGTCTGGTGTAAACTCCTGCATACACACGGCAACCAAATATTTTATTATAACAAGGTGGTAATAGTTTATGAGGATGTTGGTTCAAAAGGACATACCAGGAACTTTGTGGTAAAACAATCCCCAACTTTCTTGTCGATTGAACCAACCACTTTTAGGCATTGGTTAGCTGCTCTTATCTTCTTTAACGAGTAGCCTGTTAGTTTTGAAATCTCCTCATCAGCTGGATATTTTATCCCCTGGCTCGTTTTCAAGGTCTTGCGAGCCTTTTGAATCTGACTCATAGTTCGGATTATTGACGCCTGCCAAAATAAACAACAACAATCAAAGAAAACAAGTGAGGTTCTTTAGCTTTGTTGAAAATGAAACTAAAGAATAAATCAAGAATGCACAAACAGGAATATGGACGCCTCTTGCATGCCGTGAAACCATCGTGGACATGGATTTTCTTATCCAATACTGCACATATGTCGAAAACTTGTAACCCCTTGTGTGATCAAACCTCTCTGCTCCTTGCAACACTCCCACATACCCTGCCTGAAACCCACAACCAAGAACATTAGAAACAATTTTTAAGGTTTCATCATTTATGTTAGCTGAAGTAACATACTAAGCAGTTTCATGAAACCTTGTAAAGGAGAGAAGAGGAACCTGAATCAAATCTTCGTGGGCGATCCCGAGACCACGATAGTTTCTTGCGAGGAAGAGAACCAAAGACCGGGTGCTTTTCACGAGTTCATCTCTACAGTACCAACCGAAATGTAGATTGCGCATGAGAAGTTTCTCGTTCATCCCTGCTGCTTCAGCCCAACACCTCATACTCGCTACCTTGCCACTTTCCTCTTCTAGTTTCGTTCTGATCCTCTCCATGTCCGCCACTATCTTCAAAAGCCATATGAGAGTGTCATAAGAATTTCTTGTTAACTACAAAGGATTTCAAAAACAGTTGAAGAGGAATATTTCACACTGAACCTTGACTCCTTCTGACAGCTCAGCCTCGTTTCTAGATATCCTCTCTCTTTTCTTTCTATACTTTGATGGTTTTCTCACTCTACCGTCCCATGTGGTTCTCGAACTGATTGTCCAAGAACCCTGATCACCATTTCCAGTCACCAAACTCGACCTTCTTGCTTTCTTTCTAAGTTTCCTTCTTGAATGCACAAAGGTTTTCTGTTCTTCTGTAGTATCGACCAACTCAGGTGTTCCTGTGTCAGGTAAGCATGAAGTGGCTGACGAACCTCGGGACCTAGATAGACAGGTATTGAATAACTCCGTAGCCCCCAACTTCCTCATTTGCAACATGATATCTCTTTCCATTCTTAACGAGTCCAAGGCCACAAAAGTTTGCTCTAGTGCTAAAAGGTTCTTCCCTAGTAAATTGTATTGCAATAAATGGGCTTTCTCCGAAGAAGACATTTGATCTCCAACTAAACCCGCGCCAATATTTTCCTGAAAACGTGGCAACGAACTCTGAAATAAAAAAAGGAAAGTGCAGTGAAAATAATGGTTTCATCTGCAGTGAAGTATACACACCTTTGGATCTTTGAGCTCTACATAGACGTTTTCTGCAGTTGCAGAAGCACAGCCGCATGCTTTTAGAGGATGATTTCTCTGGTGAAACCTGCTTTCCTCTTTGAATGAGGATAGGAACGACCACCTCGACGCAATTCTAACTGAAGGATCAAGTAACCAAAGAGAGAACATGTTTAGTAAGAAGATCATCACACAGAGAGAGATGCAAAAAATCTTGATAATAAATCTTGATAATTGTTCATTATTTTGCTCAAACAATTGTTCATTATTTTGCTCAGTTAGAAAATACTATACACAGAGAGAGAGAGAGATGCAAAAAAATCTTGATAATAAATCTAGAGAGGATCTTGTTGAACTCACCGAAAATAGGGAAAGGAGTTTGGTCACATCTCAAGAGAGAGAGCCAGTGTTTAATCAAAGGATGCGGAGGTACGAAGACCTGATCCAAAGGAGAAACTTCAGGTCATGATGAAGAGAGAGGAGTTCAAAGGAAAGAAGCAGAAGAAGAGGAGACTATACCAGCATACTATTGGTTGATGGCGACATACTCGATCGTACCAAGATACGTGGCCGAGAAGCAGACGAAGATGAGGAAGAAGAAGAAGAAGAACCAACGATCTATAATCCGAAAATCAAAGAATGTAAGCTCGAGAGTGGACGCGCGTATATGCAGCAACACAGAGCAAGTAAATATAAATGCAGACCTGTTTGGGAATTGGGAACGAATTGAAGGACGCCATTGACGCGAGAGAGAGAGAGAGAGGGCGATGATGGATGGAGATGATATAAGTAATTTCCGTGATTGTATGGTCTATACGTCTCCTCCTCTTCCTCCCTTGTAATTTTTGCCTATAATTCCCTCTCAGTTTCGTTCGTTGCCACTCTTTTTTTTTTCTTTTTCTTTAATTACTTGTGTAATTTTGTACTATAAAATACGTCGTCGTTTCGTTCTATTCCAACTGAGTTAAGATTTTTTTTATTTTTTTGTAAAGGCCAGTCTCGGAAAAAAAACTTAATTGGTGCTATAGAATAGGCCTGGGCATGTACTCGGGTGGAGTTCGGGTCTGTCGGGTCCTCAAAATTTAGACTCATATAGGTATTCATAATTTTTCGGGTTGGATCTTGTCGGGTCCGGGTCGGTTTAGGTCTATAATTCCAATACCTAAAAAATATCCATAATTTTCGGATATATTCGGGTTCGGGTATTTAGGACCAAAAAGACCCGAAATACCCGAGCTGGATCCGAAAACTCGAAAAATACCCAAAATCCTAAAAGTTTCCGAAGAACCTCAAAAATTACCTAAAAATTTACCCAATATCAGATCCGAAAACCCAAAAGGTACCCGAATATCCAAATTATATTTTCTGAAAATCTAAAATTTTACTCGAAACCTGAAATTATATCCGAAAATCCGAACCGAAAATTTAAAAAAAAAATCTGAAATACCAAAAATATATCCAATCACCTAAATATACCTAATATATAAAATAATTTTCAGGTACTTCGGATACCCGATCGGGTCTCGGTTCAGGTCCGGGTCCTATCCAAGACCCGCAGATCCAAAGAAAAAAGATCCATATAGATATCTATAATTTTTCGGGTCGGTTCCGGATCGGATATTTTCGGGTCGGTTCTGGTTCGAATCTTCGGGTCCGGGTAAAATGCCCAGCGTACTATAGAATAGACGGGTATGATACTGTGTAATTCGAGTTTCTTGAATGCTTTCCAACTTATGTCTAGTTAGATTGCTATTTTTAAATTGCATGGATCAAAACCAAGTTATCCATTTTACCGAAGCTACTAAGTTCAGATATACTTCTAGCGTTTTATATGAGATTTTAAATCGAATTATACGTACACGGTACACATTATAATCAAATCTATATCAAGTAGTGAAATTAAAAAATAAAAATTAAATTGAATACGATGCAACGAGAGATAAGAACAACACGAGTAGCTAACGAGTCAGGATTGCACGTATGAAGAACCCAAGCTCGGTCTTCTTGACTTCTAATCAAGCATATACAAAACTCTTTGTTACAAATTGCAATCACTAGTAATCGGAACTTGTGCTAGAAATGGATAATGATGAAGAATATGAACACCACAAAAATTAAAATTAGAATACGTAAAAATCTTTGAAAATTTTACTTGAGCTTAACTCAAAAGTGAAAACCAAAAACAATTAAAACCTAGACTAAAAGGCGGTATGTCCTCCGTCGCAGCCGGCACAGCTAGCATCGTCGTCGTTTTCCAGATCAGGTTTGGTGCTGATGCAGCAACACACGAGAGCCACCAGCAAGATGAACCCCCAAACAAATGCAAATGATTGCCCCAACTTCAAGAATTTCTCCATTTTCTTTTGTGCTCATATATCTATCATTCCTCTCCTTTTCTTTATCACATCACTATAAACCCAAAAGCCTTGGAAATTTCAAGAAATGGAACATCCGTATATATTGACACAGATAGAAAGATGTGCAAGGAGTTATATAAAGAGAGAAGAGGGAATTAGAGACCAACATGATTGAGATTTGAGATTTGATTCTTTATAATTTTTAAGTTTTGATGGGATGTGTTGTTCGAATGACCTGTGCGCATGTGGAATTTTTATGTGTGTTTTGCCTTTCTGCCAGATCGAATAATTTTGTTGGTTGAGTTTATATATTATCACTTTCCAAATTGCAATTTAAATGCATATGGAATCCTTTTTGTGGTTGGTTAAGTTCTAAACATCATTTGGATCATTCTTTTTGTAACTGATTTCACTGATGTCACATGTGGACAAAGCTCGTCTAGTTAAGTAACTCATTTTTCCAACTGTGTTTAGTTGTTATGAATCATATAACTTATGATATCAATGGACCTTCCCTTAGTGCTAAGAACCTGGGCATTTCAGGGTGTTTGATAGTCCAGTTCGGCGAGTTCAGTCGAAAAAGTTTTGACTCGCATTTAGCTTCAATTCAGCTTGGTTATTTCGATTTAAACGATTTGGATAAAAAAAAAATTGGACTATTTAGATTACTTTTAATATCACAAATATCCAGATTAAATCGAGTAATTCAGGTACTTCATATAATTTTAGATAATTTAGTTTCTTAAAACACATTCATATATTTTAGTAGATTTATATATATATATATATGTGGTTTTATATGTATATAATTGATATTTATATATATTTAGATATTAGTCTTTGCCCTTTAGTTTGGTTCAGATATTTCTAACATAAAAATATAAAAATTGTCCAGGTATTTGGAAGTTCCGGTCTAGTTTTAGTTATTTCGGTTTGATTATATTTCCGGATATCCAATAAATCATCCAGCTTAATGTTTGATCAAATAATATCTTTTTCTCGAGTCGATCAAATAATATCTATTTATGGGTTTATTAATAAAAAGTCGACAAAAACATAATTTTGAGAGAAGTCATAGCTGCAGCGTTTTCACTGTCCGCCAACAACGTCTAGTTCAAATCCGACTCGCATGAACTCATTAGAGCGTTACACTCGAGACTATATCCGATGGAGCTTTATGGAATTCTCATGGAGGTCGAGTGTCTATCCCGATCCTTTGATTTTATTGCGTTTTCTTTTGTTTCAAGAGATCAAAACACTATTGCTGATTGTCTTGCTAAATCTGCCCTTCATCTTTCTGCTTAATGTCTTGTATTAAACAACATTTAAGATAATGCAAGTTTCAGTTGTTCAAAAATAAAAATCAATCTGTTGGGCTGATGTTAAAAACCAATCGATCTCTGTTGGGCCCAAAAAGTTAAGAGGAGGGCCATGAGGGGAAAATGTATGGCACAATTTGCAAAGACAGGTTCATACATGGTTCCACGAAAAAAAAAATATTGAAAATAACCATACGAAGATCGGTATGGTTAAATAACATAACTTATTAATACATTTGGAATCTAATTCAAAGATTCTGAATATTCTACTTTTCGAGGATGAATCAAGTATTTGGAATCCTCCCTGCGAAACATGTGTTGTAACTTTGATCATACATTCGTATGTAGCGTACCTAACATGTAACAGGTACAACAAATGACCAATCCTAACAAGATCACATGTTAAGTTTACAAAATACCATGTTACAGATTCGAACCCAAGAGCTTTATACTATTATATCAGTACTATTTTATTCCCCAAATGGAAACAAAAAAAAAACGTAAGAATATTGGAAAAGAAATCATTGGTTGGAAATATTCATAGTAATGGCGGCCAGTCACAATCAAAAAGCTAGTGGTGGGCTTTTCACAACGGCACGCTATAGTGGCTTAGTCCCCTACATAAAATTCGTGTATACTGCTTACGCCATCTTTTTTTTTTTTTTGTATATTTAATTATACACGTAATCCCATCTTCACACTTCATTTAAAACGTTTACACTTCACCTTTCTAACGACCATTTTTTTTTTTTTACTGACAGATTATAAGTTATAACCGACACTTTTAATCAAAACGTAATATACATTCTGAAAAATTATAACGGAGTATCAATCAGCAAGAAACAACAATCTTGTAGGGGTATAATTAAATAAAGATACCGTGAATCATGTCAACCATCGTAATCTCACACCACTAATACGTAATTAGAAGAAAATAATCATATACTTAATTAGTTATTAAGAGATAATGTTTTATCGTATAAATCAGAAGCGTCTTCATTTCATTACACAAGTTGATTCTCTTGTCTATTGTCATATAGTAATAATAAAACTTTAAATCAATTCAAACTTAACCTTCTCTCTCTCTCTCTTCTGCTCATCATTTATCCGATGAATACGCCCAATTGAATCCTTTCCTTATCAAGATTTTCTAGGCGGAGGAGGAGGATTAATGGCTCAGTTGGCGGCGGCGGCTTCGGGGAGGAGCGGGCGGGTAATCGGAGATTACGCGGTGGGAAGACAAATCGGGTCGGGTTCGTTTTCGGTTGTGTGGGAAGGGAGGCATCTTTTGGATGGCAACGTGGTTGCTATCAAGGAGATCGCCATGGCTAGGCTTAGTAAGAAGTTGCAAGATAGTCTCATGTCGGAGATTTTCATCTTGAGGAAGATCAATCATCCCAACATCATCCGCTTCATCGACATGATCGAGGTCTTCCTTCTTCTTGCTCGGTGTTTTTTTCGTTTTCTTAGCTCGTATAAAGCTCCCATCTTTGAGCTTGTTTTGTTTCTTAATGTTCTTGGTGAAAGTCAGCATTTTTTGTACTCCGTGAATGGTATAGGATGATGATAGTTTGTATTGGAAATGGCCCTTGTTGAATTCAGATGCTTAGCGGTCTATTAAACTACGTAGACGATGTAGGAGGCTGATGATGATTTTGATAGCTAGAGGATGGTTTTCTGTTTTTGTAGGCTCCGGGGAAAATAAACGTGGTGTTGGAGTACTGCAAAGGGGGTGATCTGTCTATGTTTATTCAGCGTCATGGAAAGATTCCTGATGCTACTGCTAAGCATTTCATGAAGCAGTTAGGTAAAATTATGCAAAAGAGTTCTTTCTTGCTCTTTGTTTGGTTTCGAGACTGCAATTGCAATCTCACTCTTTGAGTGATTTTTTTTTTTTTTTTTATGTTATAGCTGCTGGTTTGCAAGTTCTTCGTGACAATAATATCATTCACCGAGATTTAAAGCCTCAGGTAGGTCTGATTCTCATACTCAAAAATGATCTTATATTGTCAGTTAAAGATCATGACATAACGTGAGAGCTCCATCCTTCTTAGAAGATTAAATCACTTGGAAGGTTGAATTGTAGTGTCACTTGAAGGGTGATTGGTTAGGTTCCACTACAACTCGTTTTATTCGTTCTCACAGAATATGCTTTCACAGAGTTTTTATTACCCTATCAGAGATAGAAATTTTGGGTAAATTGAAACTCAATTGCTAAGGTTCTTTCGTTCTTGAAACAGAATCTTCTTCTATCCACAGATGATAATGATGCAGCTCTGAAGATTGCTGATTTTGGTTTTGCAAGGTATTGTTACAGAAATAACTAAGTTTGATGTGATGATCAGAGTTGGTCTTTTATGGCCTCGGTCTGCTTTTCATGTACTTAGACTATCTAGGCTTAGGTAGTTAATTGTCTTTCTTTTTGCATGTGGGAGTTTTTTTTATTACATACATTGAGTTTGTAATTTGCATTTAAACATCACACTTTCTTAGCTCAGATCGTTGCAGCCTAGGGGTTTGGCAGAAACTCTATGTGGTTCCCCATTGTATATGGCCCCAGAGATTATGCAGCTTCAGAAGTATGATGCAAAGGTGCGACTCTTTTTTTCCTTAGAATCCACCTAGACATCTCTTATACTATATCCTGCTGCTTAAAATCTCCCTTGCTACACAGGCAGATCTCTGGAGTGTTGGTGCTATATTATTTCAACTTGTGACGGGCAGAACCCCTTTTACAGGAAACAGCCAAGTTCAGGTTCTGTATACCAACAATTCTCATGAGTTTCTATAATATTTAAATGTTTGCGTTCGGTGAATGCATCATTGGCTAACATGTTATCCATCTGGTTTCCACAGTTGTTCCAGAACATTATGAGATCTACTGAATTGCATTTTCCAGTAGACTGTAGAGATTTGACTAGTGACTGTAAAGATTTATGTCAGAAATTGCTGCGCCGTAATCCAGGTAAACATTTGTGTGAACAAAACTCTGGTAAAGAATTGGCAATTCAGGCTATTTGAATTAGTTACACTTAAAGAGTTTTGATGGTCTGTGACTCTGTGTCTGTTTGTGTTTCACAGTGGAACGTTTGACGTTTGAAGAGTTCTTTCACCACCCTTTTCTTACAGATAGACAACCATATGATGTGCCAAGGTGATGCTGGGATAAACTATTCTATTCCATCATTCATGGTTACTGTTGTACTGATAATGATTTTATGTTGCAGGGGTAGATCAGGTTCAAGAACGATGGATGGTTTTCATTCATCAGGAAGCAGTCCCTCAGGAAAAATGGAAGAAGTCTCTCATGATGACTCTTTGCCGTTCTTTTTAGATGATGATTCTAGTGAACCTGAGGGAAGCCCTTCGTATATTAAACATACTTCTCCGATGAAGTCATCTTATGGATTTAGTGTTGAGACTAGACGTGAGAGAAAGGAGGCAGCTTCTAGTCCTTTGAAAAACATGGAACTTAATTCCAGATATAGTAGAGTTAGTCATAGAGCAGATACCAATAACTTCAAGTTCGAAAGCCATAGATTAATAGATAGAAACCAATTCAAGCCATCAAGCTTGCCTGATTCCAGATCACTTAGTACTCAAGGAAGAGGTAACTGCATTTCTATCATTTCGTTATCACAAGAAAAATATTGTTTTTCTTTTTAAAGTTGTACTGCTTTTACAGTAGGGGATACGCCAGACTCAATAGATCAAGATTATGTTTTGATATCTGGACCATCAGTGGATATACCATCATCTTCATCTGGTTCTCCGAAGCGTTTCAATTACCCATTCAAATCACATTCCCCTCCTGTGGAGTTCATCAAAAGAAACGTAACGAGTTCAACGGCTCCTATGCCAATAGCTGGTGCCACTGGCAGGAACATTAGTCGGTTTGAAAGCTTGGAGAGTCCAAATTCTCTCCCGGGTACTTCCCATGGGTCTCTGAACCTTGTGGATGCTTTTGAACAGCCATCAACTAACAGCTTGACAAGAATACGGTCTTTGCAAAAGTGTGCAGCAACGATTGCAGAATTGGTTCGTGAAAGGGTAAGCAACTCTCAATAGTTACACAAACTTTGCCAACGTGAGTTTGTTTTCCATATGCTTTTCTTCATAGATTGAATCAGGTAAACAGTTAGAAGCTTTCTCAATCCAACTGGTGATTCTTGCAATTTGGAATCAAGCACTGCACATCTGTCATACTCAGGCAGCCTCTGGTGTAGAAGGAAGCCTGCGCCAAGACAATAACAGAGTAAGAAGAAACATCAGCCAAGAAGGATCAGAGAAAATATTGTCTCAGATTCAGAGAGAGTTTGTCTTGGAGGTTGAGCGTGCTGAAGACCTTGCCAAGTTTGTTGAATCGGGTATGCAGGAACAAGAGTGCTGAGACAAATCTATTACTTGTTTGGTTAATCAAATGTATTAAATTACAGAGAACATGATTGTAGGCAATACAAAGATGCCTGATGCAATGGAGATAATATTCCAAGCAGCTCTTACTCTTGGAATACGTGGAGGAGTAAGTGTAACTGAAAACTAATCTGGTTACTGTTGTTTGTTACACTAATGATTCAGAAATTGAGACCTGAGAATTTGACTTTTTACAGGTAGATGAGGTGGTGATGGGAGAGGCAGAGAACGCAGTACACCTATACTCAAAAGCGGTGCGCTTGCTAGTCTTCCTTGTAGTGGAGGCGCAAACACTGATTCTAAATCCACCTTTAACACTCACGAACTCAGTAAGGTATCGAATCAGAACATATATTGATGCCCTCATAAGCAGATTAAAACACCTACAGTCACATAAAAGAACTTCAGGCCCTCAGAAACCATGAGAGGGAGGAACGAACAAACCCCACATGTTTTTTTTTTCTTGTTTGCGTTGTTCAGTGTCTGTAAAAGTAACCATTTGTTTGTACAGCCAAAAAAAGAAAAAGACCTGATTCTTGATTCTTTTGGATGTTAATATCTAGGAGGCACTTGTACCATTCTCTTTGTTGTCACGCTGATCAATTGTTTCTATTGTATGTTGAGACATTGGTTCTACACTAAAATCTTATAATACGAGTGTTTGCCCACAGTTTTTCTTCAAATGAAACATCCTTGATACATATATTAAGGATTCGTAAACACGAGCGTAGAGCTTGGATTAATGTTAAAGAGCCCCTAGAACAAGGCAAAATTGCAATCTCGAGCGATGCTAATGGAGGAAGAAACTGTAACCTGCATCTACTATACACTGGAAAGTTAAAAAAAAAAACTACCACCAAAGACTATCTGTTTCTTTTTCTCCAAACTTTATAAAGCAG
Source organism: Brassica nigra (assembly GCA_016432835.1). Taxonomy (NCBI): domain Eukaryota; kingdom Viridiplantae; phylum Streptophyta; class Magnoliopsida; order Brassicales; family Brassicaceae; genus Brassica; species Brassica nigra. Next base: position 2,261,265 of record CM028246.1, read on the forward strand.
CTTACAGTAGAGCTTGTGAGAGACTATTAATTGGGGACAGAAGATAAGAGTTTCTTCAGTTTCTCATATGCCATGAAGGCGATGCCAACACCAGGAGCCACTTTGTAGTATTCTGGTAAGATTCCTCTGTATAGCCCTCTCATGCCTTCTGCCTTAAATATATGTTTGAATGTTCCAAGGAGTCCCGTTTTATAAACTCGAGCTCGCCCACCAGCTCCTTCCAACTGCATCCTTCTTCTCACCAGGTCCACAGGGAACGTCGCTACAAAAGTTAGATTGGGTATAGTCTAACAATTTTAATTTAATGCATACACCAAAAAGAAAGCCAAGCCTCATCTTTATAGTCATAACAAACCTGTTGAGGAAGCAATTCCAGAGAGACTGCCACAGCTAAGACTAACCATAACTTCTGAATCATTAGGCCTGAAAAGGGTTTTGAAGAAGAAAATATTGTGATAGGATGAGTTAAGATTGAACAAATAAAAACTTACATCCCAAATCAAAGAGGCCTTCTACCTATGAGATAGCCATGATGTTTTCAGAGAGTTATATGCTGAGAAGCTGATGGCAAGGCTTGGACCAACACCCTGCAATACAAAACACGTATCAAATAAGAACTCCAACTTCGTTATTATCCAACTTAAAAGTTAGACTCATTTAAATTTGCTAGCCTCAGATACATCATCCTTTTTAGTTGTTTTAAAGTGTTCTTTAAGTAACAGTTTCACACTCACTTCAACATCTTCTGTTATATGACCATGAGCATGAACTGCTTCAAATGAATTAATTCTATATTCTTAACTGAACAGCTTATATACAACAAGAATGCCTAGTGCATGTAGGTCCATTAATTAGGTGCTTAAAATTACAAGATGAGGCTTTGAGATCATCTAAGAGACTCCCCTCAACCGAAGCAGCCTAGGGAAAATCATAGGGGGGATGTATTGGCTAAAATGACTACAAATACCGACTATTTTAACTCTGCCAAGAAGGAGTTAACAATCAAACAGAGATCGTTAACAAGGAGAAGCCAAAAAGAAAAAGCGTACCAACAAAGTAGCACCGAGTCCTTTATATAGACCCCAAAATCCCTCTTCTCTGCAAATGGTACGGAAAGCATGCCCAACACCCTGATAATACATTGAGCTTCTCTGCAAAATATAATGGATGACAAAAAGAAAACTGCTTAGGTCAAGGAAAGCCTAAAAATAATTATATTAAAGACGTCACCTTTCATCTTAATAAGAGTTAAATTAGATAACACAATATACCTGTGCAGATAGCCGTGTCCTTACAAGATCAAGAGGGTAAGTAGCTGAAGCAGCTGTCATTCCAGCTAAGCCACCACTTACAAAATGCACTAAAACGTCCAAACTTGCGTTTCCTTTATACCTTTTCAATACTGGATTCGAGTAAAACAGCTGCAAATAATGACAGATCAGTATTAAGTACTAGAGACTACACTCGAAAAAAAAGAGAACAGAACACAACTCACAGTATTGTACTCTTCATAAGCGTAGAAGTTGACTGCAGAGTAAGGAAGCCGGTGAGCTACAGTAACCAAGTTTCCTTTCCAGAAAGCTCTAAAACCTTCCTCGTTGACAATACGTGAAGCTTCACGCCAAATACTCGGACTGCTCAAAATCGCAGTCTCAGATTGCATCCCTTGTATCTAAGCAACAACAACAACAAAACACACAACTTCATGTTCGTTGGTACTAATAAAGTCTTCAACTTTAAAACTCAAAACTCCATAAAACTTGCCAAAGTTTCCACCTTTTTACCTGAAACAAGATGGTGAGACGAGCGAGGGGAGCGGTGCACGTCTTGGCGAAGGCCCCGGAGATTCCTCCGGCGACGAGATGGGAGATGGATCCGCCCTGTTTCTGATTCAGCGAGGGTTTATTACTCTGTTGTTGTTGCTGTAAAAGCTTCCTGTTTCCGGCGTCTACGACGGTGTTATTCACGGCGGTGGCTGTGTGGAGAGCCCTCTGACCTCCTTCCACTACTACACCGACACGAGCTTCCATGGTCATTTCTGAGATTGGTTTGTATATGGGTCTGCGGAGTTAGATGCACAAGTCGCATGAATCAAAGAGATTCTGGAGAAATCGATGGGGGAGAAGAGGAAAGCCCTAGAGAAAAACCCTTAAACCTCTGTTTGTTTGAGAAGTGGAGAAAAGGGTTTATTGGGTAATAAGAAAGATGACGACGCACTCACAGTTGTTGACATGTGACTCAAAAACGACGTCGCATGCTTCAAATTCGAGCCTCATGTTATTCTCTCTCTCTTTTTTAGAGTTTTTTTTTGTCATCTCTTTTATGAGTTTTTTTTGTCACTAAATTTCATTAACATTCAAAGTTAACATTCAAAGAAGGATGTTGATGTTGATGTGTTCTCGCAATCTTCGCTACTGACTGTTGCTTTTTCGATGTTTTGGTGTAGTTCCCCTTCAAGCTTCAGATCATTGGGGTCCTTTCTTTAGTTTGGGTTTGCTGGTTTACTTGGGAAGATTGTATGTTTAAATTATTCCACAGTACCAGTTTTAGTCCCATTTGTCTCTCTAATTAGTAATTAACTTGTGTTTTAATTGTATTCAGCTGTTTATGGTTAGATTTAAGTCTCCCTCGTTTGGACTGAGTTTCCGGGGATATGTTCATATTCCATTATCTTTACAAATTATGTTTTTACTTTTACTTTCATCTTTTAAATTTTATTTTCCAAAATATCTTCAATCTACATCTATATTTTCTTTCAAAATAGAAAAAAAAATATTATAAATTTAAATTTTGCTCAAATGTATGTACCTCAAAAATACATTTCTTTAGTTTATATATTGGAGTAAAACTCATTTATGTAATAGTTTAAGAAATTACAAGTAATTTTTTGTTATCATTGAACAGTGAAAAATTATTGAACCGACTTTTTGAAGAATGAGTTGGTTTTATCAATAGGCTTAATAAAATCAGAGAGTTTCAAAATATGTAATTGACAATTAACTTGTATATCATATAGATATATACCACTAGGCACTAATTTTAAAAGTATATGCATAAATTTATGTCTGGTTGGTTTAGATTTAAACAAATTTATGGGTTTTGAGTTAGGTTTTTATGTCCACATGTCGATAAGTCAACATATATTAGTTTATTACATATCGATCTAAAGCCACACTAAATAAATAAGAGTACGAAAACACGTAGCAAAAGTACAAAAAAGAAGCAAAAGCACATGAAATGGTGATCACATAACCAAATCTATAGCGATGCATGTTTAAGTATACTTTGACGTATTATGCACCGAGGCTGCCTCGACGTCATTGCCACCGTCAGCAACAGCCAGACTTGATTGCACACTCTTATAAGTATACCTTTTGGCTACAATCACAAAGAAGCATATATTTACGGCGGTCAAAGCGGCTAGCGTCCAGTAAAAACGGTCCAAGCGGCTGCTGTTAAGATCTTTCCCGAACAAGTTCTTTCCAGAGATTTCCTCAGCTAAACGATCAGTAACCGTTATCAAGAAATTGTTGACAAAGCTAGCCGCTCCAATCACACTAAGGTAAAAGGCTATGCCTAAACTTCTCATTGAATCAGGGACTTGGCCGTAGAAATACTCTTGAAGACCCACAAGAGTCAAAGCGTCTGATATGCCTATAACTATGAACTGAGGAGTTAACCATATAACACTCATGGCCATGCGATGTTGCTTAGTATAATCCAATCTTTTTCTCTCAACTAGAGCAGCAACAATCATGGTGATCAAGGAAAAAACCATACCGGTTCCAATTCTTTGTAGAATGCTAATACCTCTTTCATTTCCCGTGACGCGTCTCAAAAGAGGCACGAATAGTTTCTCGTAGAGTGTTAAAAAGATGATCATGGAGAGAGCTACGAGGGAGAACATGGACGATGGAGGAACAATGAAGTTGTGACCGATATGTCGGTCCATGATAATGGCTTGTTTGATGAAGAATGTTGTGCCTTGAGTGGCGCATATGCCAAAGGCTAATGTAAAGAACCAGATTGGAATCATGTTGATGAGTAGCTTCAGTTCTTCTACTTTTGTTACTGTTGCGAGTTTCCACGGGCTCTCCTTCTCAGCCATAGCATTTTCGTTTCCTGGGTTTTCGATAACCGCTGCTTTGTCTAGAAATCTGCAAATCAAAATTAGTTCTATGTGTTGAATGCAAAAGAAACTTAAAATGAGTTCTAGTTGGAAATTAAGTGTTTACTGAGTAAAAAATCAGTGAAAAAATAAAACTAGTTTTTGACCCACCTTTCAAAATGCGGATTAAGTTTTGAGTTTATATTTTGATATAATAACTTTATCCATTTGTTCAAAGTGTGAAATCAAATTTGAACTTAAATGTTTGCAGTTTGATGACTAAGTTTGAGAGTTTCAAAGTATTTTATTATATATTAATAAGTTTTATAATGTGATATCAATTTTTATAAGTGAACCGGGATTTGAACTTAAACATTTGAGTTTTGATGTTTAACAATGCATTTTATTAAAATTAATAAGTTTTATAATGCAGTATGTTTTAACGTATTAAAATTTTCATATTTTCAGTTGATATTTCTAACTTCTTAATAAGTTAGTAGTTTGATATAAATAAATAATAAAACTAATATAATTTCCTATAAATTTTGATGTTTTAAAAAAAAAAGTTTGGTAGGATACAGCCCATTTTGTAGTGGTTTAAATATTGTGCTTATTTGATAAAATAACCTGCAAAAAATTGTAACTGTAAAAAAAAGAAATCTTAACATGTTTCACCATATAACAGAATTATATGAATATTGACCAACATTTAATATTTTATCAATTTAAAAAGAGAATCCGAATCAACAAAAACAAAAACAATAAAAATCAACACAAAAGAAATGTTTGTACTGTCAATTTCTGTTAAACTGGAATTATATAATTTCTGAATATTATTTGTTCTGTCAAATGTTAATTTATGTTTAAGTTCTCGTTATATGTTAGAGTTTGTATAGTTTATGATTCTGCATTTAGGGTATAGAGTTTGTATAGATTACTTTGATGGGCCTTCAGATTTGTCCTCATAGTATAGATTCGAATGGATCTTTACTTTCTTTGGGATTTCTGAATGGTTTAAAATGAGAGCAACTGTTTGGTTGAATAATATGTGGTGAAAATTATTTAGAAAATTTTAAATAAAGGAGTGGCATAACAATCTAAATAACTCTAAAGGGGAATGGCAGAATTCTAGGAGAGATTTTGATTTAATAGTATAGATTAAAACCATGTCCAGATATGCTTAAAAGTTAAAACCAAAACTAAATCCAAACAGATTCTATAGAAAAAATATCACGTGAAAATATAGTATATACATTTTAAAACTAGATTGTGTATTTTTATTTTATTTTTTTTAAATCGAATTCAGATAGAACATGTAACAAATCCATAAATAACATCTAACCATGCTAAATTAAAGAAAAAAACCGTTCAGATATCCAAACCACTAGTGATAGAAATCCGTCTATTTTCAGATTAGAATTTACTTTGTTTACTATTATTATTTAATGATCAAACCGAACCTAGACCGGAATTGAACAGATATATCATATATCTTTAGATGTAACTTGCAATGCACTTACTTAAAATTACTTGTCCTGGAGAGATACCGTCCTTTAGTATACTCTTCTCTAGATAACTCATGAAGAAGAGATGAATCATTGGGACAAGGAAGACGTCTTTTGGAAATGGCAGCAACAAACACTTGCAACATCGGGGTCAACGGGCTACCGACAGGTGCTCGATAACGATAGAACGGTTTACCCATAATAAAGATCAAAAGAGATGTAGCCATGACCACACTGAGTATGATACCAGCTACACCCCAACCAATACGGTCTTCTATATAGACGATCACAGTCACCGCGGTTAAGACACCAGCGCAAAGGCCGGTGCTCCACCAATTAAAGTAGGACATCTTCATCATTCGTTCTTCAGGATGGCCATCTTCGAATTGGTCAGCTCCAAAACTCTCAAGGGATGGCTTGTGACCTCCAGTGCCTATGGAGATCAGGTAGATTGCAATGAAGAAGGCTATCTCGTGGGCTTTCCTTGGCTCAACACAATTTTTTTCGTGACAAGCTTTCAACCCCGGTATAAACCAAGACAATGTTAACAGAATCAAACCCTGTAGATTACAATTAAAAAAAAAAATCAACAAAGATAGGAAGACAAGAGAAACAAACCATCAAAGCTTTGACTGATCTCAAAATAAATCATACAAATAAGGTATATTTTTAGAACGTGGACATCTCGAAGTTCTTTTAAAATTTTGTAAAAATATATCTGAAATATTTTGATGTGTTACAAGTTTACATAAAATAAGGATCCCAGGAAAATTTAAATCGGAAGTTTGTTTGAATTGGTTTGGAGTGTATATATGCAAGATGTGCTAATTAAAGACCCACAACAAAACCTCTTAAGAAAATGTATATAAAATAATCTTTTGGCAAAAAAAATAATTGAATAAGTACGACTTATTACCATAAGGTAGATTATGGTTGCAAGGAGGACAGTGGCATAACGGCCAAGATAAGCATCGGCGACGAAGCCTCCGAGAAGAGGCATCAAAGTAGTGACACCAGACCAGTAGTTTGCATTTCTGACAGCCATCTTAAGATCTTGGTGAAGAATCGTCGTTAAGTAGACCACTAAGCTCGTAACGATCCCAAAATAACTTAGTCTCTCACTAAACTCGTTTGCTGCATGTACACATATATCAAACCAAAAGATTATATTGTAAAGATTCAATACCAAGAGTCTCTATATAATGTTTATTTACATACCAATGATGAAGAGTGCAGCTCTCCATGCTCCGGTTCTAGCCCGAGCAGGAATCTCTCCTCTACTATCGAGAGAAGAGTCAAGAACCCATTTTTGTTGGTCATCGTACGAAGCTTGAAGATTTGTATCAACCTTGCTGTGATCCATAATTCTGTGTGTTAATGACTGAGGGAGTGAGAGGTTTTGATGCGTATGTGTTTGTAAAGAAGAAACAAGCTTGGTTCTCTTTATAATGGATAACATTCGCTATGTTGACTCTTCTTGTTTAGTGGTTCAAGATTCGTTCAATGGAGTGTACCACACAAAGACACGTTAAGTTGACAAATAGTGTAACGTAAGAACTTAGCTACTATTACCGCTCAATAGGTAACGTATATTTTCACCGGGACTTTCAGTTTCACGACTATAGATTAAGCTTTTAGTGTAACGTCTATACAATAATACGAGGAAGTAAATGATAGTGAAGTTTTCGTTACGCTCAGATAAGTACAAATCTTGTTGCGATGTGGTAGTCATCTTTTTTCAAATTGGTCTCTTTCAGATTGTAACTTGTGTGGCTTTGTGGACCTAAGGTGTCCCATAATTTAAGGTGATATTTCTATTAGCTAGCTCCAAAGTTCAGAACAACTAGAATTAGATAGATTTACCAAATGAACTGGACCAAAAAGAAAGAAGGATATATTTACAAGAAAGCTTCAAATTTGATCTAAGTAATTTTTTATGAATTACAGAGATTATTAAACGAGAAAGATCTGATGACTCTCCAGCCGAAAGTGAAATCGAAATAACAGTCCATTTAAAAATAATAATAAAAAAAACTTAGCATGCATTTGTCGTAGAGCAAATATTAATAAGAATCTTATAGATCCTAAAAATTTTCATATCATGTGGGTTTGATGCCTATAGTGTAAAGATTCTCTCGTTGTGTCTATTTAGAGACAGCTCCCTCTTGGCTACCGCCAAGAAAGACCAAATGCCTTTAGGAGTCTATTGAAAATCACCAATACATCATTAATACCTTACACAAAACTTCTCACTAAAATGATTCCAAAGTACCAAAAATTTTGGTCCAAAAGATTCTGGATAATGCCTCCTGCAGGCTTGCAGCCCTCTAGGATCTGATCCCTAATATCTATAAACTCTTGGAAAACTTCTAAAATTAATATCAACTCAATAGAACAATTAGTTCTGTTTGATTGACTGAAGAGTTCTAAACAAATGTTCTTCATTTAGTGATGTTTTACTTTTGATTCTTTCAAAATCAATATCAACTCCTTGTTTGAGAGGTAGAAAGGAAAATACTTAATTAGGTAAACATTATCCAAAAATAGGTAAGATTACCGATTGATGTATCATCTCTTCTGAGTCCCCTTACGTATCTTCTTAAGATCATACCTAAATTCAGCAATGACAAACATTTCTGCCGCCACATTTGAAAATGATTTCTTGACCTCATCTACTAGTAGTGTTGTTAACCACTACCACCACATGTTACACGATCAATATTGTACTCCATTACGACTATATGCCTATAATCACTAACGAGAAAAGAAAAAAATAAGAAGGCAGAGACACACTTATAAGCATAATCATATAGCTCCAACTATAGCAGTAATAATCACATGTAATTAATTAGGGGGTCAATTATGCTTAATACTGTAACCACCATCCAAATTAATGATGTATTATACGATCATTATCATCTACTTCTAGAGTGATCCTCATATCGATAGGTGGTTAGGGAGTGATAGGACCAATACAAGTTTTAATTAATGAGTTTTAAGTGGCTGTGGCTAGATTATTGGTGATCATTGCCAAGAGAAAAGTTGTAAATCTTTAGTGGATGTGCTACCGGAACCAAATACACCATTCACATATCTTGCATATTCAATTGAGAATTCCAATAGTATTTAAAAACAATTAATGTTTGGATTAAGAGTCAACTCTTATCATTATGATGAACTTATGGAAATCTGAGGCTATGCTTGAGGAAAGTGGTTTACCTTTTCCCATAGTGCTGCGACCACCACTGACTGATTATCATTATCTAGCTATGACTAAGCAATTTAAAAAAAAAACAAATTAAAAAAAAAAACTAAATGGAGACAGCAGGGTTTTTGAAATTGAATCTGAATCGGAATGTTTTGGTCCTACGTTAGTCGAGTAAGATCGTGGATTATAATATTGATATCTTTTATTAAATTTAAAATAAATTTGGAATATATTATTTGCAATTTATTCTTACCTTTTATTTTGACACATTTAACTGTGTATATAGAGTATATTATATGATTCACTTTCAATAAAATCAAAATAAAATATAATCACTGAATTTTACCCGAAAAAAATACAAACACTGAACAAATATGATGGAACGGAACAAGTGAATCAATCACTCAATGCTTCACTTTGGGTGAGTGTTACAAGTGACCAAAAGATCGCATCTCTTATTTTTTCTAGTTCATTAATTGTTCACATCAGAGCATTTAAGCTATAATTTAAACAATCGTGAGTGGTGTTTCAAAAAGAAAAAAAACAATCGTGAGTGGTTCGCAAGAATTAAATTTAGCATTACCAATTAATTTGTGGGTGTTGAAAAATCAATGAATTTCATGTCTTCTTTTAGCACCACCACATACAACAAACGTGATTATGCTCCATCGATAGGCCCACCAATAAGATTACCAGGCGAAGAGAAACTCAAAATACGTATAGTACATCTGTACATGCATGCTTTCACAAGAAGCCTTGTTTAGGTCTCTATCAAGAATCGATTCTATTTTGTTCAAACGAAGAATAAATAGCACGTGATGTTGTGCTTGATTTTTTTTCCCTTTTGGAATTTATAATTTACCTTAGAGATTCTGTTGATTGATATTTCGATGACAGGCCATTTTCCTACCCAATTTGTGATCAAAGACTCTTAAAACTCTTCACTTTTATTCTGGTTTGAAAGTTATTTTTGTGACAAGATTAGATTTCATATGATTGAAAAGACTTCTAAACTTCTTCCACTTAGATGTTAAGATGTTTTATGTTAGAGCATCTCCAACCCCACTTTATTTTCCACTAAAAAATAGAGTACCATTAGAATATATCACAATTCTATTTTAGAGTGAAAATAGGGTGAACCATTGGAGATAGTCTTAAAATAAGAGAGACCAAACGAATTGAACAAAAAAAAAAGAGACCAAACGAATTCTCAGAAATGTTAAAACACTTATTAAAATCCTAAATACCCTTTGTCTTTCCTTTAGTTATATTTAAAATTAAATTTTCATTATAAGATAATTATTTTAAAATAATAATTTTAAAAAAAATAATTTTAAAGGATTTTTATTAACGAATGTGCTCTCATGCATTGACGAAATAATAGAAATCAAATGGGTCATAACAAAACACATGTTAGATGAAAATGAAAAGTATTTGGTTGTAGTGAATACTATATATCATCATCACCTTATAAATTCTACATTATCAAACGGAGCAGGTCGAACCACTTGACCTACTTTGGAATGCGTTGCTAAACCAGAGCCAGTCCTAGAAAGTGGTGGGCTGGAAGCAAAAAAAAAAAAAAATTGGCCTACTAATTACAAACAAAAAATTAAAATTAAAGGTAGTAGAGAAAAGAATTCGAACCCATTATCTTTGGTAGAGAGTTAGGTCGCGTAATAACCAATTAAGCTAAAGAAACTTTTGACAAAATGTGGCCGATTTAATAGTGTATTATTTGGCGGCCGGAAGCATGTGCTTGGTTCACTTTTACTAAGGGACGGCTCTGTGCTAAACTAAAACCTTCATGCACTTTTCCAGAAAAAAAAATTCCATGGTATTAACAATTTAAACATACGCATGGATAAGTACTCGTTTTCAAAAACAATTATTTAATCCCTTAATATAATATTCTTAAGTATTTTATAATATTAGAATTGCAAATAAACTTTCATCTATAAAAACAAAGATTAACTACCAATTTCCACACCATAGTAAGAATTGTACACAATATTTCATCTTCATCTTAATTGTACACAAAATACGTATCTAAATTTATTACCTTCTAATCATAAAGATTGAAACCCAAATCCACCTTTAAAGTTCGAACTAAAACCGACACAGAGCAGTTTAAAATCGGTTTACTATTCTTTCTTTTAAACTTAACCAGCGACTAACCTAATTAAATCTAAACAACCCGATTAGAAAATATAAATCGAGTTTGAATTTTTCTAAAACAATATGGTAATGTTTCTTTACTTGTTCTAATGTTTCTGTTAAAACCATTAACGCTATTTTACTCCATTGATCCTTTTTTTATCTCTTTTTTTACACAATGCATATAGCTATTGCATTCTCGGCTCCATGTCAGTGCTACACTCTCCATTAGTCTCTCTCTCTCTCTCTCTCTCTCTCTCTCTCTCTCTCTCTCTCTCTCTCTGTGTGTGTTTGTTAAACATATGTGAATGGGTCAGATTTATGTGAATGGGCTCTTGGATTTATGGGAAAGGCAATGGGTGTCTTTGTATTTTTATTTTATTTTAGGGTTCTTTAGGGATGAAATCGATTTGGAGATATATAATAGGGGGTTGGGTCGGGTTAGGTACAGTGGCAGACCCAGCGGAATATTTAACCGGGGTCAATATGTATAACTTTTAAAAATTAAAATTAATGGGTGTCAAAGAGTGGTATTGAGCTGGGTTTTGAGGTGTCAACAAGAGGAGATCAACCATTTTAGCTGGGGATACGCTAACAAAATCTATACAATTTAACTTATTTCTTCATTTTTGAGGTGTCAACTGAACCCACAACCTTCTTACTGGATCCGCCCCTGGTTAGGTAGTTGGATCTTCATTTGAGTCGGGTTTCAAATTCAGTTCTGAAACTAACCAATACCATCTGGTTCGATATCGGTTAACGTTCTAGATCATTAAAAACCAACTCAAATTTTTGGTTGTGTGGATTCGAGTTTCAATCTTTCTAACCGGAGTGTAGTAGATTTAGATACTTATAATGTGTGCAATTAAGATGATGATGAAATATGGTGTGTCTTAGTTATTTTATGATAGTTCTAGTGTGGAAATAGATCGTTAACCCGAAAACCAAAAAAGAAACTAACATAGTTACTTTCCTTTTTCCTTTCAAATGAGTGCTGCTGCTATCAGTTTAGCAATCAATAAGCACCAGTGGATAGTTACTTTCCTTTTTCCTTTCAAATGAGTGCTGCTGCTATCAGTTTAGCAATCAATAAGCACCAGTGGTCTAGTTGTAGAATAGTACCCTGCCACGGTACAGGCCCGGGTTCGATTCCCGGCTGGTGCAATTATTTTTATTTTTCCCTTCAATTTTTGGATTAAGTTATAATATGTGAGATTTTAGTGTCTACACAAGCCCGAACTTGTATCGAGATAGGCCAATATCCTATGATATTAGGCCCAGTATATATATATACAGACGGTTGAATCCTTTTGTCTCTCCCTGTGCCGATTTCTCGAGAATTTAGTTGCCGCCACTCGTAACTTCTTCCCTAAGTCTCCAATGGCGAATCCACAGATGGTAATGCTTGTGATCAACTCGTCTCGTCCACGTTTTCGCAACAACCACGACAAGGTCGCGTTCGTAGTGCACGCTACTTTCGTCGCCTCCGGTTACAAACTCGTCGCAGTTGGACGGCCTGCGTTGGCTGAAGACGCTCTCGCTTCCTCTCCTACTCAAGGTTAAGTATCCGTTTCTCTTTGGATGTTGTTTCTAAGGTTTTAGGATTCTGATATGATCGAGTTTGTGGAATCTAGACGAGGACGTTGGGATCGAGGGATGGAACGAGTCCGACGAGTACGCGTTTGTTTACGTGAGTCCCAAGAAAGTTCTGGTTAAGTGTTTTCCGAAAGGTGATAAGCTTCTTGTTGATGCCGTAGCTGAGGGTGCAACAGAGCCTGCTCATCTCAAGATAAGGTACGTAATACGTCTCTCTCTTTATCTCTTTTGTTTGTACAATATTGAGAGTTTCTTGTTTTTGCAGAGTTAAGAGGTATGCTGCTGAGTCTAGAGAGGAGGGTGATTATGATGCACAGTTCAAGAATCTGGAAAGATTAGTCACTAAGTTGCAGAATCAGATTCTGTATAAACTTGATGAAGGACTTAAACCTGTTGCTTATACGACCCGGACCAGGTTATCTATCCCCTTAGTTACAAAGAGTTTTATTTCTCATAAGATGTTCTTAGATTGGCTGATTAGGAACGAACATATGAAGTGCGGAGTCTATTAGTAATGTTTATTATGAACAAGATTTTGCATTGGTTCATATAGTTATTATCATCCTGAAAACTTTCATTACGTGGAGGTATTTGTTAGTAGTTGGACCAAGCCCAGTGATTTCTACAAGGTTCTGCATTGGTTTATATATGATTTCTCATCGTGAAACTTTCTTAATTTGGGGCCATTGGACTAGAATGATAATTATTTATAGTTTCTTAATTTGGGGCCATTGGACCATTGCTTCTTGTGCTTGTTTAAGCATTGATGCTTACCCTGTTTACGGGTCTCATTGATACATGGCGGTCCTTAATTGGTTTGTTTATTATTTTTTTTTAATTAGAAAAAAAAAAAAATTAAGCACCCCATTATGGGGTGTTAGGGTTAAAATGCTCTAAGACCTTGTCTTTTATCATTCGTTGCTTGCAGTTCCAAGAGAAACAGAGAGCCTGATGAGCCTGTATATTACCCTCGAAGGCCTTTTCCATTAGGCCCTCAGTTTCATCACCCCTCAGGCTAAAACATCGACTGCTTACTTTGATATATTGTGTCATGAAAGTTTTTTTAAGCGTATTAGAAAATGAAAAATTATCACTTTATTGATGTTACTTGTTAGGGTGGTCGTGGTGGATCGCCCAGATTACAGCAATCTTATCCCTGGCCCGCCTGCTGGAATTTTCCCGGTGGTCAGGGATGGTTTTGGCGGTGGAAGCATGCTTGTTGGACCTCATGATCTTGGCATGTTCCACACATTTTATGATGAGATTCAGCGTGGCTTCATGGGATCTTCACAACCGTAGAATCTTTCCCGTTCTTCCATCGTTTTCTTTTTTACACAAATGCACATACACGTACACAGTTGAACACAAGAAATGCTCTCAGTTTTTACTGACTAATTTTAGCCATGGATTCTTGTGGTTTTAACAGGATTGTTTTACCTCCTGGTGCTCGTTATGATCCTATTGGCCCAGGTTTTGAGACTGGCCGATTCGGAAGGTGACTAGACCTTTTTTACTGAATAAGTAAAATCCACATTCAAAATCTGTTACGTGACGCTTGTTTATATCAGTCTTGATAGGCAATCTCCAAGGAGTCGAGGGGATAGTTATTTTCCCCGCGGTTTTGGTTCAGATTATATGTAATCAAAAGTCTTCAAAGAAACAGAAGTAATCATGGTCATGGTAATAACTTCATCTCTCTGTGTTAGAATCTGGTGGTAGCTACGTGCAAACAATGATGATTTTATTTTGCTTTTACTTTTTGTCAGGAATTTCTTTCTTTGGTTTATATTCCACAGCTAATTGTGTTTTTATACTTTGATAAAAAAAAAATATGAAGTTTTGGCTTTTTTCTTTGCTTTTGGATTCCGTTTGGTTAGAGTCTGAATTGGTTGCATCATCTCTTTGATTCTACTACTTTGTTTTGTTAGAAGTTTTAGTGGGGTTGCAAGCTTTGGTGCCTGCAGGCTCAAACTTTTTAAGTTTTTTTTTTTTGGTAAAATTCAAACTCTTTAGTTTTAACTTCTAATCAAACATGTGCTAAACATGGAGCGACCTTTGATAGGTCTAAATAATCAAACATGTGTTTGGTACTCTGTTTTCGTTAAGAAAACATATGGTGAAATCATTTCATATATTATTGATATAGTTATTAATTACAACCACACTGATACACATAAAACATTATCATTATTCATATAATATACGATACATGGGGCAACGCTTTTAGGGTGTAGTAGTGACCTCCAGAGCTTTATCGTAAAGCCCATGAATCTCCATCCTCAACACTTCATGGAAGTGTGTATGCTATAAGGAACACACACAAAAACATATAATATTAGTAGCGATTGTTAACATTATCCACCCTTCACGATTATGTATGTTTAATAGATGATATTTCCTGCATGAAACGTTAAACTAAAGTCACATCTTGCCATCTTGGTAATACTTACCTCCGCACTTGTAACCGACGGGGCGGTTAGCGAAATTGCAGCGTTTGGGGATAGTGAGGGCAACCTCCGGCTGCACTCCTGAGGCTTTAGCCGTGTCTGAGAGAAGAACGGCGCAGAGACATTTAGGATTCTGAGTGTATCTTTTAATCTGAGCACAGCAACCTCCCGGCACGGCCGCGTTAGCGTCCTGAGCCGCGCCTACACATGGGGCCAGCTTCATCGCCTCATTGTCAGGAGTTGATCTACCGCACTCTCCTGCTCCGTCTACGACGGTTCCAACAAGGAGAATAAGACCAAGAACGCAGAGGAATTTCATAGAGGATGCCATTATGTTCCTGTGGGGGAGATTTGGTAAAATGATGTGAGATGCTGTTTTGTGTTGATCTTGTCTGTGTGTTGTCACTGGTTCTTGAACGTGTGAATTTATATAGCAGAGATTTTGTCTTTTAGGTTCAAGGCACTGAAGGTAGTGGAGTAAGCACTCGAGTAAGAAATAGGTAGTGTTCTTACCAACAACAGAAGTTTCCAGGTGTTGATGTCTGAGAGATCACTGAACAAACATCTTAATGCTTATTTTATTTCTTTATTCTGATTATCAAATCGGATGGTGGGTTTGTGGTTGTGTCATCGCCGACCTTGTAACTTTTGAGCAAGTGTTAGTGGTACATTATTATAGCGAGCTTTTTTTTTCTTTTTGAAGGTTTGCACCACCTTCTAGAGTTTGTTTAGATCAAACATTAAGCTAGCCCATTAACAAGATTTTGGCTCAACATTCTTTTGCGTATCCTCAGGTCCAGCTCGACTCCCGACCCTATTAAATGACCATCTCACCGTGGTGGTATTTTTTTTAAAACATACCATACCATGGTAGAAAATAAACTACACTACATTATCCACTCATAAATTTTAAACTCTCAAATAAAGATTTTGATTCGTGGAAATGCGCGATTTTTCATTCTTATATATTTCTAATCTTTGAAAATGCCATCAAAATAATTGTTTGTGTTTGTGTTGTAGATTTATATGTTTTCAGTTTTGAGATTTGAGAGTTTCTTTTTCAACGTATTTAGCTTTTGGAATTTTTATTCTATAAGAATTTTTTCTTCTTTAAACTTTGTGCAGGTTTTTATTCATTTATTTTGATAAATTAAATACTAAAATACAAAATATTATAGATTTTAAGTATACTTGCAGGTTGTATCAAAAATAAAGATGGTCATTTTGATATGAAGTTTGTATACAAATTTCAAATTTGATTTGCAATTTTTTAAAGTAAATACATGTTTGGTGTTGTGCATGATATAAACTAATGCGATAATTCTTTTCAAATGTTTATACGTGATAAAATTATAATAATGCATACTTTATATTAAATAATAACTGGCTTGTATATCTAATATGTAAATTGGTTATTTCATTATAACCAAAGATATAAATATATTTTTTATTTTTAATAAACATTTTGATAACTTTGATCTTTGTATACTATATTTACGATGAAAAAAAAATTAGTGCTATGAAATTTTTCATATTTATAATATGTTTCCGAAGTCAATAGCCGAATGAAAAGGCACCGACCTATCCATGTGATTTCTGTCACGGAAACTATTTTCAACTTTTTGGATACAACAAACTATTCAATGACCCCACCACATATTGATCTCTAAATCACATGGAGTCATCCCAGCAACAACAAAAAACAGAACGAAATAATTGAAATAATTTGCAAGAAAACATAGAATTAGACCAAAAACTCTGTTTTTTTGGGGTGTCAACGATTATGGCGATGTAATAATATATTGATACGAGTTCAAATAAAAAAACGACAAAAAGGTTCCTTTATTCTTTAATTAAAAGCATAAGCAGCGATGATAGTTTTGGTAAAACATATGAGATAGACATCATTATTTAGTGAGAGTCGTTATCCTTGACAATGGTGACGGGGCAAGGAGCATGCCGAATCACGAAGTCGCTCACGCTTCCCATTATTATCCTGTTTGGGCAAAGCAATTACACTTATAAATAAGTTCTTTTTCACACGTACGAAAAAAATACTAACTAAAAGTTAAATTCGAAAAGAATAAATAAAGGGTACATGTAACCAGATGATAAATGTTGCCCTTCAATAAGCGACAGGTGTGTTATACACAAAATGTGTAACCCGCTAACCATTCCATAGATCAGATTCTTAAAAAAATCTATATTTTTTTTTCTTAACTATGAGATAAAGACAAAGAAAACACTCAAACTAAGCCTAAGTGAGATGGGATTTAGATTGTAAAACAATGGACTCAAAGCCAGTGGTATTTGACATTGTCTTTTAGCTATAACGATAATTTCTATGATGGATCTACTCAGTCGCCCTTATATACTATCTGCCCAGTTTTAATTTCGTATTCAATGATATCGAACCTAAGCAACATAATGACGTTTTGGCTAGAAGATTTCAAATCGCAGAAAGTTGAATTTAATTTTATTAAAAGAAACCTTCGAAGGGCACTAAGTCCTCTGCTTCCCATGACTATAGAATCAAGTTTGAGATCTTCAACAGCATCGACCAGCGCCTCTCTTGCATCTCCCCAGTATAATTTCGTCACTACATGCACCTATTTCCATTTTAACCAAACCACACATTAATATAGGTTTTAGAAAACAAAAAACAAAAAAAACAAAAATGTATTTTGATTAGGATCAAGAAACATATGATAAGAAAATAAATAAAACCTCTTTCTGCCTTGATCCAGTGTCAAGCATGTCAAGAACTGGGATATCAATCTTGACACCATATTTCTCCATGATCTCCGGTTCCCTAAACTCCACCAACGGTATGAGAGCTGCAACACCAAATTAAAACCGAACTGAACCGACATTTCAATCGCAAAAGTTCCTTAAAACCGAAGGAATACAGAGAAAAAAGAGACTTACGAGAACCGGATTCGAGCCAGGCAGAGTTATGAGAACCAACTTCAGAGGTTGGTAACGTGTGGATGATGTAAAGTGTGTCTCCTTTATCCGCTAAGTTCTCAAACGCCCATTTCAGTGCATTCTTGCTGCTCTCCGAGAAGTCCATCGCGATTCCGATCTTCCTGTCTTTAGGCATCTTTCTTGATTTTCTTGATCAAACTTGAGATTAGTTTTTTTTTTCTTGTAAGAGAAGAGATAAATGGTGAAGAGTGGTTAGCTACTATTGTTATATAGGACTCCACAAAGGGAGAGAGATGAATGTGTCTAAACCGTCCCCTTTTATTAAATCGTATGGTAGTATGCAAAGTATGAGATTATTCTATGAATAAATTTATTGAAAATTTGCTAATAGTTTAGATCTTGTACTATATACCAAGTAAGAAACTAATCCCGAAGATATAATTATAGTTTAGCATATTGTTTGAATATAGTAATTTAAAATTTAATATACAACCAATATTTCTACATATTTAAATAGAATTACTTGCACTGATATTTCTGGTGATAATTTATTCATTTAATAATTCTATTTACCGTTGGAATAGGATCGACATGTGATCGATGAGTTGTAAGCACGAAAGGGTCATGACTCATGAACGTACATGTTCTAGATTTTTTATACATTTTCCAAATTAATAGACATGTTTAACACCGTAATTAAGTCTGTAGCAGATGTTTAAATGATATATTATGATTCCTTTCTCGTGAAACAAATCCTAAATACAATGCACGTCTGCACGACCAACATAAGGGGACTTTTTGGGTCCTAAGTCTGTACTGCGTAGTACATATCCAGAAACAAAACAAAGACGGTAAAATCACTTTTATATATACTTAGATAATACGCATGTGCTTACACTTTTCCTCAAAATACATGAGTATACGTGTAAACATGTCACAACGCTAGTAACTAATCAACAGTATAGGGATAGCTTTCATCACATCTCTCACTTGATGCTATATCCTCTTTGATTACTTACTACCTATGTTATCCTGAGTATACTGACGATTTTTTCCAGCTCAGCATCTCACATAATCATTCATGACTCTTTGCTCAGCAGCTCATGTAGCTCCCGGTTGGCTCAGTATAACCGACAGACCTGAGACCTCCAACACCTTCAGTGTGAACTAATCATGTAGCTAGATAGCCACTAGTTTAAAGGATAAAAGTGTTCGTCTCCTGTGCGTCTCTAGGTTTTCTAATTGATTGAATATATTTTTACACCAAAACATGATATAGATATCTGAGTGAGCAACAAAGCAACTACGCTTTAAGAAATGGCTTAGTAAAGATGAGATTAACCAGCCGCTCAAATCATTTGTTTTGTCTAACTCAAGTTTTAATTCAGTTAATCATTGTTTAGTTATAAATTTTTTCGTAGGTACTATTAACTGCTTAGTATTTTTCTTAAATTCTGAATATGAAAGCCGTTCGACCAAAAATGATTAAAATCGAATATGAAAATTTTGAAATTCAAGTTCGAGTCTGAAGTTATTTATGAATATATCTTGGATTAAGGGCTCATTAAATGGGTTCCTAGAATCCGTTTGCAGCCGCCATCTTTAAGAAACAATCCGTTTATACATTGTGAAATCTTTTTGCGGTCTTATTTATAGGGCTCATTAAATGGGTTCCTAGAATTACATTTGGACTGAAATATTTTGCTTTCTCTTCCATGGGCCTTTATTGGGTGTTTTAATGAAACATCTTATCTACCAAATACAGTATTAAGGAATCATATAAAAATCACACTTTTGGATCAAAACAGAAATCACATTTCTAACTTGTTATTAATTAATTAAGAACCCTAGTGTGAATTTTCCCGAGACATCAATAAGTATTTGGGTGAGGGTAAGCAGATATGCTGTATAATTATCTTGCAAATGAGATTATCTACTCAAACTTTTTGGAAGACCTTTTACCAAAAAAAAAAAAAAAACTTTTGGAAGACCCAAGTCTCTGTAAGTAAAAACGAAATTAGTCGTAATCTGTGGAATGAGATCACCTTTAGAAGGTATGGAGTGTTCATTACTATATCAGTTATGACCATCTTCAACTTACTTCTATATTCATCTCTTTATTTCTTTTAAAATAGAAAATTCTATTATAGAAATGAATTTCTTCCAATATTCTACCTCCGTTTCGAATTACTTGTCGTTCTGGAGTAGAATTTTTGTTTCAAAATAAGTGTCGTTTTCGGTTTTCAATGCAAAATTTATTGACAATATTTTCTATTCTATTTTTCTATTGGTTAATATATGGTTAGGTGTATTGGTAATAGTGTTTTTATTTTGAAAATATGTAAAATTAAATGTTTTTTTAATCTGTGTGCATAAACCTAGAACGACAACTAATATGAAACGGAGGGAGTATGTCTTTATAATAAAGTTTTTCTATTTTAAAGGAAAATATAGAACGTATTATTTTTATCTCTAAATATAAAGATAAAAGTCACATTTTCTATATTTTATTCTGAAAGTGAAGAAATTCTACTATAGAAGTACACATTAAAGCAAAACTATTTCTAACAGAGATCTTTATTTTAGAAAGAAAAAAAAAACAAAATGTAAAGATGTACATTGAAAAAAATCTAACAACATGCTTTAGTAAAAGAAATATATTAATAGACTACCCTATTTAGCATACTATTTGAATTTTCTAGATTAGTTAGATTCAATACTACCGTCTACCGAGCAATCCATCTGTAATCGAACTTGATAAAATAAAATATAACACTGCAGTTTTGCATAAGTGAGTAATACTATATTCTTTTTCGAATAATACCATATTCAAAATCGAAAAAAGGAATATTATATATTTGACACATTCAATCAGACAGCTAAACCGAATAAATGTACGGTAAGAACTCCCCATATGGTTCTTGATTATTGTGGCCTTTTGCGCAAAACACGCTAAGATGAGTTGTAAACTCAAGACATGAAGGAGTGACAGAAAAAGAAGGACAAAGGAAAAATAATATTTGCTGCTTTAGTTGCGACGAATTAGATTTAGATTAGTTGGATCGCACATGTTTCTTTCACGTGCGTAGGCTCCCACTCTTCACATGCAACCACACAAGACCAAGCCCTTGCTTTTCAAAACCTTTTAACACAGAGTGTATAGTGATTGATCTTCGCATGTTTTTGCTTGTAATGTAAGCTACTTCATCGCATAGAAAAGTTCTACAACAGCTATGATTGAACATGTTTTAATTTCCACCAATTGTCTTTTATAACAATCATATATATGTAGGGTTACGTTAACACATAACATAACAATATATGGCTCGAAAAGTTCACAAAAAAATAACATATGGATTATACATCGACAACTGGTCAGTTAAATAGCCGATGATATTTTCATATAAATTAAATGATGTTGTTTGGTTAGGATCCATAAACCATCATCAATTTAACCATAAATTTTTACCAAAAAAGTTACAGAATAAAATCAAACCTTTTTACTCTCTCGGAACCTAAGGTCATAAGGTATAGTAGACTGGGTTAAGTATATAATTATAATAAAGTAAGGATTTGCATATTTGCAGGTCCTAATAAGCATCTTAATGGATCAACCAAATCTGTTTCAAGCACATCTATAAAGAAATAGTTAAATATATGAGGAAACCAGAGATGGCCCCATATGGTTTATATGGTTGGGAATAGAAGCTGCAGCCGATTATATTTTAATTTTCCGAAACAAACAAAAAGGTATGTAAATGAGAAAAATGAGACGACGCAAAGGAGAGTAAATTATGGAAACAGACAAAGCTTATGTCACCACCCCGAAACACTCCTTTATATGTCGCTCAAGCATGTATATTATTGATATTTGTTCATCGTGATATTGTTATTCTCACCGAAATCAAAGTGGACTCCACCATCCACCCATAAAAAACAAGATAACGAGAAGCTATAATAATCAAAAAATTTTTTTGTTGAAATCATATATAGTCAAGATTTGTGTCTACATTTCAGACGATCTCGTGGAGTTCATGTGATGCATGCTTCATTTCTGATGTCAAATAACATCAAATCCTATGTATATTCTATTTCGAATGCTGTTTTATGTTTTAATTTATTAACTAGATGATAATCTGCTTCCTAAATGAAGTGAATGTTTTAAAAATATATTGTATTTAAATATTATAAACAATATATATTTTATTATCAATAACATTTGATTAGGATTGGACATTTGGGTACCATCTAATTCGGTTAGGTTATGTTCGGTTCAGATCTTTACTAATTTGTTTCGAATATTTATAAGTTTGGTTAATCCATTTAACTTTTGTAAAAAAAAGTTCATATATATTTTAAATTTCTCAAAATCTTAAAATAAAAATAATATATAACATATAAATTTGAATAATGTATGTCAAAATACTTAAACTTAACATAAAAATTGGTTTAGCTTAAATATTTGGATAAAAATCAATAAATATTTTAAATATTTTTGGTATTTTGAGTATCATTTAGCTATTTTAAACATGCATTTTAACTATTTTATATATTTCTAAGTATTTTGGACATTTTTTAAAAATCTTATGTACTTTGTATATTCTTTTATATATTAAAATTAAAAAGAATTAATATATTTAAGTATATAAATCTGGTTCGGATATACTTGGATATTCGAAATAATTTCAGATCGGACTCGATTCCAGTTCTCTAAATACCAAAGTTTTTAATCCGTTCGGATATATGTACTATTTTTTCGGATTGGATTTGGTTTAGTTATTTGGATTCAGATTTTTTGCTCAATCCTACATTTTTTATTGTAACAAAATTTTAAACGAAAGTGATGATGGTTCATATTGATCTTGGTATTCAACAATTTTTAAACCAAAAGACATTCTACTATGTATGTGGCTCATTTAATTAATCATTAAACTTTGTTCAAGGTTCATTAAAGAAAAACGATGGTCTGAACTAAAAATGTTACCATTGATCACAAAATTTTCAATGTGATACTATTACCATTTTTAGTAATTTATAGTCGTTTTAAAAAATTCAAAATATAACGTATAAGAAAAAATCTAATATTTTTTATTATATACTTAATATGATTGTTTAATTTCTTTTAATAATATAAAATTAAACAAAAAGTATGAAGGATAAGAAATCAAATCTTTATTATTCATAATCATTAATTGTGATATATATGTTAATCATATTAGGTAATTCCGTAGCTTTTATTTAAAGAAATAATAGTTAATATTCTTTTATATACTACTAATTAATTTGATATTTAGTTAAATAAAAAACATAATATATGTTTAGATGGACCAATCTATTTTCTAAAAAATTTAAGAATCATTCTTATGATGATATATGGCTACAAAAAAATATTGTAATGCTCCAAGATTAAAAAATAGGAGAATTAAACTCGAATGTATTCAATGAAAAACATGGATGTTTTACAGGAAGGTGATGTTTAATCATAAAAATTTAATTAAGTTTACTTACTAATGGCAACCAAACTATGTTATACTCCAGAAGGTGATAAGTAGTTAAATGACGAGGCGGTCTTTTGAATCACCGTCTTTTCAGAAGGTAATAAGTAGCTAAATGACTCTTATTAGATCATTGGCAATGGCTAATAAGTAGCTAAATGAATCTAACAAAAGTATCTCATCCCAAAAAAAAAAAAAAAAAACAAATGAGGAAGAGAGGAACTGCAGTATCTAAGTTTGAGATATAACATTCTTCACATGGTTATTATATATATGTGTTTATAAGTTTTCAACATAAAATTAATTAATATGATCAATAAATTAATTCCTGTTGTGAATATTAATATCTAGTATATATAATCCTATTTATCGTGTAGAAGTAGAATTCCATGCAACATAGTATGGGGCAACAAATGTTGACCTAAAGAGAGTGATACAATTAAACTTATCCATAAAGTTAATGAAACCAGCAAGAAAAATCACTATTTCGAACGAGTGTGTGAGCTTATTGTTAAGAGGAATATAAAGTAATACATGAGATAGTTGAACCAATTACCTTAAAAGCAACTGAGTTAAAAGAACCCGTTAAATGATTTTTACATAATCCCTAAGACAATTATTAGCACAGAACTACAAGATTAAACACAATTACACAAACAAGATGTCAAGAACCATTAATTATAGTTTGTTAATTTTAATGATTTTTTTGCAAGTGGTAGTTAGCCAAGATGGGCAAGTCAGCTTACTTAACAAGTACTCCCTCTGTTCTTAAACGCAGGATGTTTTAAAAAAATTATAATGTTCCAATGTATAAGATGTTTCATTTTCTAGGTAACTTTTACTTTATTAAAAACTGTGTAGCCAATTATATTTAATAATCTATTTTATAATTGGTTGAATATCGTTAATTTTTAGTTTCAATACTATTTTTTAGACAAATGTTAATTTTCTTAATATTATATTTTTTATCTTATATTTAGGAATGGAGAAAGTAATATGTTAATGTGTGTGTTCCTTTTTCTTTACGGCCTCCTCGATTCTAATTAGTATTATCAACAGACAAAGACATGAAAGCATGTAATGCACGTATTCTGGCCCAGGAATAAACCCATCCACAATTATATTATGTATTTTAGGTCATGTTGTAATATTTATTAGTTAAAGGTAGGAAAGCTAATTTAATCGTATCATTAAACCAAGTTTAGGGACCTTTTCTGATTTGGGTCTTCTGATTTTAGGCTAACAAACAATAATGGAGTGGGATTTTTCAACACTGATTAAAAGCATGGATACTAATATATTGAGCTTTCCTAAAAATGAAAATTGAGTTGGTAGTAATTGCGGTTTTTTTTTTCGTGATAAATCAAAGCTCTCTTTTTGCTTCACTTTATCTTCATTTTGATTTCGGAAAGTTTGTGGAGTCCACTCGCATTAAACATTCATTCTCTCCATCGGCATTAAACCGATACATCATTATTATCATCATAATCATCTCCTTTAAACATTAATATAGGCATGGATTAAGCACAATTAGAACCAGTGGCAGAGCCACATGGTCCAAGGGTGGAGCAGATGCCCTGGATGGTTTTCAAAAATTCCATGTAAAATTTTGATAGTATTTTTCATGTCCCCTGTTTGTTGTTAAACAGTTTTGATAATGCCTCCCATAACATTCATCTCTACATCCGCCACTGCTTAGAACTGTATTTGAGCTATCGTATAGCACATGTGAAGGAAAATGTTTTTTTTTTCCTTTTTAACTACTGAAGGAAAATGGCTATTATGTGTGCATTCCTTATAATTTCCTAATGCGTGTTAACGAGTCATGCATACAAAAAAGAATATATATTTTAGAAAAAGATACACAGTACCAAAATAAAATAAAATATTAATATTTGTATAGTTTGTTTCTACAATCCATAACTAAATTTGATATAAAAAATTAGATCTGTATAAAATGAATTTCCGCTATGATTAAAAACTTATGAAGTTTTCAAACAAATTTAAAGAAATACTAGATTTTGATATACGCTTTAAAATACAGATTATTTTGTGATGAAAGATTATATTAACATTTTTAATATTTTTTGTTAATTTGAAAGATTTTTTTCAATATTAAAAATGTTTGCATTTAAATTAGCACTTTTATACCCACTGGACTAGCAGTTGAACCAATAAACCTAGCAATCTGATACGTAATTCTATTTTGGTTTTTAAATATATCTATTATTTAAAAACATGCAAAAACCGTTAAAACTTGAAGCAATCCGGTTGAACTGATGTGTAATTCAGTTTGATTTAATTACTATTATTAAAATTTAAAAGTTAATTTTAATATTTGCATTCAATATTTAAATACTTGTTAATTGTAATTTTATTGTATTTAATTATATGTTTTAGTTCCAATTTGTTACAAAAAATTGTTTAAACTTTCTTTTTATATTTTAATGTGAAATGGGATAAAATAATGAAAATCGATTTAAAATCTTTCTTATATTTTTAAACATGTTTTTTAATAGCATGCTATATAATTATGTATTAAAATAATTTTAAACCATTGACCCATGGTTCATCCATAGTCAATCCAATAATCCAATAATATAAGCTTTTGATTAGAAAACATAGAATTTGGGTCTCTCTCATCTCTCCGTTCTCTCTTTAAAATCTTTTACCTATTTAATAAATTCCAGATGACAAAAAAAATATAGAATTTATAAACGTCATATTATTATATTTTTGATGAAACTATATTATAAGGTTTGTATAAATTTGTATAGATTCTTTTTTGTTCAATATTAAGTCAAATTATCACGACATAATATTAAAGGGATAGAACATTAAGTTGGATATTCCTTAATCAAATATTACCAAATTGAATAAATATGATTATTTGGTCCACATAGAGATCAGTCAGTTTAAATTTTTCACAATTAAGCTTATATTTAAAGGTAAGTTGTTATTAATATTAAAGTTGTCATCGGATTTAATATAATGTATAATTTTAATAAAATATTTATCTAGAAAGAAAATGAGTCTAATGTAATGTTTATGTTTTAATAAGATAGATGAGTTATAAATTTGGCATTGACTATAAACCAGGATATAATCTATTTACACATTACCAACTTTGAATTTCTAAACATGTAAAGCTTAAGAAATTGCTTTCTTTTAAAGATATTTGCGTTAAGGTTGGATAAATCTATAATATTATGTAAAACGCGTATATGTGTACACATACCATTCAAGTAGATAAAATACAACAACATACCTTTTAACCGTCAACCTTGCGACAGACATCTCATGTCTTTTATGATCAGTGACACATCTCATGTTTATCTATGTCTTGTTTTAGTCGACTAAACGTTTGATTTACATAATCCCCTTTACAATTTATGAAATTTATTTTAGAAAATTTTAAAGTTGTAATTTAAAATGAATAAAAGTAGTGGGAAATAGGATGGAATAACTTCTAAGCGAAGAAACACGTCCCGTTCCCCGTTCTGCCAAGTGGGTTCTGAGATGGAACCAAATGTCCCCTCCTTGACAAAGCCAACTAATTACACTAAGACACGTGTTTTTGCCACGTCACGTTAACGTGCATTGCAGTTGAGAAAATCCATCTGCTTTGGTTCCATCTGGTTTCGGCACCGTTATAGAAACCCAACAGAAATTTTGAGTGGCAAAACCGTCATTTACGGAATGTATCAAGAAAGTACCCATCAACCCCAAAATAAACGCGGTTTCCACGACGGTAAGTCGTGGTATGACACCATTTCATCCTCTAAATTACGTTAATAGCCCTATCTCTACTAGTGTAATAAGCTGTTTTTTTGTTGCAACGTATTTTTTTAATATTATCATTTGAAATCACGAAAATGTTCAACGTATCCAATGAAGAGACGCGACTAGTGTGTGTAACCATAAATGACAAAAATTACAACGGTACAGATCAAAAACGTCTGATACACGTTTTCACATTCAAAGCCTCTAATACACACACAAAAGGGGATAAAATCCATCGTGATGAATCTGGGGACCGCAAGTTGAAAGGTTAATCCCGTAAACCTAAACAAGACACGTGCCAGAGAGATTACGGTTTTAACCCTATCACGTGTTCAGAGAGTATGTCCCACTAAACGTACTTGCCATCAACCCCTACTCGTAGGCCCACACTCACCTCTCCCCTGTACGCTGTATTCATAAGCGCGTGGAGTCCGTTGTAAAAGCAGGCGCGTGGAAACGAAACCCCTTCATCTTCTTCCTTTCCTTCTCCTACAAATACCTCTCTCATTCTCTTCCCTTTCCTCTGAAACTGGGTCCCTTTTGATATCTCTAAACTCACTATCGAAGCAGTAACATCAAAGTCCACTTCCTTTGAAAAGAAAGTCATGGAACCTGCTTGCTTAGTCGACGACGCTGAGTTCTGGCTTCCCCCGGAGTTTCTCACCGACGATGATTTCCTCGTGGAGAAGGAGAACAAGGAGTCTGCGTTCCCGTACGAGCCGAGTCATGGATTCGGTGACGAAGAGAGTTTCCTAGCCGGATTGAGCCGGAAAATGGCTCAGACATCTCTTGAAGATGATTTCTCCGGCGCCAAGGTAAGTATATGATCATCATCATCATAGCTTCTCTCTGTTTCCGAACTCTCTAACTGTTTGCTTATGGTGTTTGTTCAGGCGTGGGGTACGACTCGGTGTGGAGGCGGTTTCGGCTGTCAGACGCGAGTTTCTTCTCAGGCGGCGGCGGCGTGGGATGTGTACTGTGCCGCGGCGGAGGAGCTTGCGATGATGAATATCAACGGTGGTAGAGGAGGACTTCTTGATCATCCAAGAAAACACCCCCTCGCCGCTGCTAAACTCTCTAACGAAGGCTCCGGCTTCTACAGCCGCCAGTCTCTTCAATACCAGAAGCTTCAAGCCATTCAAGTAACTGATCACATCTCTCTCTCTCTCTTTGTATCCCTTCTTGACATTTGATTTTTTTTAAAGTTGGGACTGATTTTTTTTTTGGTCTGTTTGGTTCAGTTTCATCAGCTAAAGCAGCAACAGTTGATGAAACACCATCATCGCCAATTAGCGCAGCAGAGGGTGAATCATCATCGCACTAAAAGTACTGCTCGTGTGGATTTGTCGCCATCTGCATGGCCACAGAGGCGTGATGTTTCGGACATGCGTGCTGTTTTCCTCGGTGACCGTACCGGGAAACGCGGTTCAACCGGAACCGGCGTGTTCTTGCCCCGAAGCGTTGACCAGACTTCCCCGAAGCCAAGTAAGTTTCTACAGACTTTTAGTCCTAACCTTCTGATATTTATTTGTTTTAAGAATCTTTTCTGATGTGATCTCTTTGGGTTTTAGCTCTTGGTACGGTTTTGGTTCCGGCCAGAGTGGCGCACGCCCTTAACCTTAACGAACCTGTGGTCCACCAGACACCAATACGGTCTTCAGCTAGTTTCAACGGTATAACACCAAAACCCATAACTCTTTTAATTAATTAGTCAATTTTATAATCATTTTGTTTGGGGTTAAATTAACAGATGCGTCGTGGAGACAGAGGAGCAACAACGGTGGATTCTCAAGCCAGATGATGATAGAGCGTGCAGTGAACGAGCCTCGGTTACCTTCGGACTGGGCTTACTGACTACTTTGGGGTGTTTTTAGGGAAGGTTTGAAGATTTTGTGGGGTTTAATAAAATTTTTAAGACAGGGGTAGTGAAGTAGTGTCGGAATTAGGGTTTATATAGATAAAGGGGGGGAGGAAGATGTGGACAAAGACGAGGTTTTGGATCGTTTAAACCACCATCAATGATGGCGACTTGAAGAACAAAAGGAGCATTGAGAGAGGAGAGACCACTACTCTCTTTGTTGTTTTTTTGGTTTTTTTCTGGAAATTAAATATTATCAGTCTGTCACCGGGCTGTTGCTTTAGTATTCCCTTTCCTCTCTCCGTCTCTTTTGTTCTCACAAACTCTTCAGCAATGGAGAACGTATTAGTAAAAATAAAGGATTGTTGAATAATTTTGCCTGCCAATACTATTTCATTTCTAAATTCTTTGCATGCAGAAGAACCGTACTTATAGTTTAATGTTGTGGATAAGAATAGCTCACAACTTAAATGTATTGAAGGTAGATGAAAAATGTCTTAAAAAGAGGAGGTTAGACCATCCTAATCATGTCTTGGCAGTTAAATTTCACACAATGAAAAGTAATAGTACTACTAAATTAACTATGAAAATATCATAAATATAAATATGTTGATAAATTGCCACTTGAGAGACAACTACTGACACAGAGCAGTAACAAAAATTAGAGGCGATTTTATGATGCACAAAAAGTAAAAACCTAACTGTTTGGTTCTGGTTATATTCGCCTAACGGGCTTTTTTTAGCTCCGTGAATTATAGTGCTCCTATCATTGATAAGCTGAATTATTAATAGTTCATTTATTATTTATTATCCAGGAACGCACGAACAGTTTGGGAACTGGATTTGATTAAATGCTGGTGTCTTCTTTAGTTCTTTGTGGAGAAACGTGCAGACTTTGTTCTCTCCCATCTGCTATTATAAACATGTTGTCGTCAGGTTAATTATTGCCAATTACTCTGATATCGAAATTTTGAGTAATGGCAGCTGTTTTAGTTGTCTTGATTTTCTCCATAGTGTTGTTTTATTTTAATGACAAGTGTGAAATCTTTGTGTCTAATCTTTAGTTTTTAAGTACAATCATGCATCATTTTAATTAATGTTATATTTCCCCATTTCAACATGTATAATGTTTCAGATTTTTTTTTTGATATTTCAAAGTACAAGATGTTTTTAACTTTCCAGATAATTATAGTCTTACTAAAAATTATGCACGTTATAGTTAGTTAAACTTGTAGCTTGTGTTATTTTTTTAATATATGTATTTTCACCTAAAACATCTTATATTATAAAACAGAGATTTTTTTTGTGCCAATAATATACTTTCTATTGGCTCTACTTCAACCGTAATTTATTTGGCATTTTGTTGGTTTTGTGAAGATGTCCCAAGCACAAACCAAATTGTGCACAAGCACAATTTGGTAAAAAATGTAATGTTAAACTGAACTCGAAAGATAAAAGATGTGCGTTTCTAATTGTGCACAATTTGTTATAGAACGCTTTGACAGTATACAGCATGACATAATTAGCCCAACCAAAACTTTACACAATATTGGTTAAGAACATATAACCTTTGTTACAAAAAAAACTATCGTAACCTTTTCTCTCTTCCTCCCAGTTTAACCAGCTTAAACCAAATCCAAATGACAGTTAGTCTTCCTCTAGTCTTCAATTCAATACCATCACATAATCTTGTTATTCCCTCTCAATTTCTGCAGCCATGGGTCTAATTAAGCCACTCCGGTCAACCTGTTCAAGCTAAGCCGGTTCGACCAAATCTGATGTTCGGATTCACATTAGAATGGGAAACCATTTTAGGTTTTATGTTTGTTGGAGGTGGTACCCACATGTTGGATGTTGGTGTTCTGTGCTTTGACTGCCACACGCCGTTCGTTATTACTAGTAGTATTGTAAATTTGTAATTGTTTGGAAATATCATATAGTTGATGAAATTTGCTTGCATTTTCACCCGACTCCCCATTTATGCTACTTGCATTTTTTTCTATTCCAGATATCAAAGTTATACGTAACGATAGTATATGTTTTTTTTGGTAAATGGACATAACGATACATGCATGTTTAGTCTATGTTTTCCATTTAGATTTTTTCGGAATTTACAATCTCGAAGTATTCATATGTTTATTTTAAAGTGTTCCTTGTATTCTTCTACTCTGAAACCACATGAAAGGTATAAAATTAACCAATATATAAGCAAAGGTGATAAAATGGCAATAAATGCTAAGATCCAAAAACGACACGGTGTATGATAAATAAATCAGTGGTAAATGCGCGTTTTAACGAAAATTACAATGTTTGATAGTATAGTTTAAGATTATTTTGTAGTGAAGACAAAACGTCTATGTGAATGTTTGATTATAGACAGTGAAAAATATAAATGAGTGTGAAGTTGACCCACTTAGAGTCTTAGACTATCTCCAATGGTCTTAGAATGATGCACCATTGAAAAAAGTTTTCCCTCACTTTTGATGTTTTTTTTTCAAAATAAATAAGTTTTTTTATTTATAAATTAATTCTTAAAAGTTTATATATTTTGTTTTGTATGTTAAAAAATTCAATATGTATGTTTTATATTTTAGAGAAATTATTAATAGTTTGGTAATGTAATTATAAGTTATATAAATTATTATATTTTCTTAGAAACTAAATTTATGTATATAATGAAGATTTAATTCAAATAAAATTTTACTTGAATAAATTTTCTAAAATATGAAGCATCTTGAAATTAATAACAAATAGTAATAATATGATATATTTGAAATATTCTCTTTGAGGAAAAAATGAGAGAAATCTTTGGAACAAAATACAAATTTATTTTAAATTTTAAAATGAGAAGATGCGGAAAATAATGAATTAGCTACATTCCAAAATAATCTAATACTTTTGAAATGTATCATATACATCTCTTCCTTCTGTTTGAGTCGCTATCACTATATTATACTTCTGCTCTAGCAGACCAATTTATAAAACAGGTTGACATATTTGCAACTATCGGTTTTTTTCTTGACTTTCTTTAGTCGGTTTTGTAGTGTATTTTAAATGCTCACAGAGAAAAAGGAACGACAATAATTGAGAAACATGGGTTGGGTAAGGTTCTCACATGTAGAAATTTTCAAAAGTCCAATATGTTATTGTTTGCTCAACTAACAACTACCAACTCGTCACCAAATCGGTGTTCATGAATCATGAACCAATCATCGTGATATCATCCGGTCTGGTTTCTTGTTAGGTAACAACATATAGTCGTTGGACGACTGAAGCTCACAACAACTACCCTGGTTAGAGGATTAGTATAAGTGTATGTAACTGGTTTTTGTTTACAAATTGACCATAATAAAATTGTAACCATTTGCAAAACTGAATCACACAAAATAGGTTATGTATAGGGAGTTTATATCAGACTTATCAACATCCATATTACTCACAAGGTAAACCCGAGAAGTATTTGGTACACTAAGCAAGAACTTATTCAACCGTTACTAATATATGGTGGAAACACAGACTTAGAAATTTGTCACAACATACTAGTTTCATTCCCAAGTGCAAGCAGAGTTTGCCACTTGAGAACCTGAGTTCTATCAGTAATTGCCACAAGAACACTTACCATCTAAAGTGATGGAAACGTTTGTTGTCTCTCACAATCAACTCTCTACCAATGATTTTGGATATGATCTTGATAAAGTTGTAACAGTCATTTCACACATTGAGATTCTTAATAATTGTGAGGGACTTCCTAAGTAGTGTGCTCGTGATACCATGAGCAATTTCTCCCTTCTTAGCGTCTGTCTCCTTCTCTTCATCCTTGTAGAAAGCCAGTTTCCAAAACTCAAGAATCCTATTCTTACCAGCAATCATTCTTACATCCTTGAATGATTTGGGAGGATGAGTGAGGATCTTGTTGACCACTGCCCATGAAGGGTCAAGCTCAACCATCAACTCCTCTGCGTCCATAGCTCCTTATAGATTCCCAAAACTCAGCCGTGGGCCCATGTAATGCTCTATCCTCGGACTAATCTCATACTCGTTCTGCATCGATTCGAAATGCAAAAATGCTTCTTTGATCCCACCACATTAGCACAAGCCAAGAAAAGTAGAAAACAATGGCTGAGAAAGAACCACCATATGATCAAAGACTCCCTTAGCATTAGTGACACTCCTACATTCTCCAAACACACTGATCACCGTGTTGCCATCTTCGGATCAGTTCTAAACTTAGACCTAAGGAATTGACCGTGTACCTTCTTGGAATGCTCAAGTTGTCAAGTGGTTTCAGATTGGCACAAGACTCAAAGAAAAGAGAGAAGCATTCTCCATCAAGCGTAGTTCCCTTAACAAGAAGGCTAGGCTGGGCAAAAATGTTGAATCCAAATAACCGAACCGAATTCGATCTGAAAATAGCTCCGAATCTGAACCGAAAATGGTTATATATGCGAATAGATTCAAAATTTGGTATCTAGAGAACCGAAACGAAACCAAAACCGATCCGAACAGAAATATTTTGTATACCTGAATGTATCCAAAATAGATTTATGTATCTAAACATATTAATTATTTTAGATTTTATATAAAAATATCTAAAATATAATAAATATTTAGAAATTGTCTAAAATACTTAAAAAATATATACAAATAGTCAAAATAAATGTTTAAAATAACTAAACAATACTCAAAATACCAAAAAATACTTAAAAATTCTATCGATTACATATCCAAATATTCAAGTCAAACCAATTTATATGTTACATATATGTATTTTGATATACGTTATTCAAATTTATATGCAATATATCATTTTGTTTTAAGATTAGTATATAATGAATTTTAAATTTTAAAAATAATCTAAAATAGATTATCTGAAATCGAACCGAACCCGCAAAGATCCGAATCAAATTCGAACTGAAATTTATAAATACCTAAATAGAACTGAAATATTTAATACCGAAAATATAAAACCCAAATAGAGCCGAACCGAATCCGAATAGATACCCAAACATCCATCCCTGAAGATAAGACCTTTGAGGTTTGAAACTTTTTTTTTGGTCGACTTATTTTTCTTTTGAAACTTATTTTTTTTTGGTAAACTTATTTTTTTTTTGGTAAACTTATTTTTCTTTTTAAAAGGTTTTATCTCAAATAAATATTTTTTGTTTGTGTGTGTGTGGTGCAGAATAGATACTACAAATATAACCGTGCGACGTAAATTCTCGTAAAATTAATTATCGATTGTGATTTGTCTTATAATAATTTTCATAATTTGTAACTAATTAATCAATGTTTGGAAAACATATTTTCTGTATTCGCTGGGATATAACTCAAGAGTGGTTGAGCTACCCAGAGAGGAAGGTAGAGAGAGAGAGAGAGAGAAAGATCAAACTCAGCCTTGGGTGGATCTTCAACTCTAGGTTAGCGAAATCGACGCGGAGCTCCTGGTTCAATCGGCGATGGATGCGGCGGCGGAGCAGAATCACTTACCAAAGAAGAAGAAGTCCGAAACGGAAGACGATAAGAGGTTCGTGCTGAACCATTCGAATTTTAGCTAAGGGGGGTTTAGGAATAGGTTTATGAATCTGATGTATTGGATTTTGGAGTAGGAGGAAGAAGATCGTTCCTGGGAGCTTGTTGAAAGCGGTGGTGAGACCTGGAGGAGGCGAGTCAAGCCCCGTCGATGGTGATCAGGTACTAAGTTCAAAGATCTGGTTATCGAGAGTAAAGAGTGGTTCAGTGCTCATATGTGTGTGTGTGTTTTTTTTTTCTTTTCGCAGATTATTTATCATTGTACTGTGAGGACACTTGATGGTGTAGTAGTGGAGTCAACGAGGTCAGAATGTGGAGGTGAGGCTGATGAACTTTGAGCTTTTTGTTAGGAGCTCATTGAATGAATGTGCGTTGATGTTCCATCAGGGAGAGGTTTACCGATAAGAGATGTATTGGGGAAGAGCAAAATGATCCTTGGATTGCTTGAAGGGATTCCCACTATGCATAAGGGTGAAATTGCTATGGTAATACAAATTTTTTGTAGAGATCTCTTCTTGTTGTTGCTTTGCTAATGTTGTATATTACAAAGCTGTCTCTTTGCTCGGATTTGGTAGTTTGGTTTCTGTACGGGGGTTAGTTTATATGCTTGAGTTACCTGAACTTTAATGTGTTGGTGCACAACATCTTACATTAGCTTCAGATCACTTTCTTGATTCGTCAAGGCTTATGAAGTATTTATCTTCTTCTTTTTTTTCAGTTCAAGATGAAACCTGAAATGCACTATGCAGAGAAGGATTGTCCTGTCTCAGCTCCAGGAAATTTTCCAAAAGATGATGAGCTTCATTTTGAGATTGAATTACTGGATTTTGCTAAAGCCAAGGTAAGATCTCATCACGAACTACGGTATAGTGTGTTATTTAGTCGAAAGACTCTGAAAACTTGCATTTCGTATGTTGTGACTTAAGCATTTGTTTCCTTGTGTTAATTTTCCAGATTGCAAGTGATGATCTGGGTGTCGTCAAGAAGGTAAGACCTGATTTTCACATATTTGTATACATTGAATTTACCCGGGGGAAAATGTATTTTCTTTGGTGGTGTGGGCAAGCGGTAGTGGAAGGAAGAATATGCAGTTGTAGAATGACATGATCCATATATTTCTGGTTCTTTCTGATGGCTCCTATTGATTTCCTTTTATATGAAAGATTCTAAATGAAGGTGAGGGCTGGGAATCTCCCAGAGAACCCTATGAAGTAGAAGCCAGGTAATTTAATGATCATTTTAAAAATCACGTGACCTTGTTTTCCCTAGTGAGCTGAAACATTGTGAAGTTCAAATGCATACTTGTTGGTGTCTATTAGGATATCGGCTCTATCCGGTGATGGACAAGTGATCTTATCTCACAAAGAAGAACCGTATTTGTTCACGTTTGGAAAATCTGAGGTGATTGTTAAGTTTATTGGGACATCTTCAGCTTTTTACTCTCTGTCCATGCATATATGTTCTGGTGGACTACTATCATTGATGGCTATTGCCTGTCAATTAGGCAGGTGCCTAAAGGTCTTGAAATCGGAATTGGGACTATGACTCGGAAAGAGAAGGCAGTGATATATGTTCGCAAGCAGTACTTGACTGAATCTCCATTGATGCATATAGCTCAAGACCTTGAGGAAGTTCATTTTGAGGTTGAACTTGTGCATTTCATTCAGGTATGAGACAGACGAAACTCACTCGTATTACTCTGTTTGCTTATGTAGTATTTTGCGAATTAATACTTAGGAAACCGAGCGATTGACATTTTAGTTCTCACTTTAAAGGTGCGAGACATGCTTGGAGATGGACGTCTCATAAAACGTCGAATTAAAGATGGAAGGGGTATGTTTCACACTTCCTTTTTAACGATTTCTTACATGTTTCAACATGATGTGAGTTTTTATTTACATCTTTCTGAGGCATCTGCTAGACTCCATGCTCTTTTTTTCTCTAAAATATTTGGTTTTACCCGCTAGACTATTCTGATCTGCAACGTGTCATGAACTTATTAGGAGAATTTCCGATGGATTGTCCTCTCCAAGACAGTCGGTTAAGCGTTCACTACAAGGGCATGCTTCTCAATGAAGAAAAGACTGTCTTCTATGATAGTAGGATTGAAAATAATGATCAGCCGTTGGAGTTCAGTTCAGGGGAAGGATTGGTCAGTTACTCCAATGTTCTTTGAAAATCCTGATGGAGTTATTTTATGCATATTATTTTACTGTCATATGGGCAGGTGCCTGAGGGATTTGAGATGTGTACTCGTTTGATGCTACCTGGGGAGATTGCTCTTGTTACATGTCCCCCTGATTATGCATATGACAAATTTCCAAGGTAGACAGTAACTGTGAAAATCACTATGAACATGATAGCGCAATAGTCTCTTAGTGGAGCAAACGTATTTTGATTGATTTATTTCCTTGTAGGCCGCCTGGCGTTCCCGAAGGTGTACATGTTCAGTGGGAGATTGAACTCCTTGGTTTTGAAACGCCTAGAGTAAGTTGGTCTAGCATTGATGCTTACATATAAATTGTAAACAGCTTCCGTTTCTTATGATTCCGGAGGATCTTGTGACAGGACTGGACTGGGTTGGACTTCCAGAGCATCATGAATGAGGCAGAAACTATCAGAAGCACGGTATGGATCAAATATTCTGCTAATATATATACACTCATAAAATGTAACACTACAGAGTTTTGTATCAGCAAATCTTGTGTGAGAGTCAGGTCACAACAGATCTTTGTAACTTATGGCTCTTCTATTCTTCTGTTTATATTTCGAACTTCAGGGTAACAGGCTTTTCAAAGAAGGAAAATTCGAGCTCGCAAAAGCAAAGTACGAAAAGGTAACAGAGCCGAAAACAAATGAAACCAAATTTCCTCTTTGTAAGTCTAGTATTAACATTTTTGAGCTGTGAACCTAAACTTAGGTGCTCCGGGAATTTAATCATGTAAACCCACAAGATGACGAGGAAGGAAAAGTTTTTGGTGACGCAAGGGTGAGTTTATCTTCTCATTAAGCGTGTAGTTACAGATATGTATAGATTTGATCAGTGTGTACTAACTCTTGTATCCTTTCTCTGCTAATATTTGAAGAATATGTTACATCTGAATGTTGC
Source organism: Brassica nigra (assembly GCA_016432835.1). Lineage (NCBI taxonomy): Eukaryota > Viridiplantae > Streptophyta > Magnoliopsida > Brassicales > Brassicaceae > Brassica > Brassica nigra. The sequence continues at coordinate 2,298,988 of CM028246.1, forward strand.
GGCTTGCTTGCTTAAAATGGGAGAGTGGAGGAAGTCTGTAGAGACATGTAATAAGGTAAACATTCAATGAACAAACTCTCAAGAGCTTATTCTTGAACAAGAAGTTCCTATTTCTGAGACCCACCAACTTTCCAAACAGGTCCTAGAAGCAAAGCCAGGCCATGTGAAGGGTCTGTACCGCCGGGGAATGGCTTACATGGCAGGTGGAGAGTATGAAGACGCTAGAAATGACTTCAATATGGTATATTATCCTAAAAACTGCTTGTTATAATCCAATGCTTGGAGTTAGAAATGACTTTTGTGGGTATTTTAGATGATCAAAGCGGATAAATCATCGGAAGCCGACGCGACAGCCGCACTTTTGAAACTGAAGCAGAAGGAACATGTAAGTAGTGTTGGAGTTCAAAAAGGCTTATTTATGATGTAGACATGTTTTGGCTAATAATCTCATATTCTTTTGGAGCCCACAGGAAGCAGAGAGCAAAGCTAGGAAACAGTTCAAAGGATTATTCGACAAGAAACCGGGGGAGATAACTGAAGTAGGTTCAGAAATAAAAGAGGAGTCCAAAACCATAGAGGAAATAGATGAGACAAAAGATGATGATGGAATAGAGGAGGAAGGAGAAGAAGAAGAAGAAAGAACAAGGACGGTAGTGGGCACGGAAAGGAAGAGGAAATGGTCGGAGAAAGCGTGGCCGATAATGAAGAATGTGATGGTTCAGATAGGAATCCAGCTCGGTGTTGCTTTGTTAGGTGTTTTGATTTTCCAGTTTGTCAGCTCCAGATTTACATGAGAGATAGAGAGACATAAAGAGCTTATGAAACCAACGGTACTCACCTTCTCCTATTAAACGGTCTATCAGTACTATGATACTCAGAAAATATAAAATTAATGGATTATATAAAATTCAAATAACATGAACTGTTGTATTTCGTTTGCTTTATTTGGAGTTTCATATCTGCTAGTGTTCAATGTGTAAAATAAATAAAAAATTACGTGTTGCAAAAACAAGATAAATGACTAAAAATTCAAACATCCAGCATAGAGTTCAATTTACGTGTTGCAAAAACAAGATAAATGATTAAATTTTTTAAAATCCAACAAATATTTCCAACCATCACTAGTTTAATTTAGATATAAAATGTAAAAATTAAAATTTAAATAAAAAGTCACCAAATTATATTTTATTTTTAAAATAAAAGTTTGAACCGTTTTCTCTCCGTGTGGAACTCGCGTTTAATCAAATCGTACGACCCAAAACGATGCTTATAATGGTTTTTTTACGCCAAACGCTGATTGAAATCGGAGTTAGGGCCTTTTTGTTGTTGTTGATCATCCTTGTCTCAGATCCTCTTTAAAGGAAAATCCTTTTCTAACTTTTTTAAAAGCTCTTCTGTTCTTTGATTCTTCTCTCTCCCTCGTCTTTTGTGATCGTTTTGGGTTTCTTTTTCTTTCCCCCTTTTTGGTGTCACCGTTGGTTTCTGAGAATTGACGACCTATTATTCCCCGGTGAAAAGCTCTGTGTTCCATAAATAAAAATTTGAAAATTTTCTGAATTTGTGAAGGTGTGTTTGTTTGATGATTGATGGTGAGGTCAGAAGTGTAGTATGGAAGAAGATCAATAAAAAAGAATGACGCTTTACATTCGCCGCGAAGCTTCTAAGGTTCTTTCTTTGATTATTTCAAAATTTTGAATTCTTTCAATTATTTTGGGTAATTAATGGAGTAGCTGATTTGGTTAAATTATATAATATAGCTATGGAGGAGAGTTTGTACGGAAATAACGACGGAGATTGGTCTTCTCGCCGACAACTGGAAATACCTTCTTGCTGGTCTTCTCTGTCAGGTTCTCATTTCTTTTCTTCAGCTTCTCTCACAACTTCTGTCTGTAATTTTCAATTCTACACCTTAGGCCATGATTTGATTAATGCAAGTCTCTTATACTGGGTCTATTAGCGACAATATAAGGTAGTCTTTTAGATTTTAATTAGAAAAAGTTAAGAGAAGTCTTTTAATCTCTTATCTAGGAGATGTTTAAAAGCTAAGAGATGTCTCTTATTTTCGCTAAGAGATCATCCCTAAAAAAATCTGTACTAATCTTAGTGGAACCGTAGGATACAGTAAATTTCTTTTATTTTGGGGTTAGTTTCTTCTAGCTTAAGTCTGAAACTGGAAGCGTAGGATACAGTAAAAGGTGGTTTGTTCTACCTGTATAATTAACTTAAAGCACAAGACTCGGAACCTTTATGCCTTTCTGTCTCTTGGTTTCCTTTAGTTTCACACTTCTGTGAAACTAATGCATCTGTTATGTGCAGTACATTCATGGGTTAGCTGCTAGGGGAGTTCATTATATTCATCGTCCAGGACCAACACTGCAAGATTCTGGATATACTCTTCTTCCGGTTTGTCTCTAATATCTCAGCTGTTGTACCTCATAGTGTACATGTCGTATTCAAGCTCCTCTTGTGTTGTTTTTAGGAGCTTGGTCAAGATAAAAGCTACATAAGTGAAACCGTCTTCACCTGTGTATTTGTTTCTTTTGTCCTGGTGAGTTTTCTTCAGGATTCAGTGTCTTGTTCTGTTCCGTACAAACAGTCGTTATATGAATGCTTTGTTTTGCCTTTTTTAAAAAAAAAATTTCAGTGGACTTTCCATCCTTTCATCATAAAAAGCAAGAAGATATACACTGTGTTGATATGGTGCAGAGTTCTCGCCTTCTTAGTTGTAAGTAACCATCTCTCACTTTGCTACGTAAATGCAAATTCAAAGCTTGCTCGTATTGAATTTTTTCCCCATTAACAGGCTTGTCAGTTTCTCCGAGTCATAACGTTCTATTCCACTCAGCTTCCTGGCCCTAACTATCACTGTCGAGAGGTAAAAACTAGATTAAAACTATACATAAGTGGCATATGTGTTTATTCTGCTGAGTCTCTTCTTGTGTTACTTATAGGGTTCTGAGCTTGCCAGGTTGCCACGGCCACATAGCGTTCTTGAGGTTCTTTTGCTTAACTGTGAGTTTTTTTTTTTAACACTTTCCTTTTTCCTCAGATTTTCTTATGTTACACTTCTTCTTATGTGATAATACTCTGGTTCTTGTCAGTTCCTCGTGGGGTGATATACGGATGTGGAGATTTGATTTTCTCATCGCATATGATATTCACACTAGTCTTTGTCCTCACTTACCAGAAGTACGGTTCTAAAAGGTACATAGTTTCCGCTACAAATGCCACCGTCATCATCTCTTTGCTAAGCTTTACACATGTCTCTCTCTTTTAGGTTCATAAAGCTTTTAGGTTGGGTCATTGCCATCTTGCAAAGCCTCTTGATTATCGCGTCACGTAAACATTACACAGTCGATGTTGTGGTTGCGTGGTATACAGTGAACTTGGTTGTGTTCTTCCTCGACAAGAAACTACCAGGTCTGATCCTTTTGCTTCAGATTTAACTACCAGAGGAGGTCTTCAGATTCTGATATGATTTTTGTTTTCAACACAGAGTTGCCTGACCGGACAACCGTGTTGCTTCCGGTGAGCTCTAAAGACAGAACCAAAGAAGAGAATCACAAACTGTTGAATGGGAATGGTGTTGATCCTGCAGATAGGGTACACTTTCTGGACTTTTTTTCATTGACAAATCTGATTCGAAACTATCTTAATGTATACCGTCTCCTTTTGGTTATTCAGAGACCGAGGGCTCAAGTTAATGGCAATGGAGGTCACACTGATAACGCTACTAATGGCGCATGAGAACTCAAGTTTAGTTTTTGGATCGTTGGTTTTTGATAAATATGATTATAGGTTCAGAAAAGAGGAAAAACAAAAAGACAGAGTCAGCTTGTACATTTTCCAGTTTCTTGCTTCTCAAGTATGTTGATGTTTGTGTAACACGAAACTAATCTCTTATACATATTAACCAACCCCATTTTCGTTCTTTGCGTGTGTGTATTCATTGTTCATAATCAATCAAATCCTCTTTAACACCATGTTACAACAGTTTTCAAAATTTTTAATATATTTTCATGATAAACTTTCAAATGAATGATTTTTATTTTATTTTTATTTTATTACGTTATTCTTATAATGTACCGGTTTTATTTCCAAATTCTTTTGCAATTCAAAGTGTTTGCTACCTGTCATTTGTTTGATTCGTATATCCTTTAAAATATGTCCTGGACTATGCTAATCGAAACATTTGCAACAGTTCTCTAAATTTTTTGAAAATAACTATGCAGAAATAGGTTCCAAAAAAAAAATTAGATCTCCAGATTTATTTTAAAAAAACTTACATAGCGTAGACACAAACAAGTCCCTAAAATTTCAGGGCAGAGCCTGAGTAGAAACATATCGGGTGAATGTGGAAAACAAATAAAATGAAAATGAAAATGTTGTTGCTACTATGAAGACGGAACGTGGCATGTGGTGTCGGTAAGGAATGTGGTCAAAGGCACATCCCATGTGGGCTCACATGTTTACATCTTCTCAGGACACAACTTTGTCACCAATCTCTGTCTTTTTTTTTTCTTTCCCTTTCACATTTTCGGTGCTCATTGCGGTCACAACTCTGGAATATTCATAGAATACATATAGCAGTCTAATGTAGCATATATATATATATATACAAGTCTTAACCATGTTCTTATGTGGATGCCATGACTTACTTGGAAGAGATCGCTAACTGATGTAAACTCAGCAAGTCAGATTTGTTTCGTATTATACTAATTGAAAAGCTTATGACTTATGAATACTCTAATAGTTCTTTGAGGCATCAGATGATAACTGTCATGCATTACCGATCGAATCTAATATTTTGGACCCATTACTTGGATGCAAATATTTGATAAAGTAATGATGTCTTCTTTTTTTTTTCTTTGTGGTTGTTAAATATTGTTTCTTAGGATTCGATGTCACATTCTGAAGATTATTTTGATGAATACCTAATATTCGATTAGAATCAGCAAAAGCTGCAAACATAGTTAAATTGATAGAGATATACTTGGTGAGATGATAATGATTTTTTTTTTCACATATGATAATGATCATTGTTTCATGTCCTCTTCTTTTTTCTTTGTGGTTAAATATTCTTTCTTAAGATTCGATATCACGTTCTGAAGATTATTGGCGTTTTGATGAAATAGCTAATATTCGATTAGAATCAGCGAAAGCTATACAAACATAGTTAAACATTGATATACTTATTGTTGCTGAAATGAAAATGATTTTTTGACAATAAAAGAAGTAATGATCATTGTTTCGTGTCGTCACACTTAACGAGTTCGTTTTTCATGATCATGATGCCATTTTTTTGCTGGAAACTATTTTTTCTATGCTACTATATATATTTTGTTGTCGAGTATTAAAGTTGTAGTGTTTGAGTGATAATGAGAAAGAGGGCCCAATGTGGTACCATAAATGGGTAGTATAATCATTATTTTAAATGCAGGAAAGAAAGAAAACATTATCATTATGCCATCTGTCTGGATATTGTGTGTTTTTATGAAGTTCTTGATTTCAACTTTGTTTTTGTTTATTTATGTTTTTTTTTCTTTTGCAATATCTATCATACTCTGGAGGACCTGGACCATATATATTTGAATAGAGAAAAGGTCACTTTTTATGAGTGATATTATCAGTTGCGATCTGGGGAAAACATTCTATATGTTTGTCTTTGGACAAGGATGGCTACGTATCAGAAAAATAGGCCTCTAGCTAATTCTTTCTATCTTTAATTTGAAATGATCAAACAGAAGAAAACATTACAAAAGACGAAAGAAAGAAACACAATTAAGACACCAACCAATAAAGACTAATCTCGAACTTGAGAAATGAGAAGCGTGAGTAACGCGCAGGTGATTTAACGGCGATTGATTCTAACTTTCTAACACAACCATTCAGTAACGAGCCCTAACATATTGACTATGTCCTTTTCACCAAGTAGATGAAAACTCTGTTCATAAGGTAAATGTTTATGAGATTTTGTATAGTGATGCACTACAAAAAATATGTACGTACTGAACATAAGCACCGATCGATACATGCAGATTTTGCCGGACAGTGCATTTTCATACTTTTTTTTTTCAGTGCATTTTCATACTTGATTTTATGATTTACATCTTGCGTACCTCATTACTAGGATTTCTCCAAAATTTTACCGTCAAAATATTTGTCTAAGTTTTAGAAATTAATATTAATATTAGTTTAATAAATTTTGAAGCGGGTTTTATATTTGAAATCTGTAAATTCAAGATTGATAATACTATTACAAGTGTGAATATAAAAAGCATAATACTTAAAAGTCAGCGGAAAAAATACATATATAAAAGTCGATCAGCAGCAGATGGTGTAATAGTGATGAAGCTCACGCGGTTTCAACTTTTAACATGTAAAAAGTGTTTCTGCTTTTTGCATCTTTTACTTTCACATTTTCACCCCTAATGATTTTACCTCTTTAATACTTTCATTAAAATCCATTTTCAAGTCGGCATATGTATACTTTCACAGAACTATTATATATCGTGCGAACCACATTATGGCTTTGAATGTTTCAAAACGACCCGTTCCGCACCGTAATTAACAGTAACAAAAATCTCTACATATACCATATATCTATATATTTTTGTAACTATTAAAACTGCACCGCAGTTGAACCGTTTATCCCACACCATTTAATCTGCATTCACTATTCGGAGCCATATATCATGACTACAATTTTCCACCGTTCTGATTCGGTTTTATAATTAGATTAAATAAAACTAAAATATCTGAACAATAATTTTAAAACATTTTGTGTACAAAAAAAGAAGAAGAGAATTTCAAAAAGTTTTTAAAAGGGAGAGGCGGAAAGTTTTGTGGCGAAAACAACTTTCGGATAAAAAGAAATTTTAAATATCATTAAAAAAAAACGACAAACGAAAACAATCCCCTCCTTCTTGAGGCAAGTCTGAAAAGCCAGAGAAGAAGAAGAAGACACAAGTGTTGTGATAGTTTTGATTCATCCTCATAAAAAAATCAAATCACCTCACCGACGTTTAAGTCATCATCATCATCATCATCAAATGGGAGCTCATTGCTCAAAGTTCTCTTCTTGTTTGTTCCATTCCAACTTCAAATCCTCCTCAGTCCTCGAATCTCCCGATCTCGGTCTGTTCCTTTATCTCTCTCTTTGGTTTTCAAATCGTACTTTTTTTTTTCTTTCCTGATTTTTTTTTTTTTTAAATTCTGTGAAAGAAAATGGAGGGAAACAGGTGTGGCCGAGTTTCAAGGAATTCAGATTAGAGCAGCTGAAATCCGCGACGGGCGGTTTCTCCTCGGACAACATTGTGTCGGAACACGGAGAGAAAGCTCCAAACATTGTTTACAGAGGCAGACTTGACGACGGCCGTTTAATCGCCGTCAAACGATTTAACCGCCTCGCCTGGGCCGATCACCGACAGTTTCTGGTAATTAATAATTAATCTTCTTTTTTTTTGTATTCGAATATTTACGATTTATGTTTTTTTTTTGGAGTTTCAAGATCCTGAAAAAATGTTTGTTGTTAGGATGAAGCGAAAGCTGTTGGGAGCTTGAGGAGCGATCGACTTGCGAATCTGATAGGATGCTGTTATGAAGGCGAGGAGAGGTTACTCGTTGCCGAGTTTATGCCTCACGAAACCCTCGCAAAGCATCTTTTTCACTGTACTTTCTCCTCCTGTTAATAGCAGCTATTTAGTATGTGAACGGAATAATCAAAGGGAGCTGAGTTAATTTATTTTGGAGTGAAAATAGAGGGTAATGAGTAAAAAAAGTAAATTTATTACTCTAATCTTAGAGTAATCGGGTTTGCGAATATTTTACTCTGGAATAAAGAAAATAGAGTGGAGTTGGAGATGCGGTCAGTGAGAGACAAAACGGTGATATAGTGTAGTGTTTGTTCAATAGGTTTTGTGTAGCTCCTTCAATGATCGGCCCTGAAATTTTGGGGATGTAGACGAGTCAAGAAAAAATTCAATAATTTAGGGACTGAATTTATTTTTTTTTACAAATTTGGGAGTTTATATTCATGTAAATTTTTTCGAAAATTTCGGGGGTTTGACGCGAATGTTTCGTTAGGGTTGGCTCAGGGCCGTCCCGGCTCTTTCCTGCTCCTGCAAATTAGTTAAATGATGATTATTCGTTTTTTTTTTGTTTGTTTGTTACAGGGGAGAATCATCCGATGAAATGGGCAATGAGACTAAGAGTTGCTCTGTGTTTAGCACAAGCATTGGAGTACTGTTGTGATAAAGGGAGGGCTTTGTATCATGATCTCAATGCTTACAGAGTTTTGTTTGACAAGGTGAGTATTTGATTGATTCTCTGCATTTCCTTCTCGTCAATTTGTATTCTATCTTCTTTTCTTTTTTTTTAATAAAGTGTTTTTATTTTATCCTTTGTGGCTTACAGGATGGGAATCCGAGGTTGTCTTGCTTTGGACTCATGAAGAATAGCAGAGATGGGAAGAGTTATAGCACAAACTTGGCGTTTACTCCTCCAGAGTATCTACGAACTGGTAAGAGACTCTGCCTTCATGTTTAGATATGTTTCCTTAGCTAAATCCGCTCATGAATCTCTGTGTTTTGTACGTTGTGTGTCAGGTAGAGTGACACCAGAGAGTGTAGTTTTCAGTTTCGGAACTGTTTTGCTTGATCTCATGAGCGGCAAACATATTCCACCAAGTCATGTAAGTTCTCTCCTATTTATATAGTATATGACATACTTTGCAATGACGTTGCTGGTTTGGATAGTTCACCATGTTTTCCTGCTTTATTTTCTCATCCGGTTGCTTTTTAACGTTGCTTGTTATACAGGCGCTTGACCTGATCAAAGGAAAGAACTGTGCAATGCTAATGGACTCTGCTCTAGAGGGTCATTTCTCAAACGAAGATGGGACTGAGCTAGTACGGTTAGCCACACGTTGTCTACAGTACGAAGCTCGAGAGAGGCCAAATGTGAAGTCTCTCCTCACTTCACTCACCCCGCTCCAGAAGGAATCTGACGTACCTTCATATGATCTTATGGGTATACCACATGAAACCGAGGACGAGGAAGAGCAGCAGCTTTCATTGACTCCTTTTGGTGACGCGTGTTTAAGAGTAGACCTTACGGCCATACACGAAATACTTAGTAAGATGGGATACAAGGATGATGAAGGAATCGCTAACGAGGTCTTAATTTTTTTTCCTACCTTTTGCTCACTGCTTAGTGCTTTCTATGCTCTGTATAAGGGTCTTGTTATGTGTATGATTTGATCATTTTTAATATGTATCTTCTTCTGCAGCTCTCGTTTCAAATGTGGACCAACCAGATGCAAGAATCTCTCAACTCGAAGAAGCAAGGCGACGTAGCTTTCCGTTCCAAAGATTATACTACCGCAATCCATTGCTACACTCAGGTAATATAAACATGGCCGGTCCTTAGATTTTGAAGATTATAAATAATTTAGCAAAGATTTGAATATATATATATATATATATATATTAACAATTTCGAAAGCATCTGTTTAGAGAAATTATCTCTAAAAATTTGAGGATCATAAGTCAATGTTTCACTTGTCTATAGCCAAGACGGACTCTAAATATAAAACCTATACAATATAATTTTCTTTTTCTTTCTTTTTTTCAGTCAATAAAACTGAAAATGGCTGGTTGGTTTTGTGTGTATTTCATGATATATAGTTCATAGATGGAGGAACAATGGTGTCACCAACTGTTCACGCAAGGCGTTGCCTGTCATATCTGATGAACGAGAATGCACAAGAGGCTCTAACCGATGCATTACAAGCACAGGTTGTGTCTCCAGAATGGCCAACCGCATTGTATCTACAAGCGGCTTGCTTGTTCAAGCTCGGCATGGAAACCGATGCACAGCAAGCTCTTAAGGACGGTACTACATTGGAAGCCAAGAAGACCAATAGACGCTAATAAAATGTTTTCAGAAAGAGCTTTGTATAGGCTTATTTTGTTTCCTCTCTCTCTCTCTCTCTCTCACTCATCTCTCTCTCCATCTATATGCATATTCTTCTTCTTTGTATTTATTATGAATTATGATGATAATGATTGTGATTTCTGGTTTGTCTCATCTGAAAATCTTTTTCTGTCATTAAAAAAAAGATGTACTAAGACTTCAAGACACAACAAAACCAAGTAAAATACAGAACACAAAAACAAAGTCTGAAGAAGCCCTAAAGACATTCCATAAGCTTAACATCCTCTACATAATCTTGAAAGGTGTACACTGTAGTAGGCCTCTGACTTTTAAACTCTTGAAACCCTTGTATTTCAACTCTTGTCAAAGCCTTCCTCTCCACATTGTAGTAAAAAACATAAAATGGGTCCGACAAATAGTATGGCGACAACACAATATCACTTGTACCAGTCATTCCAACAATGTAAAAATCTCCAAACGAGGGAGGCAGTTCATAGATACTCGATGACCATTTATATTTGCCAGCATGATCTTGTTCTACCAACCACAACCGAAGATTGCTATTTTCTTTAAACTGAACCCCACCCAATTTACCATTGTAGTTGACCAAAGTACACTCTGTTGTCATGGTTTCATCATCTATTTTGATATAGATGAACTTCTCAGACCTAACATTAAAGCAAACTATCATATAACCCACTGCTGAATAAGCAAGGTAATACAAAATCCCATCTATACAAATCCCACGAGAGACAACAATATGATGGGGCGTGCATTCAATCATTCTCCATAAATGTTTTCCAGTCTTTAGTGTCAAAACATGAGCCCTGGTGGAGTCAGAGTTAATAGAGACACACAACACTTTGAATTGTTTGTAGGTAGGATCGTACCCGCAACAAAGTTTTGGATAATGTAAGATTGCTTTCACTTCGGGAAATGTAATAAACTCTCCAGTGACGGGATTACACAGCACCGGCGTCATCGGATAGTCTTTTCTCCGGTATTGAAAACATACCAGTCCTTGGAGCAAGTACCTGATTTCACTGAATCCTTTCAAGGAATGCGTATGGTAACGTGTGGCTACAAGAGAAGAGTTGGCTTCTGTGTTTTGAGTCTGAGGGGCAGAGAAGAAATATAACTTGCCATCAACTTTCAAGTGGAACAAGAGCCGTGGATGATTCAAAGACTTCCTCAGAAACAACTCAGTGAAATATGGACGCCGAAGTATGTTACCCCATGATTTCGATACGCAGCGAAACCTAGCTATGGACTTTGATGGGACTCTCAAGAGTATATCGATAAGGAGATCAACTGGGATTGGTTCTATGTATTGTCTTTCTACGGTTGAAGATTGTGTGGGTCTGGAGATGGCTAGGTTATCAGCTGATACGATCTGCTTCAGTTTTTTCATGGTGGGGATCACAGAGCGTTAATTACTAGATAGAGTCTCTTTTAGGTTATGGACGAACAGAAGTGTTTTCGGCTGTTGCTCTTCGTTAATATACAAGTTCATAAGAAATGATCCTTAGGATGGGGTTATGATGGGCCTACAATCCACTTACCAATTCTGTCCAATAACTCTTAAGTGTTTACAAAAAGTTGATTGTGTAGATACCTATTCAAATATCCTTAGCTAGATACTCGTGAATCTTTGTGTTTGTATGTCGTGCGTCAGGTAGAGTGACACCGGAGAGTGTATGCTTCAGTTTTGGAACTGTTTTGCTTGATCTCATGAGTGGTAAACATATTCCACCACCCATCCATGTAAGTCCTCTCCTTGTATATGATATACTAACGCTGGACCTGTCTCATTGTATCCTGCTGGATATTGCTTTTTCGGTGGCTTTTTAAATGTGGACCAATCTCTCAATTCTAAGAAGCAAGGCGATGTACCTTTTCGTTCTAAAGATTATTTACAGCCGCAGTCAACCTCTCTTTTATCGATCCTCTGATACGATCTGCTTTAGTTTTTTTCATGGTGGGGATCACAGAGCGTTAAACTCTCTTTTAGGTTATGGACGAACAAAAATCTTTATGTCTGTGCTGTGCTCTTCCTTTGATTGCAAGTCTTGAAAATTATATGCGACGATCCTTACGATGGGCTTATAATGTACCTGCAATCCACTTACCAATTTCGGTTCAATAATTGAAAAGTGTTTATAGAAAAATCCGTCAAAATCCCTAACAAAATTTCGACAGAGTTAAATTAATATTTAATTTTAGTAAATCCATCGATTTCAAACGAAAACAAAATACTGTAAAAAATTCTTGACAAATTCTACAGAATTAAATAAGTATTAATTTTGATAAATCCATCAAAAGATCTGACGGTTTTAAAACGAATATAAAAATCCATTAATGAGTCATACATGGATTTTTTTTTTTTTGTGTTTTGAATAATGAGTTTTGTTATTAATTAGAGTTGGGCAAAAATTAAAATTCGAAGAATCGAGCCAAAAAATAGTACTGAATCCAAATCAAAATTGGTTAAATATCCGAATGAATTCAAAATTTTGGTATATAAAAAACCAAAACCGATCCTAACCAAAATTTTGTTACCTGAATATATCCGAATCAGATTTATATACTTGAATATGTTAGCTATGTTTAGATTTATTATCCAAAAAATATCCAAAATGCATAAGATATTATGAAGTCTAAAATATTTGAAAATATATACAAATAGTCAAAAGTAAATATTTAAAATAGCTAAACAATACCCATAACACCAAAAAATACTTAAACGATATGTTAATTCTCCATCCAAATATTCAAGTCAAACCAATTTTTATGTTAAATTTAGGTATGTTGGCATACATTATTAAAATTTATATATTTATATATTATTTTTATTTTTAGATTTTGAGAATTTTAAATTATATACGAATTTTAAAAATTTTAAAATAATTTAACTAGGTTATCCGAACCCGAACCCGAACCAAAACCGCAAAGATCCGAACCGAATCTAAACCAAAATGTCTAAATACCCGAATGGGGCTAAAATCCTTAAACCCGAAAACCTGAAATCTGAATAAATCCGAACCGAACTCGAATGCCCACCCTTATTATTAATGATGTGATTTTTTGTTTTAATATATAGAAGTTTAAGAAAATCCGTAGCCCAAAATGCTGAATCTCAATAATGGTCCAAATAACCTTTTAGGTCTTTTATCTTCTTCTTTAGTGGAGATTTAGAGCTTCCATTACTTTGGACTCCTCTGAGATATACAAAGCGATGTTTTCTTAGGCTAAACTTCATTGCATAGCTTCAAGAATGATACTAGCTTTTGTAGAATCTAAAGAAGTTTAGTCTATTTGGCTGGCCAAGATATCTTTCTTCTCTACTTCTATCACTCTAACTTCTTCAGATGTGGCTTGATTTTTCTAATGGCGTTAAATGGAAGAATCACAGTGTTTCTATTTCCAGTAATTCTCTGTTCCTATAAAAAAGATCAAGATACCTAAACACTCGTGTGGTTTTAGATGTTTAGGTAAACAGTTCTGCAATTCCATCAAACGATCAAATTTAAAAAACAAAACACTCACTTTAATGGTTGGAGCTGTTGCTGGCGGTGCTACTTATTTTTGTTCCAATCTCTGCATGAAAATGGAACCAATTTTAATCTAGCATTCTAGATATGTTTAGCTGTCTATTTCCACGAAAAAACTAATTTGCAAACTACGCAACTATTTTTTTTAATCTTCATGTGTTATTGTCGTTCTTATATTCCTTATTCGAAAAATGAAAATGCACGCTGATAGTCAACATTCTTCTTTCACTCTTAAATTATCAAGTGCTTATAAATATCAACTCACCAATAATTTACAAAATTACGATGGTTATGGTATATGCAGGCTCTTACGAGATAAGTTGAACGAACATGCAAGCCATTAATAAGCTTGCCATAGAATGATTGCTCACCATTTCAGTTTACCAAAGAACCCAGTATCATCTTCATTCATAGCTTTGGGTGGTCATAGACATCCAATTCAAAGAAGGGCTGAAGAAACAATATAACAAAAGGTATACAACAAAATTTATCACTCAAGAAAAAAAAACAAAGATGTTGCAAACTACTGATTACAGCTTGAATAAACAACTAAAAGTAACCCATTCTCACCAATACAGCTAAATCCGAACTTAATATATCCACCAAAATATCACAATCAAACACATGCACAAGAGGAAAATTTAGAAATCTTTTCTCAGCTACCTAAAGATGGCAAGAACACCATCAATTGTTCAGTTACGTTCTCTTTAATTGTGCTTATAACACTAACAAAGATCCAAACCGTACAATTTTGTTTTTCTGGGGAAACATACACAACACCAACCGCAAAAAAAAAATGTATCAAAGTTGATCACCCATCTTAACTCTATTACAATACAGATCTTTGAAAATCAATGACCACAACAAAACACAAAATTCACAAACAAAGCATCACATAAACACATTTAGATAGAGCAACAACAGTGTCTACGACTTCGCGCTTGCGCGGAACTCTGCCCCTAGTTTATTTAAATTTAGTAAGTCTGCAATTTCCGATGAATTTATGAAAAAATTACATAAATATTTAATTTTGATAAATAAAAAATTCTAGATGAATTTGAGACAAAACTAATTAAATAATAAGTGTAAAATATTTAATATCGGATTCATTATAGATTAAGAGCACTATAATAACATTTAAACTCTAAAGAAAATATTATTAATAAAATTTAATAATTATAATTTTGATATAATAACAATAATTTTTAGAAATAAAATAAAATGTTAGTTATATTATTTTTTAAAAATAAAATTTTGCAATATATCTATCAACAACAAATTATTTAATTTGAATAAAATGAAAGAAAATCAAAGACAAATTTTAACTTAAAACAAAATAAAAAGTTATTTCAATCAACATTTTAAATATCAGGATCTAGTAACAAAATAAATTATGTATATATATCGTATTATATACTTGATATATATATATATATACTACTGTATTTTAATTAATAAGTTTTTCGGTTTGATAGGTTTATAAAGCAAAGTATATCCATATACTGTAATTTTTCAAAATAATATATATTCGATTTATTCGGTATTATCAAATCCAAACTTTTTTTTTTAGTTTGGTTTGTTTTGGAAAGTAAACATAGATTTTAGTCATTAAGAGAAAGAAAAAACTTAAATTTGGAATACAAGAAAGTAGATGGAAAATGGTAACACCCAACAAGTTAACACAAAGATCAACAGCATTTTCCGCTTCCACCAGTTCTCTCCATCTTCCCTAATCGCGCCATCTCCTTCCTCCTCCGTCTCCACCACCATCACCACCTCTTGTATCATCTCGTTTGCGCTGGCCATGTTCCTCACCTCTGAATGGCAAATCTCACATACTCTACAACCAAACTTACTTTATGTATAAGTTTTAAGTTTATCTTTTATTGATATATCAGTTTAGTACTTTTAGTTGTAGCATCGTCGACAAAATTACTTTTAAGTGGAGGCTGTCATAATATAACTTTTAGATATGTAGAAGTTTATTAAACGTTACGATGATATTAACTAGGGTAAAAAAAAAGAACTGAAAATTATTATTAAGTTAATTAGATTTGTGTATTCAACAATTAGTGGTAATGAAAGAGAAAAAATTAAGATGCATCAAAGAGATAATACACATAGCAAGAAAGAACATACTCGTTTCCTTTGAGTTTGAACCAAGTCTCAGCACATTGTCGATGAGCAAACGCCAAATCACCCTTACAAGAACATCCCAACTCAATCAAACCCTGAGTACCGTACGATCCAACTTCCAATTTGCAAATCCTACAAACACTCTTCTCTGACTCATCACTCACCGAAGAGACACTGCTCGAATACTCATCGTTGTCATAGTCATAATATCCGTACGTATTCGAGTGGAAGCATGAAACGACATCTTCACTTTCTCCGAACGACAGCTGTCGATCTTCGGTTCTTCCTTGTTCTAAATCGATGTGTGACATTATATTGTACGACTAACTACACTGCTATGAAGAACCGATAGTGTCTAAGAATGAATAAAGATCTTTGTGACTTTGTCCCATAAATAAGTTAATAAAAGGAAATAAGATTTCTATGCGTCTGTCAGATTAAAGGATCTTTCCTCTCTTAAGCAGATTCTGTACATTTGATTTGTACTTCTTTTTTTCAGGCGACGTATATGAGAATAATAAGATTAGATCCAACGGCTCATATTCAATGACCAGCTAATAACTTTTTTTACCTTCCATTTCTAAAAAACATTTCCTCAAGCAGACTAAATACAAAAGGCATTTTAAAAATGAATCATATATTAGAGTTTTTATATTAAAGAAAATTTGAAATTTTTCGTTTGAGGAAATACTATAAACAATCAATTAGATATTATATATTGTTGTAAAATGAAAACATATATATATATATATATATATATATATATTTACTTATAATGTGTTTCTATAAACTATAAACAATACAATTAAAAATTTAACATTAGATCAATCATAAATGGTGAACCGAATTTATACATTTGATCGATTCTGAAACATGCTTTAATACTATGGACAATGCAGATCAATTCGCTATTAGAAGTCTAGAACTAGTCTAGCAAATAGTTTCAAACCGTCCCTCCCATGCGTATGGTAGCACATAAAACCATTTATGACATTAATTTGGCAATGCTGAGCAATACCGGTTTATTGATTCTGCAAGCTATCTTCAATAAAAAAATGATCAACCCATATGTGATGTGATTCTCACCAAAACGAATAGAAAGAGCTTTGGCGAGCTTCGTCTTTGGCTGATCTTATCTTGTGTTTTGCTCAACCGTTAGCCGTTAGGTTCTTCCTTGTTTATTTATTTTGACGGTAATTGGCGCAGCTTAAGGTCTCAAACTGATGTTCCTTAGAGTCTACGAATGCCCGAACAATCAATCTGATTCTTGTTAGCGTTGATTCGCAAGAATAACCAATAACAAGCAAAAGAAGAAGCTTGAAAGCTCTGTTTTAATTCAATAATAACGTGAGTTTTACAACAAGAGGCAGCTCCTCTTTTATAACTCGACACAAAGCCAAAACCCTGACGTAGATAGGACTTATGACTTATCTCGTCGTAACAGAAAACTTAAAACTCTAAAGATAATGACCAAAACACTTGAAGATAAATACTAAGTAACTGAAAGATAAGGAATCGGTTTGAGTGCGTGGTTAGGCGCCAAATCGGTGAAGATGCGCTGCATCAGTAATAAATATACCATAGAAGTTAAGATAAATTTTATGATTTCTCGTTTTTTCATGAATACGTGCAGCATTCCTGTCTGAGTTCAAATCTCCCTTGAAACAAAGTCATCGTTATATAGGAAGTCTGGGTTTATGCTTCGTCCCAAACAGGTTATGTGGTAGTCTGGTAACAATCGATTTAGATATCTCTTTGCATTAATCAGAAAAAAATTTAAACTTGAGTGGACAATGTGTTAACCAAACCACTTTGTAGCACTAACTGTGTTGTTTCCATAGCTGATTGTATTAGCCGATAAGCATATAAGAAAAATGAATATGTACTACCATGGTTGACATATTAACTTTAGATTTTTACAGTTTTATAAAAAACACGATAAGATTCAAGAGAAAATGAACCAAAAACATATGTTTTGAGCATGTACAGTACAATTGTATTTTAAGAAAATAGGTATTATAGTCGAATTTTAAGCAACGCTTGTAAGCTTTTTCCTTTAAGGAGCATCGCTATTATAAGTCGCGATTGCATATGGCATATATATCGAACAAGAAAACAAAACAATGGTATAACAAAAAGTGTTATTACATGGGGAAGTATTACAAACAGAACCAAAAATCAAACTCACTCTGAATCATCTTCTCTCATATGAATCAATTGATGAGCTAGCATCAAATCATATAAAGAGATATGATTCATTAATATGGATATCTTCAATCGATATATTAAACATAAAGATGACACACGGGAAATAAATAACATTAATTTTACATAGCAGCCGGAGCTAGAGCAGGGGCTGAGGAGTCGGAGACAGGGCTTGGAGCAGTCTCGGAAACTGGTCCAGGAGCCTCACCGCCGGAATTGAGCATTTCCAACATCGAACGGTGGGGATTTGTCCGTTGAGCATCACACAGATCAGGTAAAAATGCACCTGCATGTAGTCCATTGGTACGTTACGTCAAGTTTACACTTTACATCACTGATTTAAGGGTTTAAGAGTACTAATAAGTTCGTAATTGGATGCAATAGATGAATTCTTTATTATTCAAAAAATAATTAAGATTAATGAAAGACCAAAATCAAGCTCCAACAGAAATTCCTTGTTTTGACGATAAGAAACACCAGAAATATAAAAATGAGTTTCATGCACATGATCTAATGGTATGTATGCTTTTTTACTTCAAAAATGTATGCCTTTAATTATTTTCATCTATTTATTTATTGGAACATGTTAATTAAGTTTTGTAAACAAGAACCTCATTTATTAAAACAAAGATTTATTCAATTCATAAGATTTATATACACATACCAAAAAAATATCAACGTATTACATCCAAAAAATGTCAACGTACGCTGAAAGACTTAAAAAAAGAGAGCTCAAGATCGTACCTTCACCGGCGGCAAGATTGAAATAAAGATCAAGAATGTTAGGGCAATAATCCAAACAAGCCGGAGAGCAAAGCTTAGCGGCGAAGCCTGCATCCATCATTGCGTCCGAGGAGATCCCTACGGTTTTCCGATCAACACCACAAGCGGCTACACATTCATCGCTCTCCACGTGGTTTACAATTCCTTCAACCTCCACCGCGGAAGTCCGGCAAGTGTATTGTCCGGCGACGTTAGCTGTCTCCAGTAAACATCTTTTCCCGTTAGCAGATATCGAGAACGCGCACATACTAGTGGGCAGATTCTCGCAAATGATTTCTTCCCCTATAATTATAATATAAGAAAGCCAAAAACAGAAACTGATTAAGAAAAAACTAAATGTTAGCATAAAGGATAATATTTCATATGATTTATCTTAAACCGGTATGGAGTTGGTCAAAAAGTGAGAAATCTATGGTTCTTCATATGACGTAAAACTGAAAACTTTTTTTGTAACCTATAAAACTGAAAACTTGTCTAACCAAGAATGATTTTTGAAATAAAAAAACAAATTTTGGAATTGATATGAGTGAAAAGAAATGGAGAAGATCATATTCACCTTGATCATATTGAACGTGATCATGATTCTAAAGATTGGAAATTTATATACAAGTTATATGTGTATACGTACCTAAAGCGGCATGGAGAAGTGATGAGAGAATGAGAAAGATTGGCAATTTGAGGGAAGAATAAGACATTGCTTCTGTTTTTCGGTTGCTTCTTCTTCTGTTTCTCCTTTCTTGATTTTTAGGGGTTTAAAGTTTGATGTTGTCAAGGGAATAGAAGGCGTATATTGTAGAAGATGTTGTGGGTTTGTGAGTATTATATATACAAGATGTTTTAAGGAATCATTTGCATTTATCATTTGCATTATTGCAGCCTCTATATATGGTTTTACTAAAATATACAGTACAAGATGTTTTTTTGTCAACAGTAAAATTATATTTATCATAGTAGTTGCAAGTTTATTTGTATTGTTACGTTATGTGACTGGTCTTTTTTTTATAAACAACTGGTAATTTCTTTTCATTTTAAAACTTTGAATTATTTGATCCAGTACAAGTTCATATATGTATTTACTACTTTTTGGGAAATGATCAAAACATCATAAACTGAGACTGCTTATTGATTTCAATCTTCAAAGACTGAGTGCTGGAAGTTAATTTGTGTTACGGAATGAACTAGGCTTCTGTCGATATTCGCATAGCTTCTATGAAACAAATATGCGTTCCTTAAAACTTATGTTATGTTATATACTTGTGTTTTATTGTAACAAAAAATTCTGTATTGTTTTGACTTTTTACTATTGATAGCTACATTCGTTTTGGCCATCTAGAATTTTTCTTGGATTCTTCAAATTCGCTATATGATACTATTATAACATTTTAAAATACTTTTATTTTGTAAATTGGCATTTTTTTATAATATTCCAACGAACGTATCAAAGACGAAGACTATTCTAAGAGATTTAGTTGAATAATCTTTTTTATTACAAGACTTTCGGGTGAGTGGCTTTCCTGGAAACAAAGCGACGTGCATACATGTGTTCACATCCGTTTAATCCTCAACGCGTTAAATTGTTTTTCTTCACGCACAAACAACACGTTAGTTTGTTCAAAGTAATATCGGTTCAGTTTTGAGGAGAGTTTGTAAAATCAAGTATTATAATTTGTATTTGCAAAATGTAAGATAACACATCTCTTGCCAGAAATTGCTAGAAAAATAAGATTTATCTTACGTAAAGCAATGTTTTGAAAAGTTTTGTGATAAAAACTCTTGTCACATACCTTGCTAACTCTCTACATGTACAAACTTTTTTCTCAAGCTATATCCTGGACTCCTGGTATTGCTTCCATTGACCTAGTAAACTGGAAACTTCTAGCGTCCAGACACATATTAATGCAGCATCACGTCGCATCTTTATAACACAACGTGAACTTTCATCTAGTTAGTCAATTCTACATTTTAAAAAAACTCATTAACTAGTAACGTGTTAAAGAGCCTATACATGTCCTCTAATAAATTGTTTAATTGTAGTTTGGTTTTGGTGTAGATTGATCTCAATCGCTTGGTTATAAAATAATTTTGAATTTAAATTCCCTTCGTTTTTGGTAGATGCTAAACTTGTATGCTCGGATTAGGTTTTCTGGATTCAACCTAATTTTAAACCATATTCAGATTTTATAAATGTTTAAATCAGGTTTAGCTAATAATATTTTGGTTTCAAGTAAACTTTGTAGTGCTATCAAATTTTGGATCAGAATTAAGATTAAGTTAATAATATTTCGGATTCATATATTTTTAAGTCAGATCAAATCAAGTAAAATATTGAGTATTTGAATAATTATTTCATTTTCAAACTCATTTCAAATATTAATTAAGGTTCTTGAATTTGATATTTTCAGAGATTTCCCAGTTTTCTGAATTTTTTAGATACCCGTTTAGGGTTCTTATATAATACCATATACCTGAAATATGTTTCTAAAGAAATTGGTAAAACGTTTCTACAAAATTTGTTCAGGTATTTTGACAATTGGGATCAAATATTGATTCAAAATTTTCAATTCGAATTTGGCTTGGATCTTGGAATTCAGTTATAAGTGTCAAATGCTTAGTTAAGAGCACTCCATCGATGAACTCTAACACAATATCTCTGATACATAAAAATAATAAAATACAAAATAGTAGGAGAGAGAATAGAGGACATCATCTAAAAAGAAGACTGATCACAACCGTTTTATATACTTTCAACACACTTGTATACGTGTAACTGGTTTAATTTTAAAACAAAAAAAAATCTAACTAAATAACAAACTATATTAAAATATCAATATAAAAATTACAAGAAACTAATTTTCTAAAACAAAAAAAAATAATACTATTACAACAATTTGATTATGTTTTCATTCTGGAAAATCAATTGAAAGCTTAATGAAGTGATATCTGTGGAGTTTAAAACCAGTGCTTAAAAAAAAACCCAGTGCTATTAGAGCATCATCAATCAATGGTTAATGCTCTCAAAAACAATATGTCAGATAATTATATTAATATTTTAACAAAACTAATTAACTTTTATTTCTTGAAAAAATTAAACCATTAAAAATAGGACATGTGTAGAACTAAGCTCTCCACTTCCTGTTTAGTAGTGCTCTTCCACGAGAGCAGTTTCA
Source organism: Brassica nigra (assembly GCA_016432835.1). Taxonomy (NCBI): domain Eukaryota; kingdom Viridiplantae; phylum Streptophyta; class Magnoliopsida; order Brassicales; family Brassicaceae; genus Brassica; species Brassica nigra. Next base: position 2,320,766 of record CM028246.1, read on the forward strand.
CTTCTTTTCTTTCCTGCTCTGCATTCTCTTTCTTCTTTTATTATATTTTTAATTGTAAGAGCAAGCAATAGATACTAGCGTTGCTGATGCTCAGAAAGCCTTCGATTAATAAGAACTTTTCTTTTGCTCTCTCTACAACTTTAATTGTTTTTCATTTTCTTTTACTGGTAAGAACTCCTCTGCAACTAGCCGATAGAGCTGCTCTAAGGGCCACGCCTACAACAAAAGAACTTTCAAAATATTTTTGAGTTATGGTGTTGGGTTTGCTTGGCTTGGCTAAAATAAATTTACATCAGGGCCCAACTGTTGAGAATAACACTATATTAATCCTCGACAAACAAAGTGGCCTGCTTATCATGTTCATGTCCGTAAGAGAAGATCTACGTGTCAACTCCAACGAAGATAAATGGGATCCACATGAATCGAATCCTTCGTCCACCTCACAATCCGATCCTCTCTCTCGACCTCCAGAAACAAAACTTCCATAGCCAAATTTCACAGACACAAACTAGAAAAATGCCTATGAATTCATATGGTTATAAATAAGTGGACTAAACACTATGAATTTACTATTATCTAGAGAATTTACTATTATCTAGAGAAACGGAGACACTAAGATTCCTAACCTCTTTGACCATCATAATTTGTAAGGGGATGATTCAACTATGCAATAAAATAATATTGTCATATTTTTGGAATTTCACTCAAAATTTGTAGGTGGTTAACCCCTACGAAAATATTGAGTTTTTCGATAAATTCTCTATATACTGAAGCTTATACTCTTTAGTCTTGTTTAAAAATATTTAACCACATTCTACATTTGTATTAATGTATTATAAACTATATTTCAATGTATACGTACATCCTTCAAATTTTTAACAATTAATTTAGTTTAAATTTATATACTGCTTAAATAAGTGTACTAAACACTATGAAATCACTATTATATAGAGAAACGAAGACAACAAAGGTTCCTAACCTCTTTGACCATCATAATATGTAAGTGGATGATTCAACTATGCAATAAAACAATATTTTCATATTTTTTGAATTTCACTCAAAATTTGTAGGTTAACTAACCCTTACGAAAATATTGAGTTTTTCGATAAATGCTCTATATACTGAAGCTCATACTCTTTAGTCTTGTTTAAAATTATTTAACCACATTCTACATTTTTATTAGAGTATTATAAACTATCTTTCACGGTACATGCACATCATTCTAATTTTTAACAATTAATTTTGTTTAAATTCATATACTGCTTAAATAAGTGGACTAAACACTATGAATTCACAATTGTCTAGAAAAAAGGAGACAACAAAGGTTCCTAACCTCTTTGACCATCATAATATGTAAGTGGAGGATGCAATTTTTTAATAAAATAATATTGTTATTTTTTTTGAATTTCACTCAAAATTTGTAAGTTAACCTCTATGAAAATATTGAGTTTTCGTTAAATGCTCTATATACTGAAGCTTATACTCTTTAGTGTTGCTTAAAAATATTTAATAGCATTCTATATTTGTATTAATGTATTCTAAACAATCTTTCAAGGAACCTGCACATCATTCTAATTTTTAACAATTATTTAGTTTAAATTCATATACTGCTTAAATAAGTGGACTAAACACTATGAAATCACTACTATATAGAGAAACGGAGACAACAAAGGTTCCTAACCTCTTTGACCATCATAATATGTAAGTGGAGGATGCAACTATGCAATAAAACAATATTATCATATTTTTTGTATTTTACTCAAAATTTGTAGATTAACCCCTACGAAAATATTGAGTTTTTCGATAAATGCTCAATATTCTGAAGCTTATACTCTTTAGTCTTGTTTGAAAATATTTAACCACATTCTACATTTGTATTAATGTATTCTAAACTATATTTCACGGTACATGCGCATCATTCTAATTTTTAACAATTAATTTAGTTTAAATTCATATACTGCTTAAATAAGTGGAATAAACACTATGAATTCATTATTATCTTGAGAAACGGAGACAGCAAAGGTTCCTAACCTCTTTGACCATCATAATATGTAAGTGGAGGATGCAACTATGCAATAAAAATTATTGTCATATTTTTTGAATTTCACTAAAAATTTGTAGGTTAACAACCCCTACGAAAAATATTGAGTTTTTAGTTAAATACTCTATATACTGAAGCTTATACTCTTTGGTGTTGCTGAAAAATATTTAACCACATTCTACATTTGTATTAATGTATTCTAAACTATCTTTCAAGGTAAATGCGCATCATTCTAATTTTTAACAATTAATTTAGTTTAAATTTACATACTACTTAAATAAGTGGAATAAACACTATGAAATCACTATTATATAGAGAAACAAAGATAACAAAGGTTCCTAACCTCTTTGACCATCATAATATGTAAGTGGAGGATGCAACTAAGCAATAAAACAATATTATCATATTTTTTGAATTTCACTCAAAATTTGTAGGTGGTTAACCCCTTACGAAAATGTTGAGTTTTATAAATGCTCTATATACTAAAGCTTATACTCTTTAGTCTTGTTTGAAAATATTTAACCACATTCTACATTTGTATTAATGTATTATAAACTATCTTTCACGGTACATGCGCATCATTCTAATTTTTAATAATTAATTTAGTTTAGATTCATATACTGCTTAAATAAGTGGACTAAACACTAGGAATTCACTATTATTTATAGAAACGGAGACAATAAAGGTTTCTAACCTCTTTGACCATCATAATATGTAAGTGGAGGATGCAACTATGCATTAAAACAATATTGTCATATTTTTTGAATGTCACTCTAAATTTGTAGGTTAACCCCTACGAAAATATTGAGTTTTTCGATAAATGCTCTATATACTGAAACTTATACACTTTAGTTTTGTTTAAAAATATTTAACCACAGTCTAAAGTTGTATTAATGTATTGTACACTATCTTTCAATGTACATGTATATCATTAAAAGTTTTAAAAATTAATTTAGTTTAAATTTATATACTGCTTAGATAAGTGTACTAAACACTATGAAATCACTATTATATAGAGAAACGGAGACAACAAAGGTTTCTAACCTCTTTGACCATCATAATATGTAAGTGGAGGATGCAACTATGTAATAAAACAATATTGTCATATTTTTTGAATTTCATTCTAAATTTGTAGGTTAACCCCCTACGAAAATATTGAGTTTTTCGCTAAATGCTCTATATACTGAAGCTTATACTCTTTAGTGTTGCTGAAAAATATTTAACCACATTCTATATTTGTATTAATGTATTATAAACTATCTTTCACGGTACATGCACATCTTTCTAATTTTAAAAATTAATTTAATTTAAATTCATATACTGCTTAAATAAGTGAAATAAACACTATGAATTCATTATTATCTAGAGAAACGGAGACAACAAAGGTTCCTAACCTCTTTGACCATCAAAATATGTAAGTGGAGGATGCAACTATGCAATAAAAAAATATAGTCATATTTTTTGAATTTCACTCTAAATTTGTAGGTTAACCCCTACGAAAATATTGAGTTTTTCGCTAAATGCTCTATATACTGAAGCTTATACTCTTTAGTGTTGCTGAAAAATATTTAACCACATTCTACATTTGTATTAATGTATTCTAAACTATCTTTCAAGTTACATCAGCATCTTTCTAATTTTTAACAAATAAGTTATTTTAAATTTATATTCTTTTTAAATAAGTGTACTAAACACTATGAAATCACTATTATATAGAGAAAAGGAGACAACAAAGGTTTTTAACCTCTTTGACCATCATAATATGTAAGTGGAGGATGCAACTATGCAATAAAACAATATTGTCATATTTTTTGAATTTCACTCTAAATTTGTAGGTTAACCCCTACAAAAATATTGAGTTTTTCGCTAAATGCTCTATAAACTGAAGCTTATATTCTTTAGTGTTGCTGAAAAATATTTAACCACATTCTACATTTGTATTAATGTATTCTAAACTATTTTTCAAGGTACATCCGCATCATTCTAATTTTTAACAATTAAGTTAGTTTAAATTTATATACTGTTTAAATAAGTGTATTAAACACTATGAAATCACTATTATATAGAGAAAAGGAGACAACAAAGGTTCTTAACCTCTTTGACCATCATAATATGTAAGTGGATGATGAAATTATTCAATAAAACAATATTGTCATATTTTTTGAATTTTACTCTAAATTTGTAGGTTAACCCCTACGAAAATATTGAGTTTTTCGCTAAATGCTCTATATACTGAAGCCTATACTCTTTAATGTTGCCGAAAAATATTTAACCACATTCTACATTTCTATTAATGTATTCTAAACTATCTTTCAAGGTACATGCGCATCATTCTAATTTTTAACAATTAATTTAGTTTAAATTCATATACTGTTTAAATATGTGTAATAAACACTATGAATTCACTATTATCTAGAGAAACGGAGACAACAAAGGTTCCTAACCTTTTTGACTATCAAAATATGTAAGTGGAGGATGCAATTTTTCAATAAAACAATATTGTCATATTTTTTTAATTTCACTCTAAATTTGTAGGTTAACCCCTACGAAAATATTGAGTTTTCCGCTAAATGCTCTATATACTGAAGCTTATACTCTTTAATGTGGCTGAAAAATATTTAACCACATTCTACATTTGTGTTAATGTATTCTAAACTATCTTTCAAGGTACATGCGCATCATTCTAATTTTTAACAATTAATTAATTTAAATTTATATACTGCTTAAATAAGTGTACTAAACACTATGAAATCACTATTATATAGAGAAACGGAGACAACAAAGGTTCCTAACCTCTTTGACCATCATAATATGTAAGTGGAGGATGCAACTATGCAATAAAACAATATTGTCTCATTTTTTGAATTTCACTCTAAATTTGTAGGTTAACCCCTACGAAAATATTGAGTTTCTCGCTAAATGCTCTATATACTGAAGCTTATACTCTTTAGTGTTGCTGAAAAATATTTAACCACATTCTACATTTGTATTAATGTATTCTAAACTATCTTTCAAGTTACATCAGCATCTTTCCAATTTTTAACAAATAAGTTATTTTAAATTTATATTCTTTTTAAATAAGTGTATTAAACACTATGAAATCACTATTATATAGAGAAAAGGAGACAACAAAGGTTCTTAACCTCTTTGACCATCATAATATGTAAGTGGAGGATGCAACTATGCAATAAAACAATATTGTCATATTTTTTGAATTTCACTCTAAATTTGTAGGTTAACCCCTACGAAAATATTGAGTTTTTCGCTAAATGCTCTATATACTGAAGCTTATACTCTTTAATGTTGCTGAAAAATATTTAACCACATTCTACATTTGTATTAATGTATTCTAAACTATCTTTCAAGGTACATGCGCATCATTCTAATTTTTAACAATTAATTTAGTTTAAATTTATATACTGCTTAAATAAGTGAAATAAACACTATGAATCACTATTATCTAGAAACGGAGACAACAAAGGTTCCTAACCTCTTCGACTGTCAAAATATGTAAGTGGAGGATGCAACTATGCAATAAAAAATATTGTCTTATTTTTTTAATTTCACTCAAAATTTGTAGGTTAACCCCTACGAAAAATATTGAGTTTTTCGTTAAATACTCTATATACTGAAGCTTATACTCTTTAATGTTGCTGAAAAATATTTAACCACATTCTACATTTGTATTAATGTATTCTAAACTATCTTTCAAGGTACATGCGCATCATTCTAATTTTTAACAATTAATTAATTTAAATTTATATACTGCTTAAATAAGTGAAATAAACACTATGAATTCACTATTATCTAGAGAAACGGAGACAACAAAGGTTCCTAACCTCTTCGACTGTCAAAATATGTAAGTGGAGGATGCAACTATGCAATAAAAAAATATTGTCTTATTTTTTTAATTTCACTCAAAATTTGTAGGTTAACCCCTACATAAAATATTGAGTTTTTCGTTAAATACTCTATATACTGAATCTTATACTCTTTAGTGTTGCTGAAAAATATTTAACCACATTCTACATTTGTATTAATGTATTCTAAACTATCTTTCAAGGTACATCAGCATCATTCTAATTTTTAACAATTAAGTTAGTTTAAATTTATATTCTGTTTAAATATGTGTACTAAACACTATGAAATCACTATTACATAGAGAAAAGGAGACAACAAAGGTTCTTAACCTCTTTGACCATCATAATATGTAAGTGGAGGATGCAATTTTTCAATAAAACAATATTGTCATATTTTTAAAATTTCACTCTAAATTTGTAGGTTAACCCCTACGAAAATATTGAGTTTTTCGTTAAATACTCTATATACTGAATCTTATACTCTTTAGTGTTGCTGAAAAATATTTAACCACATTCTACATTTGTATTAATGTATTCTAAACTATCTTTCAAGGTACATGCGCATCATTCTAATTTTTAACAATTAATTTAGTTTAAATTTATATACTGCTTAAATAAGTGTACTAAACACTATGAAATCACTATTATATAGAGAAAAGGAGACAACAAAGGTTCTTAACCTCTTTGACCATCATAATATGTAAGTGGAGGATGCAACTATGCAATAAAACAATATTGTCATATTTTTTGAATTTCACTCTAAATTTGTAGGTTAACCCCTACGAAAATATTGAGTTTTTCGCTAAATGCTCTATATACTGAAGCTTATACTCTTTAGTGTTGCTGAAAAATATTTAACCACATTCTACATTTGTATTAATGTATTCTAAACTATCTTTCAAGGTACATCCGCATCATTCTAATTTTTAACAATTAAGTTAGTTTAAATTTATATACTGTTTAAATAAGTGTACTAAACACTATGAAATCACTATTATATAGAGAAAAGGAGACAACAAAGGTTCTTAACCTCTTTGACCATCATAATATGTAAGTGGAGGATGCAACTATGCAATAAAACAATATTGTCATATTTTTTGAATTTCACTCTAAATTTGTAGGTTAACCCCTACGAAAATATTGAGTTTTTCGCTAAATGCTCTATATACCGAAGCTTATACTCTTAGTGTTGCTGAAAATTATTTAACCACATTCTACATTTGTATTAATGTATTCTTAACTATCTTTCAAGGTACATGCATCATTCTAATTTTAAAAATTAATTTAGTTTAAATTCATATACTTTAAATAAGTGTAAACACTATGAAATCACTATTATCTATAGAGAAACGGAGACAACAAAGGTTCCTAACCTCTTTGACCATCATAATATGTAAGTGGAGGATGCAACTATGCAATAAAAAAATATAGTCATATTTTTTGAATTTCACTCTAAATTTGTAGGTTAACCCCTACGAAAAATATTGAGTTTTTCGTTAATTACTCTATATACTGAAGCTTATACTCTTTAATGTTGCTGAAAAATATTTAACCACATTCTACATTTGTATTAATGTATTCTAAACTATCTTTCAAGGTACATGCGCATCATTCTAATTTTTAACAATTAATTAATTTAAATTTATATACTGCTTAAATAAGTGAAATAAACACTATGAATTCACTATTATCTAGAGAAACGGAGACAACAAAGGTTCCTAACCTCTTTGACCATCAAAATATGTAAGTGGAGGATGCAAATATGCAATAAAAAAATATAGTCATATTTTTTGAATTTCACTTAAAATTTGTAGGTTAACCCCTACGAAAAATATTGAGTTTTTCGTCAAATATTTTATATACTGAAGCTTATATTCTTTAATGTGGCTGAAAAATATTTAACCACATTCTACATTTGTGTTAATGTATTCTAAACTATCTTTCAAGGTACATGCGCATCATTCTAATTTTTAACAATTAATTAATTTAAATTTATATACTGCTTAAATAAGTGAAATAAACACTATGAATTCACTATTATCTAGAGAAACGGAGACAACAAAGGTTCCTAACCTCTTCGACTGTCGAAATATGTAAGTGGAGGATGCAACTATGCAATAAAAAAATATTGTCTTATTTTTTTAATTTCACTCAAAATTTGTAGGTTAACCCCTACATAAAATATTGAGTTTTTCGTTAAATACTCTATATACTGAATCTTATACTCTTTAGTGTTGCTGAAAAATATTTAACCACATTCTACATTTGTATTAATGTATTCTAAACTATCTTTCAAGGTACATCAGCATCATTCTAATTTTTAACAATTAAGTTAGTTTAAATTTATATACTGCTTAAATAAGTGTACTAAACACTATGAAATCACTATTATATAGAGAAAAGGAGACAACAAAGGTTCTTAACCTCTTTGACCATCATAATATGTAAGTGGAGGATGCAATTTTTCAATAAAACAATATTGTCATATTTTTTGAATTTCACTCTAAATTTGTAGGTTAACCCCTACGAAAATATTGAGTTTTTCGTTAAATACTCTATATACTGAATCTTATACTCTTTAGTGTTGCTGAAAAATATTTAACCACATTCTACATTTGTATTAATGTATTCTAAACTATCTTTCAAGGTACATGCGCATCATTCTAATTTTTAACAATTAATTTAGTTTAAATTTATATACTGCTTAAATAAGTGTACTAAACACTATGAAATCACTATTATATAGAGAAAAGGAGACAACAAAGGTTCTTAACCTCTTTGACCATCATAATATGTAAGTGGAGGATGCAACTATGCAATAAAACAATATTGTCATATTTTTGAATTTCACTCTAAATTTGTAGGTTAACCCCTACGAAAATATTGAGTTTTTCGCTAAATGCTCTATATACTGAAGCTTATACTCTTAGTGTTGCTGAAAAATATTTAACCACATTCTACATTTGTATTAATGTATTCTAAACTATCTTTCAAGGTACATGCGCATCATTCTAATTTTTAACAATTAAGTTAGTTTAAATTTATATACTGCTTAAATAAGTGTACTAAACACTATGAAATCACTATTATATAGAGAAAAGGAGACAACAAAGGTTCTTAACCTCTTTGACCATCATAATATGTAAGTGGAGGATGCAATTTTTCAATAAAACAATATTGTCATATTTTTTGAATTTCACTCTAAATTTGTAGGTTAACCCCTACGAAAATATTGAGTTTTTCGCTAAATGCTCTATATACTGAAGCTTATACTCTTTAATGTTGCTGAAAAATATTTAACCACATTCTACATTTGTATTAATGTATTCTAAACTATCTTTCAAGGTACATGCGCATCATTCTAATTTTTAACAATTAATTTAGTTTAAATTTATATACTGCTTAAATAAGTGTACTAAACACTATGAAATCACTATTATATAGAGAAAAGGAGACAACAAAGGTTCTTAACCTCTTTGACCATCATAATATGTAAGTGGAGGATGCAATTTTTCAATAAAACAATATTGTCATATTTTTTTAATTTCACTCTAAATTTGTAGGTTAACCCCTACGAAAATATTGAGTTTTTCGCTAAATGCTCTATATACTGAAGCTTATACTCTTTAATGTTGCTGAAAAATATTTAACCACATTCTACATTTGTATTAATGTATTCTAAACTATCTTTCAAGGTACATGCGCATCATTCTAATTTTTAACAATTAATTAGTTTAAATTTATATACTGCTTAAATAAGTGTACTAAACACTATGAAATCACTATTATATAGAGAAACGGAGACAACAAAGGTTCCTAACCTCTTTGACCATCATAATATGTAAGTGGAGGATGCAACTATGCAATAAAACAATATTGTCATATTTTTTGAATTTCACTCTAAATTTGTAGGTTAACCCCTACGAAAAATATTGAGTTTTCGCTAAATGCTCTATATACTGAAGCTTATACTCTTTAGTGTTGCTGAAAAATATTTAACCACATTCTACATTTGTATTAATGTATTCTAAACTATCTTTCAAGGTACATCCGCATCATTCTAATTTTTAACAATTAAGTTAGTTTAAATTTATATTCTTTTAAATAAGTGTACTAAACACTATGAAATCACTATTATATAGAAAGGAGACAACAAAGGTTCTAACCTCTTTGACCATCATAATATGTAAGTGGAGGATGCAACTATGCAATAAAACAATATTGTCATATTTTTTGAATTTCACTCTAAATTTGTAGGTTAACCCCTACGAAAATATTGAGTTTTTCGCTAAATGCTCTATATACTGTAAGCTTATACTTTTTGTTGCTGAAAAATATTTAACCACATTCTACATTTGTATTAATGTATTCTAAACTATCTTTCAAGTACATCAGCATCATTCTAATTTTTAACAAATGTTAGTTTAAATTTATATACTGCTTAAATAAGTGTACTAAACACTATGAAATCACTATTATATGAGAAAAGGAGACAACAAAGGTTCTAACCTCTTTGACCATCATAATATGTAAGTGGAGGATGCAACTATGCAATAAAACAATATTGTCATATTTTTGAATTTCACTCTAAATTTGTAGGTTAACCCTACTAAAATATTGAGTTTTTCGCTAAATGCTCTATATACTGAAGCTTATACTTTTTAGTGTTGCTTGAAAAATATTTAACCACATTCTACATTTGTATTAATGTATTCTAAACTATCTTTCAAGGTACATCATTCTAATTTTTAACAATTAATTTAGTTTAAATTTATATACTGCTTAAATAAGTGTACTAAACACTATGAAATCACTATTATATAGAGAAAAGGAGACAACAAAGGTTCTTAACCTTTGACCATCATAATATGTAAGTGGAGGATGCAATTATTCAATAAAACAATATTGTCATATTTTTGAATTTCACTCAAATTTGTAGGTTAACCCCTACGAAAATATTGAGTTTTTCGCTAAATGCTCTATATACTGAAGCTTATACTCTTAGTGTTGCTGAAAAATATTTAACCACATTCTACATTTGTATTAATGTATTCTAAACTATCTTTCAAGGTACATGCGCATCATTCTAATTTTTAACAATTAATTTAGTTTAAATTTATATACTGCTTAAATAAGTGTACTAAACACTATGAAATCACTATTATATAGAGAAACGGAGACAACAAAGGTTCTAACCTCTTTGACCATCATAATATGTAAGTGGAGGATGCAACTTTTCAATAAAACAATATTGTCATATATTTTTTAATTTCACTCTAAATTTGTGGTTAACCCCTACTTAAATATTGAGTTTTCCAAAT
>CM028246.1:2360920-2720258 GCA_016432835.1 Brassica nigra
GTTCCTAACCTCTTTGACCATCATAATATGTAAAGTGGAGGATCTAACTATGCAATAAAAATATATTCATATTTTTTTAATTTCCTCAAAATTTGTAGGTTAACCTAAAAAATATTGAGTTTTCGTTAATTTATATATCTTGAAGCTTATACTCTTTAATGTTGTTTAAAAATATTTAACCATTCTACATTTGTATTAATGTTCTAAACTATCTTTCAAGGTACATCCATCATTCTAATTTTTAACAATTAATTTAGTTTAAATTTATATACTAATTTAAATAAGTGTACTAAACACTATGAAATCACTATTATATAGAGAAAAGGAGACAACAAAGGTTCCTAACCTCTTTGACCATCATAATATGTAAGTGGAGGATGCAACTATGCAATAAAACAATATTGTCATATTTTTTGAATTTCACTCAAAATTTGTAGGTTAACCCTCTGAAAATATTGAGTTTTTAATTAAATGCTCTATATCTGGAAGCTTATACTCTTTAGTGTTGCTTAAAATATTTAACCACATTCTACATTTGTATTAATGTATTAAACTATCTTTCAAGGTACATCATTACAATTTTTTTTAACAATTAATTTAGTTTAAATTTATATACTGCTTAAATAAGTTAATTCTAAACACTATGAAATCACTATTATATAGAGAAAAGGAGACAACAAGGTTCTTAACCTCTTTGACCATCATAATATGTAAGTGGAGGATGCAATTATGCAATAAAACAATATTGTCATATTTTTTGAATTTCACTCAAAATTTGTAGGTTAACCCCTACGAAAATATTGAGTTTTTTAAGCTAATGCTCTATACGAAGCTTATACTCTTTAGTGTTGTTTAAAATTATTTAACCACATTCTACATTTGTATTAATGTATTAAACTATCTTTCAAGGTACATCCATCATTAATTTTAACAATTAATTTAGTTTAAATTTATATCTTGCTTAAATAAGTGTACTAAACACTATGAAATCACTATTATCTAGAGAAAAGGGAGACAACAAAGGTTCTTAACCTCTTTGACCATCATAATATGTAAGTGGAGGATGCAATTATGCAATAAAACAATATTGTCATATTTTTTGAATTTCACTCAAAATTTGTAGGTTAACCCCTACGAAAATATTGAGTTTTTTAAATGCTCTATATACTGAAGCTTATACTCTTTAGTGTTGCTGAAAATATTTAACCACATTCTACATTTGTATTAATGTATTCTAAACTATCTTTCAAGGTACATGCGCATCATTCTAATTTTTAACAATTAATTTAGTTTAAATTTATATACTGCTTAAATAAGTGTACTAAACACTATGAAATCACTATTATATAGAGAAACGGAGACCTAAAAGGTTCCTAACCTCTTTGACCATCATAATATGTAAGTGGAGGATGCAACTATTTCAAAAAAATATTGTCTTATTTTTTTTAATTTCACTCAAAATTTGTAGGTTAACCCCTACGAAAAATATTGAGTTTTTCGTTAATTACTCTATATACTGAAGCTTATACTCTTTAATGTTGCTGAAAAATATTTAACCACATTCTACATTTGTATTAATGTATTCTAAACTATCTTTCAAGGTACATGCGCATCATTCTAATTTTTAACAATTAATTTAGTTTAAATTTATATACTGCTTAAATAAGTGTACTAAACACTATGAAATCACTATTATATAGAGAAACGGAGACAACAAAGGTTCCTAACCTCTTTGACCATCATAATATGTAAGTGGAGGATGCAACTATGCAATAAAAAAATATAGTCTTATATTTTTTAATTTCACTCAAAATTTGTAGGTTAACCCCTACGAAAAATATTGAGTTTTTCGTTAATTACTCTATATACTGAAGCTTATACTCTTTAATGTTGCTGAAAAATATTTAACCACATTCTACATTTGTATTAATGTATTCTAAACTATCTTTCAAGGTACATGCGCATCATTCTAATTTTTAACAATTAATTTAGTTTAAATTTATATCTTTGCTTAAATAAGTGTCTAAACACTATGAAATCACTATTATATAGAAAAGGAGACAACAAAGGTTCTAACCTCTTTGACCATCATAATATGTAAGTGGAGGATGCAATTTTTCAATAAAACAATATTGTCATATTTTTTTAATTTCACTCTAAATTTGTAGGTTAACCCCTACGAAAATATTGAGTTTTTAAGCTAAATGCTCTATATCTTGAAGCTTATACTCTTTAGTGTTGCTGAAAATATTTAACCACATTCTACATTTGTATTAATGTATTCTAAACTATCTTTCAAGGTACATGCATCATTCTAATTTTTAACAATTAATTTAGTTTAAATTTATATCTTCTTAAATAAGTGTCTTAACAACTATGAAATCACTATTATATAGAAGCGGAGACAACAAAGGTTCCTAACCTCTTTGACCATCATAATATGTAAGTGGAGGATGCAACTATGCAATAAAACAATATTGTCATATTTTTTTAATTTCACTCAAAATTTGTAGGTTAACCTACGAAAATATTGAGTTTTTTAAATTAAATGCTCTATATCTGAAGCTTATACTCTTTAGTGTTGCTGAAAATATTTAACCACATTCTACATTTGTATTAATGTATTCTAAACTATCTTTCAAGGTACATTACATCATTCTAATTTTTAACAATTAATTTAGTTTAAATTTATATCTTGCTTAAATAAGTGTACTAAACACTATGAAATCACTATTATCTAGAAGCGAGGAGACAACAAAGGTTCCTAACCTCTTTGAATCATAATATGTAAGTGGAGGATGCAACTATGCAATAAAACAATATTGTCATATTTTTTGAATTTCACTCAAAATTTGTAGGTTAACCCTACTGAAAATATTGAGTTTTAGTTAAATGCTCTATATCTGAAGCTTATACTCTTTAATGTTGCTGAAAATATTTAACCACATTCTACATTTGTATTAATGTATTCTAAACTATCTTTCAAGGTACATGCATCATTCTAATTTTAACAATTAATTTAGTTTAAATTTATATCTTGCTTAAATAAGTGTACTAAACCTATGAAATCACTATTATATAAAGAAGCGGAGACAACAAGGGTTCTTAACCTCTTTGACCATCATAATATGTAAGTGGAGGATGCAATTTTCAATAAAACAATATTGTCATATTTTTAATTTCACTCTAAATTTGTAGGTTAACCCTACAGAATATTGAGTTTTTTAGCTAAATCTCTATATGAAGCTTATACTCTTTAGTGTTGTTGAAAAATATTAACCACATTACATTTGTATTAATGTATTCTAAACTATCTTTCAAGGTACATCATCATTCTAATTTTAACAATTAATTTAGTTTAATTTATATCTTGCTTAAATAAGTGTACTAAACACTATGAAATCACTATTATAGAGAAGGGAGACAACAAAGGTTCTTAACCTCTTTGACCATCATAATATGTAAGTGGAGGATGCAACTATGCAATAAAACAATATTGTCATATTTTTTAATTTCACTCAAAATTTGTAGGTTAACCCTACGAAAATATTGAGTTTTTAGTTAAATGCTCTATATCTTGGAAGCTTATACTCTTTAGTGTTGTTGAAAAATATTTAACCACATTCTACATTTGTATTAATGTATTCTAAACTATCTTTCAAGGTACATGTCATTCTAATTTTTAACAATTAAGTTAGTTTAAATTTATATCTGCTTAAATAAGTGTACTAAACACTATGAAATCACTATTATCTAGAAAATGAGACAACAAAGGTTCTTAACCTCTTTGACCATCATAATATGTAAGTGGAGGATGCAATTATGCAATAAAACAATATTGTCATATTTTTTTAATTTCACTCAAAATTTGTAGGTTAACCCTACGAAAATATTGAGTTTTAGATAAATGCTATATCTTAGCTTATACTTTTAATGTTGAAAATATTTAACCACATTACATTTGTATTAATGTATTCTAAACTATCTTTCAAGGTACATGCATCATTCAATTTTTAACAATTAATTTAGTTTAAATTTATATCTGCTTAAATAAGTGTACTAAACACTATGAAATCACTATTATATAGAAGCGGAGACAAAAAGGTTCTAACCTCTTTGACCATCATAATATGTAAGTGGAGGATGCAACTATGCAATAAAAATATTGTCATATTTTTTTAATTTCACTCAAAATTTGTAGGTTAACCCTACTAGAAAATATTGAGTTTTTTACTCTATATACTAGGCTTATACTCTTTAGTGTTGTTGAAAAATATTTAACCACATTCTACATTTGTGTTAATGTATTCTAAACTATCTTTCAAGGTACATTACATCATTCTAATTTTTAACAATTAATTTAGTTTAAATTTATATCTTGCTTAAATAAGTGGACTAAACACTATGAAATCACTATTATCTAGAGAAACGGAGAAAAAAGGTTCCTAACCTCTTTGACCATCATAATATGTAAGTGGAGGATGCAACTATGCAATAAAACAATATTGTCATATTTTTTTAATTTCACTCAAAATTTGTAGGTTAACCCTACGAAAATATTGAGTTTTAGTTAATTACTCTATATACTGAGCTTATACTCTTTAATGTTGTTTAAAAATATTTAACCACATTCTACATTTGTATTAATGTATTCTAAACTATCTTTCAAGGTACATCGCATCATTCTAATTTTTAACAATTAATTTAGTTTAAATTTATATCTTGCTTAAATAAGTTACTAAACACTATGAAATCACTATTATATAGAAAGGAGACAACAAGGTTCTTAACCTCTTTGACCATCATAATATGTAAGTGGAGGATGCAACTATGCAATAAAACAATATTGTCATATTTTTTTTTCACTCTAAATTTGTAGGTTAACCCTACGAAAATATTGAGTTTTAGTTAAATGTCTATATACTTAAGCTTATACTCTTTAATGTTGCTGAAAATATTTAACCACATTCTACATTTGTATTAATGTATTCTAAACTATCTTTCAAGGTACATGCCATCATTCTAATTTTTTAACAATTAATTTTAGTTTAAATTTATATCTTGCTTAAATAAGTGGACTAAACACTATGAAATCACTATTATATAGAAGCGGAGACAACAAAGGTTCCTAACCTCTTTGACCATCATAATATGTAAGTGGAGGATGCAACTATGCAATAAAAAATATTGTCATATTTTTTAATTTCACTCAAAATTTGTAGGTTAACCCTACGAAAATATTGAGTTTTTAGTTAATTACTACATATACTGAAGCTTATACTCTTTAATGTTGTTGAAAATATTTAACCACATTCTACATTTGTATTAATGTATTCTAAACTATCTTTCAAGGTACATGCATCATTCTAATTTTAACAATTAATTTAGTTTAAATTTATATCTGCTTAAATAAGTGTACTAACACTATGAAATCACTATTATATAGAAACGGAGACAAAAAGGTTCTTAACCTCTTTGACCATCATAATATGTAAGTGGAGGATGCAACTATGCAATAAAAATATTGTCATATTTTTAATTTCACTCAAAATTTGTAGGTTAACCCTACGAAAATATTGAGTTTTAGTTAAATGCTCTATATACTGGGCTTATACTCTTTAGTGTTGCTTTAAAATATTTAACCACATTCTACATTTGTATTAATGTATTCTAAACTATCTTTCAAGGTACATGCATCATTCTAATTTTAACAATTAATTTAGTTTAAATTTATATCTTGCTTAAATAAGTGTACTAAACTATGAAATCACTATTATATAGAAAAGGAGACAACAAGGTTCTTAACCTCTTTGACCATCATAATATGTAAGTGGAGGATGCAACTATGCAATAAAACAATATTGTCATATTTTTAATTTCCTCAAAATTTGTAGGTTAACCCTGAAAATATTGAGTTTTAAGTTAAATGCTCTATATACTTAAGCTTACTCTTTTAGTGTTGTTTAAAAATATTTAACCACATTCTACATTTGTATTAATGTATTCTAAACTATCTTTCAAGGTACATGTACATCATTCTAATTTTTAACAATTAATTTAGTTTAAATTTATATCTTTCTTAAATAAGTGTACTAAACACTATGAAATCACTATTATATAGAGAAGCGGAGACAAAAAGGTTCCTAACCTCTTTGACCATCATAATATGTAAGTGGAGGATGCAACTATGCAATAAAAAATATTGTCATTTTTTTGAATTTCACTCAAAATTTGTAGGTTAACCCTAAAAAAATATTGAGTTTTAGTTAAATTCTCATATACTGAGCTTATACTCTTTAGTGTTGTTGAAAATATTTAACCACATTCTACATTTGTATTAATGTATTCTAAACTATCTTTCAAGGTACATGCGCATCATTCTAATTTTTAACAATTAATTTAGTTTAAATTTATATACTGTTTAAATAAGTGTACTAAACACTATGAAATCACTATTATATAGAGAAAGGAGACAACAGGTTCTTAACCTCTTTGACCATCATAATATGTAAGTGGAGGATGCAACTATGCAATAAAACAATATTGTCATATTTTTTAATTTCCTCAAAATTTGTAGTTAACCCTACGAAAATATTGAGTTTTAAATAAATGCTCTATATCTTGAGCTTATACTCTTTAGTGTTGTTTAAAAATATTTAACCACATTCTACATTTGTATTAATGTATTCTAAACTATCTTTCAAGGTACATCATCATTCTTTTTAATTAATTTAGTTTAAATTTATATCTTGCTTAAATAAGTTAACTAAACACTATGAAATCACTATTATATAGAAAATGAGACAACAAGGTTCTTAACCTCTTTGACCATCATAATATGTAAGTGGAGGATGCAATTTTCAATAAAACAATATTGTCATATTTTTTTAATTTCACTCAAAATTTGTAGTTAACCACTCTGAAAAATATTGAGTTTTAAATAAATGCTCTATACTGAAGCTTATACTCTTTAGTGTTGTTGAAAATATTTAACCACATTCTACATTTGTATTAATGTATTCTTAAACTATCTTTCAAGGTACATGCATCATTAATTTTTTTAACAATTAATTTAGTTTAAATTTATATCTGTTTAAATAAGTGTACTAAACACTATGAAATCACTATTATATAGAGAAAGAGACAACAAAGGTTCCTAACCTCTTTGACCATCATAATATGTAAGTGGAGGATGCAACTTGCAATAAAACAATATTGTCATATTTTTTAATTTCACTCAAAATTTGTAGGTTAACCCTCTGAAAATATTGAGTTTTTAAGTTAAATGCTCTATATCTTAAGCTTATACTTTTTAATGTTGTTGAAAAATATTTAACCACATTCTACATTTGTATTAATGTATTCTAAACTATCTTTCAAGGTACATGCATCATTCTAATTTTTAACAATTAATTTAGTTTAAATTTATATACTTAAATAAGTGTACTAAACACTATGAAATCACTATTAAGAAAGGGAGACAAAAAGGTTCCTAACCTCTTTGACCATCATAATATGTAAGTGGAGGATGCAACTATGCAATAAAAAATATTTCATATTTTTTAATTTCACTCTAAATTTGTAGGTTAACCCCTACGAAAAATATTGAGTTTTTCGTTAAATACTCTATATACTTAAGCTTATACTCTTTAGTCTGGCTGAAAAATATTTAACCACATTCTACATTTGTATTAATGTATTCTAAACTATCTTTCAAGGTACATGCGCATCATTCTAATTTTTAACAATTAATTTAGTTTAAATTTATATACTGCTAAAATAAGTGTACTAAACACTATGAAATCACTATTATATAGAGAAACGGAGACCTAAAAGGTTCCTAACCTCTTTGACCATCATAATATGTAAGTGGAGGATGCAACTATGCAATAAAAAAATATAGTCTTATTTTTTTTAATTTCACTCAAAATTTGTAGGTTAACCCCTACGAAAAATATTGAGTTTTTCGTTAATTACTCTATATACTGAAGCTTATACTTTTTAATGTTGCTGAAAAATATTTAACCACATTCTACATTTGTATTAATGTATTCTAAACTATCTTTCAAGGTACATGCGCATCATTCTAATTTTTAACAATTAATTTAGTTTAAATTATATCTTGCTTAAATAAGTGTACTAAACACTATGAAATCACTATTATATAGAGAAAAGGAGACAACAAAGGTTCTTAACCTCTTTGACCATCATAATATGTAAGTGGAGGATGCAATTTTTCAATAAAACAATATTGTCATATTTTTTTAATTTCACTCTAAATTTGTAGGTTAACCCTACTGAAAATATTGAGTTTTTTAGCTAAATGCTCTATATCTTGAAGCTTATACTCTTTAGTGTTGCTGAAAAATTTAACCACATTCTACATTTGTATTAATGTATTCTAAACTATCTTTCAAGGTACATCATACATCATTTTAATTTTTAACAATTAATTTAGTTTAAATTTATATCTTGTTTAAATAAGTGTACTAAACACATGAAATCACTATTATATAGAAAAAGGAGACAACAAGGTTCTAACCTCTTTGACCATCATAATATGTAAGTGGAGGATGCAATATGCAATAAAACAATATTGTCATATTTTTTTAATTTCACTCTAAATTTGTAGGTTAACCCTAGAAAATATTGAGTTTTAGCTAAATGCTCTATATACTGAAGCTTATACTCTTTAATGTTGCTGAAAAATATTTAACCACATTCTACATTTGTATTAATGTATTCTAAACTATCTTTCAAGGTACATGCATCATTCTAATTTTTAACAATTAATTTAGTTTAAATTTATATCTGTTAAATAAGTGTACTAAACATATGAAATCACTATTATATAGAGAAGCGGAGACAAAAAGGTTCTAACCTCTTTGACCATCATAATATGTAAGTGGAGGATGCAATATGCAATAAAAAATATTGTCATTTTTTTTAATTTCCTCAAAATTTGTAGGTTAACCCTACGAAAATATTGAGTTTTAGTTAAATGCTCTATATACTGGAAGCTTATACTTTTTAATGTTGCTGAAAAATATTTAACCACATTCTACATTTGTATTAATGTATTCTAAACTATCTTTCAAGGTACATGCGCATCATTCTAATTTTTAACAATTAATTTAGTTTAAATTTTATACTGCTTAAATAAGTGTACTAAACACTATGAAATCACTATTATATAGAAGAGGAGACAACAAAGGTTCTTAACCTCTTTGACCATCATAATATGTAAGTGGAGGATGCAATTATGCAATAAAACAATATTGTCATATTTTTTGAATTTCACTCTAAATTTGTAGGTTAACCCTACGAAAATATTGAGTTTTAAGCTAAATGCTCTATATATGAAGCTTATACTCTTAGTGTTGTGAAAATATTTAACATTCTACATTTGTATTAATGTATTCTTAACTATCTTTCAAGGTACATCATCATTCTAATTTTTAACAATTAAGTTAGTTTAAATTTATATACTGTTTAAATAAGTTAGCTAAACACTATAAATCACTATTATATAGAAAAGGAGACAACAAAGGTTCTAACCTCTTTGACCATCATAATATGTAAGTGGATGCAACTATGCAATAAAACAATATTGTCATATTTTTTAATTTCACTCTAAATTTGTAGGTTAACCCTACGAAAATATTGAGTTTTTTATTTAAATGTCTATATATCTTGAAGCTTATACTCTTTAATGTTGCTGAAAATATTTAACCACATTCTACATTTGTATTAATGTATTCTAAACTATCTTTCAAGGTACATGCATCATTCTAATTTTTAACAATTAATTTAGTTTAAATTTATATCTGCTTAAATAAGTGTACTAAACACTATGAAATCACTATTATATAGAAGCGGAGACAACAAAGATTCCTAACCTCTTTGACCATCATAATATGTAAGTGGCGGATGCAACTATGCAATAAAAAAATATTGTCATATTTTTTGAATTTCACTCAAAATTTTTAGGTTAACCCTACGAAAATATTGTGTTTTTCGTTAATTACTCTATATACTGAAGCTTATACTTTTAGTGTTGCTGAAAAAATTTAACCACATTACATTTGTATTAATGTATTCTAAACTATCTTTCAAGGTACATGTACATCATTAATTTTTAACAATTAATTTAGTTTAAATTTATATACTGCTTAAATAAGTGTACTAAACACTATGAAATCACTATTATATAGAAAAGAGACAACAAAGGTTCTTAACCTCTTTGACCATCATAAT
This sequence comes from Brassica nigra, assembly GCA_016432835.1. Lineage (NCBI taxonomy): Eukaryota > Viridiplantae > Streptophyta > Magnoliopsida > Brassicales > Brassicaceae > Brassica > Brassica nigra. The sequence goes on from CM028246.1 coordinate 2,371,178, forward strand.
ATGTAAGTGGAGGATGCAATTATGCAATAAAACAATATTGTCATATTTTTTTGAATTTCCTCTAAATTTGTAGGTTAACCCTACAAAATATTGATTTTAGCTAAATGCTCTATATCTGAAGCTTATACTCTTAGTGTTGCTGAAAATATTTAACCACATTCTACATTTGTATTAATGTATTCTAAACTATCTTTCAAGGTACATCCATCATTCTAATTTTTAACAATTAATTTAGTTTAAATTCATATACTGTTTAAATAAGTGTACTAAACACTATGAAATCACTATTATAGAGAAAAGGAGACAACAAAGGTTCTTAACCTCTTTGATCATAATATGTAAGTGGAGGATGCAACTATGCAATAAAACAATATTGTCATATTTTGAATTTCACTCTAAATTTGTAGGTTAACCCTACGAAAATATTGAGTTTTAGTTAAATGCTCTATATACTTGAAGCTTATACTTTTTAGTGTTGCTGAAAAATATTTACATTTCTACATTTGTATTAATGTATTCTAAACTATCTTTCAAGGTACATGCATCATTCTAATTTTTAACAATTAATTTAGTTTAAATTTATATCTTGCTTAAATAAGTGTACTAAACACTATGAAATCACTATTATATAGAAAAAACGGAGACAAAAGGTTCCTAACCTCTTTGACCATCATAATATGTAAGTGGAGGATGCAACTATGCAATAAAAAAATATTGTCATATTTTTTAATTTCACTCAAAATTTGTAGGTTAACCCTACGAAAATATTGAGTTTTTTAATGCTCTATATACTGAAGCTTATACTCTTTAATGTTGCTGAAAATATTTAACCACATTCTACATTTGTATTAATGTATTCTAAACTATCTTTCAAGGTACATGCATCATTCTAATTTTTAACAATTAATTTAGTTTAAATTTATATCTTCTTAAATAAGTGTACTAAACACTATGAAATCACTATTATATAGAGAACGGAGACAAAAAGGTTCCTAACCTCTTTGACCATCATAATATGTAAGTGGAGGATGCAACTATGCAATAAAAATATTGTCATATTTTTGAATTTCACTCAAAATTTGTAGGTTAACCCTACGAAAATATTGAGTTTTAGTTAATTATACTCTACTGAAGCTTATACTTTTTAATGTTGCTGAAAAATATTTAACCATTCTACATTTGTATTAATGTATTCTAAACTATCTTTCAAGGTACATGTACATCATTCTAATTTTTAACAATTAATTTAGTTTAAATTTATATCTTTTAAATAAGTGTACTAAACACTATGAAATCACTATTATATAGAGAAACGGAGACAACAAGGTTCCTAACCTCTTTGACCATCATAATATGTAAGTGGAGGATGCAACTATGCAATAAAACAATATTGTCATATTTTTGAATTTCACTCAAAATTTGTAGGTTAACCCTACGAAAATATTGAGTTTTAGTTAATTACTCTATATACTGAAGCTTATACTTTTAGTGTTGCTGAAAATATTTAACCACATTCTACATTTGTATTAATGTATTCTAAACTATCTTTCAAGGTACATGCATCATTCTAATTTTAACAATTAATTTAGTTTAAATTTATATCTGCTTAAATAAGTGTACTAAACACTATGAAATCACTATTATAGAGAAAGGAGACAACAAAGGTTCTTAACCTCTTTGACCATCATAATATGTAAGTGGAGGATGCATTTTTCAATAAAACAATATTGTCATATTTTTGAATTTCACTCAAAATTTGTAGGTTAACCCTACAAAAATATTGAGTTTTTAGCTAAATGCTCTATATCTTGCTTATACTCTTAGTGTTGCTGAAAATATTTAACCACATTCTACATTTGTATTAATGTATTCTAAACTATCTTTCAAGGTACATCCATCATTCAATTTTAACAATTAAGTTAGTTTAAATTATATCTTTGTTTAAATAAGTGTACTAAACACTATGAAATCACTATTATATAGAGAAAAGGAGACAACAAAGGTTCTTAACCTCTTTGACCATCATAATATGTAAGTGGAGGATGCAATTTTTCAATAAAACAATATTGTCATATTTTTTTAATTTCACTCAAAATTTGTAGGTTAACCCTGAAAATATTGAGTTTTTAGTTAAATGCTCTATATCTTGAATCTTATACTCTTTAGTGTTGCTGAAAATATTTAACCACATTCTACATTTGTATTAATGTATTCTAAACTATCTTTCAAGGTACATGCGCATCATTCTAATTTTTAACAATTAATTTAGTTTAAATTTATATACTGCTTAAATAAGTGTACTAAACACTATGAAATCACTATTATATAGAGAAACGGAGACCTAAAAGGTTCCTAACCTCTTTGACCATCATAATATGTAAGTGGAGGATACAACTATGCAATAAAAAATATAGTCATATTTTTTAATTTCACTCAAAATTTGTAGGTTAACCCTACGAAAATATTGAGTTTTAGTTAATTACTCTATATATCTTGAAGCATACTCTTTAATGTTGTGAAAATATTTAACCACATTCTACATTTGTATTAATGTATTCTAAACTATCTTTCAAGGTACATGCGCATCATTCTAATTTTTAACAATTAATTTAGTTTAAATTTATATACTGCTTAAATAAGTGTACTAAACACTATGAAATCACTATTATATAGAGAGCGGGACCTAAAGGTTCTAACCTCTTTGACCATCATAATGTAAGTGGAGGATGCAAATATGCAATAAAAAAATATAGTCATATTTTTTGAATTTCACTTAAAATTTGTAGGTTAACCCCTACGAAAAATATTGAGTTTTTCGTTAATTACTCTATATACTGAAGCTTATACTTTTAATGTTGCTGAAAAATATTTAACCACATTCTACATTTGTATTAATGTATTCTAAACTATCTTTCAAGGTACATGCGCATCATTCTAATTTTTAACAATTAATTTAGTTTAAATTTATATACTGCTTAAATAAGTGTACTAAACACTATGAAATCACTATTATATAGAGAAAAGGAGACAACAAAGGTTCTTAACCTCTTTGACCATCATAATATGTAAGTGGAGGATGCAATTTTGCAATAAAACAATATTGTCATATTTTTGAATTTCACTCTAAATTTGTAGGTTAACCCTACGAAAATATTGAGTTTTAAGCTAAATGCTCTATATGCGAGAGCTTATACTCTTTAGTGTTGCTGAAAAATATTTAACCACTTTCTACATTTGTATTAATGTATTCTAAACTATCTTTCAAGGTACATCATCATTCTAATTTTAACAATTAAGTTAGTTTAAATTTATATCTTTGTTTAAATAAGTGTACTAAACACATGAAATCACTATTATATAGAGAAAAGAGACAACAAAGGTTCTTAACCTCTTTGACCATCATAATATGTAAGTGGAGGATGCAATTATGCAATAAAACAATATTGTCATATTTTTTGAATTTCCTCTAAATTTGTAGGTTAACCCTGAAAATATTGAGTTTTTAGTTAAATGCTCTATATACTGAATCTTATACTCTTTAGTGTTGCTGAAAAATATTTAACCACATTCTACATTTTTTTTAATGTATTCTAAACTATCTTTCAAGGTACATGCGCATCATTCTAATTTTTAACAATTAATTTAGTTTAAATTTATATCACTTAAATAAATGTACTAAACACTATGAAATCACTATTATATAGAGAAACAAAGACCTAAAAGGTTCCTAACCTCTTTGACCATCATAATATGTAAGTGGAGGATGCAACTATGCAATAAAAAAATATTGTATTTTTTTTTTAATTTCACTCAAAATTTGTAGGTTAACCTACGAAAAATATTGAGTTTTTAGTTAATACTCTATATACTGAAGCTTATACTCTTTAATGTTGCTGAAAAATATTTAACCATTACATTTGTATTAATGTATTCTAAACTATCTTTCAAGGTACATGCGCATCATTCTAATTTTTAACAATTAATTTAGTTTAAATTTATATCTTGCTTAAATAAGTGTACTAAACACTATGAAATCACTATTATATAAGCGGAGACAAAAAGGTTCAACCTCTTTGACCATCATAATATGTAAGTGGAGGATGCAACTATGCAATAAAAAATATTGTCATATTTTTTAATTTCACTCAAAATTTGTAGGTTAACCCTACGAAAATATTGAGTTTTAGTTAATACTCTATATACTAAGCTTATACTCTTTAATGTTGTTGAAAATATTTAACCACATTCTACATTTGTATTAATGTATTCTAAACTATCTTTCAAGGTACATGCATCATTCTAATTTTTAACAATTAATTTAGTTTAAATTTATATCTGCTAAATAAGTGTACTAAACACTATGAAATCACTATTATATAAGCGGAGACAGCAAAGGTTCCTAACCTCTTTGACCATCATAATATGTATCTGGAGGATGCAACTATGCAATAAAAAAATATAGTCATATTTTTGGAATTTCACTCAAAATTTGTAGGTTAACCCTACGAAAATATTGAGTTTTTAGTTAAATTACTCTATATACTGAGCTTATACTTTTAATGTTGCTGAAAATATTTAACCACATTCTACATTTGTATTAATGTATTCTAAACTATATTTCAAGGTACATGCGCATCATTCTAATTTTTAACAATTTATTTAGTTTAAATTTATATACTGCTTAAATAAGTGTACTAAACACTATAAAATCACGATTATATAGAGAAACAGAGACAACAAAAATTCCTAACCTCATTGACCATCATAATATGTTAGTGGAGGATGCAACAATGCAATAAAACAATATTGTCATATTTTTTGAATTTCACTCTAAATTTGTAGGTTAACCCCTACTAAAATATTGAGTTTTTCGCTAAATGCTCTATATACTGAAGCTTATACTCTTTAGTGTTGCTGAAAAATATTTAACCACATTCTACATTTGTATTACTGTATTCTAAACTATCTTTCAAGGTACATCCGCATCATTCTAATTTTTAACAATTAAGTTAGTTTAAATTTATATACTGTTTAAATAAGTGTACTAAACACTATGAAATCACTATTATATAGAGAAAAGGAGACAACAAAGGTTCTTAACCTCTTTGACCATCATAATATGTAAGTGGAGGATGCAATTTTTCAATAAAACAATATTGTCATATTTTTTGAATTTCACTCTAAATTTGTAGGTTAACTAACCCCTACGAAAATATTGAGTTTTTCGCTAAATGCTCTATATACTGAAGCTTATACTCTTTACTGTTGCTGAAAAATATTTAACCACATTCTACATTTGTATTAATGTATTCTAAACTATCTTTCAAGGTACATGCGCATCATTCTAATTTTTAACAATTAATTTAGTTTAAATTTATATACTGCTTAAATAAGTGTACTAAACACTATGAAATCACTATTATATAGAGAAAAGGAGACAACAAAGGTTCTTAACCTCTTTGACCATCATAATATGTAAGTGGAGGATGCAATTTTTCAATAAAACAATATTGTCATATTTTTTGAATTTCACTCTAAATTTATAGGTTAACCCCTACGAAAAATATTGAGTTTTTCGTTAAATACTCTATATACTGAATCTTATACTCTTTAGTGTTGCTGAAAAATATTTAACCACATTCTACATTTGTATTAATGTATTCTAAACTATCTTTCAAGGTACATGCACATCATTCTAATTTTTAACAAATAATTTAGTTTAGATTTATATACTGCTTAAATAAGTGTCTAAACACTATGAAATCACTATTATATAGAGAAACGGAGACAACAAAGGTTCCTAACCTCTTTGACCATCATAATATGTAAGTGGAGGATGCAACTATGCAATAAAACAATATTGTCATATTTTTTGAATTTCACTCTAAATTTGTAGGTTAACCCCTACGAAAATATTGAGTTTTTCGCTAAATGCTCTATATACTGAAGCTTATACTCTCTAGTGTTGCTGAAAAATATTTAACCACATTCTACATTTGTATTAATGTATTCTTAACTATCTTTCAAGGTACATCTGCATCATTCTAATTTTTAACAATTAAGTTAGTTTAAATTTATATACTGTTTAAATACTAAACACTATGAAATCACTATTATATAGAGAAAAGGAGACAACAAAGGTTCTTAACCTCTTTGACCATCATAATATGTAAGTGGAGAATGCAGTTTTACAATAAAACAATATTGTCATATTTTTTGAATTTCACTCTAAATTTGTAGGTTAACCCCTACGAAAATATTGAGTTTTTCGCTAAATGCTCTATATACTGAAACTTATACTCTTTAGTGTTGCTGAAAAATATTTAACCACATTTTACAATTTTATTAATGTATTCTAAACTATCTTTCAAGGTACATGCGCATCATTCTATATTTTAACAATTAATTTAGTTTAAATAAGTGTACTAAACACTATGAAATCACTATTATATAGAGAAACGGAGACAACAAAGGTTCCTAACCTCTTTGACCATCATAATATGTAAGTGGAGGATGCAACTATGCAAAAAAACGATATTGTCATATTTTTTGAATTTCACTCTAAATTTCTAGGTTAACCCCTACGAAAATATTGAGTTTTTCGCTAATTACTCTATATACTGAAGCTTATACTTTTTAATGTTGCTGACAAATATTTAACCACATTCTACATTTGTATTAATGTATTCTATACTATATTTCAAGGTACATGCGCATCATTCTAATTTTTAACAATTAATTTAGTTTAAATTTATATACTGCTTAAATAAGTGTACTAAACACTATGAAATCACTATTATATAGAGAAAAGGAGACAACAAAGGTTCTTAACCTCTTTGACCATCATAATATGTAAGTGGAGGATGCAATTTTTCAATAAAACAATATTGTCATATTTTTTTTAATTTCACTCTAAATTTGTAGGTTAACCCCTACGAAAATATTGAGTTTTTCGCTAAATGCTCTATATACTGAAGCTTATACTCTTAGTGTTGCTGAAAAATATTTAACCACATTCTACATTTGTATTAATGTATTCTAAACTATCTTTCAAGGTACATCCGCATCATTCTAATTTTTAACAATTAAGTTAGTTTAAATTTATATACTGTTTAAATAAGTGTACTAAACACTATGAAATCACTATTATATAGAGAAAAGGAGACAACAAAGGTTCTTAACCTCTTTGACCATCATAATATGTAAGTGGAGGATGCAATTTTTCAATAAAACAATATTGTCATATTTTTTGAATTTTACTCTAAATTTGTAGGTTAACCCCTACGAAAATATTGAGTTTTTCGTTAAATACTCTATATACCGAATCTTATACTCTTAGTGTTGCTGAAAAATATTTAACCACATTCTACATCTGTATTAATGTATTCTAAACTATCTTTCAAGGTACATGCGCATCATTCTAATTTTTAACAATTAATTTAGTTTAAATTTATATACTGCTTAAATAAGTGTACTAAACACTATGAAATCACTAATATATAGAGAAACGGAGACAACAAAGGTTCCTAACCTCTTTGACCATCATAATATGTATGTGGAGGATGCAACTATGCAATAAAAAAATATAGTCATATTTTTGAATTTCACTCAAAATTTATAGGTTAACCCCTACGAAAAATATTGAGTTTTTCGTTAATTACTCTATATACTGAAGCTTATACTTTTTAATGTTGCTGAAAAATATTTAACCACATTCTTCATTTTTATTAATGTATTCTAAACTATACTTCAAGGTACATGCGCATCATTCTAATTTTTAACAATTAATTTAGTTTAAATTTATATTGCTTAAATAAGTGTATTAAACACTATGAAATCACTATTATATAGAGAAAAGGAGACAACAAAGGTTCTTAACCTCTTTGACAATCATAATATGTAAGTGAAGGATGCAATTTTTCAATAAAACAATATTGTCATATTTTTTGAATTTCACTCTAAATTTGTAGGTTAACCCCTACGAAAATATTAAGTTTTTCGCTAAATGCTCTATATACTGAAGCTTATACTCTTTAATGTTGCTGAAAAATATTTAACCACATTCTACATTTGTATTAATGTATTCTAAACTATCTTTCAATGTACATGCGCATCATTCTAATTTTTAACAATTAATTTAGTTTAAATTTATATACTGCTTAAATAAGTGTACTAAACACTATGAAATCACTATTTTATAGAGAAAAGGAGAACAAAAGGTTCCTAACCTCTTTGACCATCATAATATGTAAGTGGAGGATGCAATTTTTCAATAAAACAATATTATCATATTTTTTGAATTTCACTCTAAATTTGTAGGTTAACCCCTACGAAAATATTGAGTTTTTCGTAATGCTCTATATACTGAAGCTTATACTCTTTAATGTTGCTGAAAAATATTTAACCACATTCTACATTTGTATTAATGTATTCTAAACTATCTTTCAAGGTACATGCGCATCATTCTAATTTTTAACAATTAATTTAGTTTAAATTTATATACTGCTTAAATAAGTGTACTAAACACTATGAAATCACTAATATATAGAGAAACGGAGACAACAAAGGTTCCTAACCTCTTTGACCATCATAATATGTATGTGGAGGATGCAACTATGCAATAAAAAAATATAGTCATATTTTTTGAATTTCACTCAAAATTTATAGGTTAACCCCTACGAAAAATATTGAGTTTTTCGTTAATTACTCTATACACTGAAGCTTATACTTTTTAATGTTGCTGAAAAATATTTAACCACATTCTACATTTGTATTAATGTATTCTAAACTATATTTCAAGGTACATGCGCATCATTCTAATTTTTAACAATTAATTTACTTTAAATTTATATACTGCTTAAATAAGTGTACTAAACACTATGAAATCACTATTATATAGAGAAAATGAGACAACAAAGGTTCTTAACCTCTTTGACCATCATAATATGTAAGTGGAGGATGCAATTTTTCAATAAAACAATATTGTCATATTTTATGAATTTTACTCTAAATTTGTAGGTTAACCCCTACGAAAATATTGAGTTTTTCGCTAAATGCTCTATATACTGAAGCTTATACTCTTAGTGTTGCTGAAAAATATTTAACCACATTCTACATTTGTATTAATGTATTATAAACTATCTTTCAAGGTACATCCGCATCATTCTAATTTTTAACAATTAAGTTAGTTTAAATTTATGTACTATTTAAATAAGTGTACTAAACACTATGAAATCACTATTATATAGAGAAAAGGAGACAACAAAGGTTCTTAACCTCTTTGACCATCATAATATGTAAGTGGAGGATGCAATTTTTCAATAAAACAATATTGTCATATTTTTTGAATTTCACTCTAAATTTGTAGGTTAACCCCTACGAAAATATTGAGTTTTTCGTTAAATACTCTATATACTGAATCTTATACTCTTTAGTGTTGCTGAAAAATATTTAACCACATTCTACATTTGTATTAATGTATTATAAACTATCTTTCAAGGTACATGCGCATCATTCTAATTTTTAACAATTAATTTAGTTTAAATTTATATACTGCTTAAATAAATGTACTAAACACGATGAAATCACTATTATATAGAGAAACAGAGACCTTAAAGGTTCCTAACCTCTTTGTCCATCATAATATGTAAGTGGAGGATGCAACTATGCAATAAAACAATATTGTCATATTTTTTGAATTTCACTCTAAATTTGTAGGTTATAACCCCTTCGAAAATATTGAGTTTTTCGTTAAATGCTCTATATACTGAAGCTTATACTCTTTAGTCTTGTTTAAAATTATTTAGCCTTATTCTACATTTGTATTAATGTATTAAAAACTATCTTTCACGGTACATGCACATCAATCTTATTTTAACAATTAATTTTGTTTAAATTCATATACTGCTTAAATAAGTGGAATAAACACTATGAATTCACTATTATCTAGAGAAACGGAGACAACAAAGGTTCCTAACCTCTTAGACCATCATAATATGTAAGTGGAGGATGCAACTATGCAATAAAATAATATCGTCATCTTTTTTGAATTTCACTCAAAATTTGTAGTTTAACCTCCCCAAAGAAAAATATTGAATTTTTCGTTAAATACTCTATATACTGAAGCTGATACTCTTTAGTGTTGCTTAAAAATATTTAACCACATTCTACATTTGTATTAATGTATTCTAAACTATCTTTCAAGGTACATGCGCATCATTCTAATTTTTAACAACTAATTTAGCTTAAATTTATATAATGCTTAAATAAGTGTACTAAACACGATGAAATCACTATTATATAGAGAAACGGTGACCTTAAAGGTTCCTAACCTCTTTGACCATCATAATATGTAAGTGGAGGATGCAACTATGCAATAAAACAATATTGTCATATTTTTTAAATTTCACTCTTAATTTGTAGGTTATAACCCCTTCGAAAATATTGAGTTTTTAGTTAAATACTCTATATACTGAAGCTTAAACTCTTTAGTGTTGCTGAAAAATATTTAACCACATTCTACATTTGTATTAATGTATTCTAAACTATCTTTCAAGGTACATGCACATCATTCTAATTTTTAACAATTAAGTTAGTTTAAATTTATATACTGCTTAAATAAATATACTAAACACTATGAAATCACTATTATATAGAGAAAAGGAGACAACAAAGGTTCTAACCTCTTTGACCATCATAATATGTAAGTGGAGGATGCAACTATGATAAAACAATATCGTCATGTTTTTTTTTGAATTTCACTCAAAATTTGTAGGTTAACCCCTACGAAAAATATTGAGTTTTTCGTTAAATACTCTATATATTGAAGCTTATACTCTTTAGTGTTGCTGAAAAATATTTAACCACATTCTACATTTGTATTAATGTATTCTAAACTATCTTAGAAGGTACATGCGCATCATTCTAATTTTTAAAAATTAATTTAGTTTAAATTTATATATTGCTTAAATAAGTGTAACAAACACTATGAAATCACTATTATATAGAGAAATGGAGACAACAAAGGTTCCTAACCTCTTTGACTATCATAATATGTAAGTGGAGGATGCAACTATTCAATAAAACAATATTGTCATATTTTTTTAATTTCACTCAAAATTTGTAGGTTATAACCCCTTCGAAAATATTGAGTTTTTCGATAAATGCTCTATATACTGAAGCTTATACTCTTTAGTCTTGATTAAAATTATTTAACCTTATTCTACATTTGTATTAATGTATTATAAACTATCTTTCACGGCACATGTGCATCATTCTAATTTGAACAATTAATTTTGTTTAAATTCATATACTGCTTAAATAAGTGGAATAAACACTATGAATTCACTATTATCTAGAGAAACGGAGGCAACAAAGATTCCTAACCTCTTAGACCATCATAATATGTAAGTATAGGATGCAACTATGCAATAAAACAATATCATCATCTTTTTGAATTTCACTCAAAATTTGTAGGTTAACCCCCCTTACGAAAAATATTGAGTTTTTCGTTAAATACTCTATATATTGAAACTGATACTCTTTAGTATTGCTTAAAAATATTTAACCACATTCTACATTTGTATTAATGTATTATAAACTATCTTTCACGGTACATGCGCATCAATCTAATTTTTAACAATTAATTTAGTTTAAATTTATGTATTGTTTAAATAAGTGGACTAAACACTATGAATTAACTTCAGAAACGGAGACAACAAAGGTTTCTAACCTCTTTGAACACACCAAGAAGCAAAGATCATGTTTTGAATTGCACACACTCTAATGTTTCATGACAAACTGTTTTTCGAATTGAACGCACTCTAATGTTTCATGACAAACATTGATGCATGAAAGAAACATAGAGCTAACATAAGTTTCAAAAAAAAATAAACATAGAGCTAACATGCCACAATGTTTTTGAAATAAAATTCTGGAAAACAAGAGAAGCGTTGCAAAGAGAAAGCTAAGGTTCTAATAACAATATTCTTATTTTTGAAATTATATTTTAGAAATATATGATATGGATAGAAATGTCTTTTCATATTAATAAAGTGTAGTTTTCAAAAAAATAAAAAGAAGATGTATTTTTCAAATTTCAAACTATTTATAGAGTATTTTTCAAATTATCATATAAAAATTACAAGAAACTAATTTTCTAAAACAAAAAAAAATAATACTATTACAACAATTTGATTATGCTTTAATTCTGTAAAATCAATTGAAAGCTTAATGAAATGATATCCGTGGAGTTTAAAACCAGTGCTTAAGAGCATCATCAATCAATGGTTAATGCTCTCAAACACAATATGTCAGATAATTATATTAATATTTAAAACTAATTAACTTTTATTTCTTGAAAAAATTAAACCATTAAAAATAGGACATGTGTAGAACTAAGCTCTCCACTTCTTGTTTAGTGCTCTTCAACGAGAGCAGTTTGACTTCTTTTCTTTCCTGCTCTGCATTCTCTTTCTTCTTTTATTATATTTTTAATTGTAAGAGCATGCAATAGATACTAGCGTTGCTGATGCTCAGAAAGCCTTCGATTAATAAGAACTTTTTTTTTTTTGACTAAATTAATAAGAACTTTTCTTTTGCTCTCTCTACAACTTTAATTGTTTTTCATTTTCTTTTACTAGTAAGAACTCCTCTGCAACTAGCCGATAGAGCTGCTCTAAGGGCCACGCCTACAACAAAAGAACTTTCAAAATATTTTTGAGTTATGGTGTTGGGTTTGCTTGGCTTGGCTAAAATAAACTTACATCAGGGCCCAACTGTTGAGAATAACACTATATTAATCCTCGACAAACAAAGTGGCCTGCTTATCATGTTCATGTCCGTAAGAGAAGATCTACGTGTCAACTCCAACGAAGATAAGTGGGTCCACATGAATCGAATCCTTCGTCCACCTCACAATCCGATCCTCTCTCTCTCCACCTCCAAAACAACAAAATTTCCATAGCCATTTTTCTCCAAACACACACTCAGAAAAATGGCAGCAACGGCCGGAGCAACATCAACGTCTCATCTTCTTCTCTCAAGCTCTCGCCATGTGGCGGCCTCACCTCAGCCACGAATCCTTTTCCCATCTCTAAGCGGGAAACGAGTAGCAGCTGGGAAGAATCATCATCATGCTTCTGGAGTGAGGTGTATGGCGGTTGCGGCGGATGCTGCGTCGGAGACTAAGACGGCTGCGAAGAAAAAGAGTGGGTATGAGCTTCAGACGCTGACGAGCTGGTTGCTGAGACAGGAGATGAAAGGGGAGATAGATACAGAGCTGACGATAGTTATGTCGAGCATAGCGATGGCATGTAAACAGATCGCTTCGTTAGTCCAGCGCGCCGGAATCTCTAATCTGACGGGAGTTCAAGGAGCTGTTAACATTCAGGGAGAGGATCAGAAGAAGCTCGACGTCGTCTCCAATGAGGTCAAATATCTTTTCATTCACGTGTTGGCAATGACTTTTGGAAATAACTTTTTAGATGCAACCATGCAGAATCCCTTTAGGCCTAAACTAATGAACAAAATAGAATTCAAATGTTTTCTTGGATCAGTAAAAGAAAATACATTTAACTATGTATACACACTTACGTGTAGAAGCTAAGTAGTGGAAATACTTCAAGTTCTTGTCTCTCCAAAAATCATTTTAGATTTTGATTAGAGCATTTCCAACCTTATTTTATTTTATTTTTTCACTCAAAATAGAGTTTAGAGTAAATTTTTCTCAACTATTCAATTTTCTACTTTAGAACAAAGATTATTCGAAAATGTAGTACATTTTTTACTATTTTTTATTTTATACTCTAAAATAAAGTGAAACTCAGCTTTATAGAGTTACTCCAATTTAAATGAAAAAAAAAACAGATTAATATTTCATTAGTATGTAAACTTGATAAAGTAGACAACATAGTTCAACCTACAATACGAACCATAATTTATACATGATGTGAATGGTTGGATGAGGAAAAAATATGACATAATAAAAAGATTGAGGATGGTGCAGGTGTTTTCAAACTGTTTGAGATCAAGTGGAAGAACCGGAATCATAGCGTCGGAGGAAGAGGATGTGCCAGTGGCCGTAGAGGAAAGTTACTCCGGCAACTACGTAGTCGTATTCGACCCCCTTGACGGTTCCTCCAACATCGACGCCGCAGTCTCCACAGGTTCTATCTTTGGTATCTACAGCCCCAATGAAGAGTGTCTGCCCGCCAACTCCGACGACAGCTCCGCTGTAATATAACTACTAGCTCTCCCTTGGTTATTTGCTCCCTTGGTACATTACCAAATGTAGAAAAATAAGGTTAACTTATGGTTGTGTGTTGTTTACAGCTCGGGTCAGAAGAAGAGAGGTGTATAGTAAACGTGTGCCAGCCAGGGAACAACTTGTTAGCAGCTGGCTACTGTATGTACTCGAGCTCAGTCATCTTCGTTCTTACTCTAGGCAAAGGCGTTTTCGCCTTCACACTCGACCCAATGTATGGGGAGTTCGTCCTAACTCAAGAGAACATTGAGATACCGAAAGCTGGGAAAATCTACTCTTTCAACGAAGGGAACTACCAGATGTGGGACGAGAATCTCAAGAAATACATTGATGATCTCAAGGACCCTGGTCCAAGTGGGAAGCCTTACTCGGCAAGGTACATTGGAAGTTTGGTCGGAGATTTTCATAGGACTTTGTTGTACGGTGGGATTTACGGGTACCCTCGTGACGCCAAGAGCAAAAACGGAAAGCTTAGGCTTTTGTATGAGTGTGCACCGATGAGTTTCATCGTTGAACAAGCCGGAGGAAAAGGTTCAGATGGTCACCAGAGAGTCCTAGATATCCAACCGACCGAGGTAACACCATTTCATGTTTAATTATTACAAGAACTTAACCTAAACAACTCCAAGACACTATATCCGAAGTTAATTAGGGTGTTATTATCAGACTAAACTTTTCGTTATGATACATGACAGATACATCAGAGGGTTCCACTCTACATTGGAAGCAAAGAAGAAGTGGAGAAGCTGGAGAAGTACCTGGCTTGAGTCGTTTATGAAAATATAAGCCATTTAATTTCTATTGTAAGCCATTTTCTGACAACATGGCACATCCCAAATATGAAAGTTTTATTTTGTTCTTGATATCAATATAGAGAAATCAACTGAGTTAATGAAGAAAACATCTATCCAGTTATCTTGATAGCCTATTGCTATATTAGCCTATTACTATATTAGCATGCGTTAATGAAGAAAACATCTATCCAGTTATCTTTGAAATGAAATGTGCTGACTTACTCAAAATGGTTTAAGAACATGTGGATTGGACTAACTTTGAAACGGACTTAGATTATTTTACCTAGTTTTAAAAATGATTTTCAATTTTTTATATATTTTAAATGTTCGATGTCGACTTATTTCTTATAAACTTAATAAGAAAAATCCATTAATGATGTTATCAGTGATTGAAATTCTATAGAACAATTGTATTTAGCAAACTATATCTAATCATCTGTTCACACTCAAACTATATATACAAGTCCTTTCTGAATTTTTCTTACAACATTCGTAGGATCCTACCTTTAAAAAAAACTTAAAACAGTTCTATAATCCACACCTAGAACCAATATAAATCCATGTTGTTGGAAGGTTCCAAATATTACAGATTAGATTGGTCCGTCTGAGTATTTTCACGAAATTATGCCAGATGACTAGAATATGAAAGAACTCCTTTATTTTTTCTTTGTAACACCATGAAAGAACTTCTTATGCGGTTAAACTTTATCAATATAATGAATAGAAAATGCTGGTTATTTTATCGATGTAGACAATATATTTACCAATTCTAAACAATATCTAGCGAAGATCACAACTTTTTCTTGGTGAATTCGCATGCACTCCAAAATAACAATATATTTTCACTTTCTCAAAAAATAAACAATATATTTTCATAAATATATTTACAATCCACCGAGCGTGGTGTCAGGCATTTATTCCAATTGTTGGAAGTAAAATTACAAGGAATAACTAATTGACGGACGATATCAAAATTACTGACACACGCCTACAACAAAAAAAGTGTATATAAAGCGCTGCTAAATTGGGCACATTTTTAAGTGGGACGATTGTTACTAACTGAAACTCTCGACGTCAAGTTGAGAAGCCGTAAACATTCTCACTGTTCTCGTGATTCCTCTCTTTCTCTCTGTGGTTCGAAGAAGATGGTAGCTGATGATAGCAAATCCGACCTTTCATTGCCCAAAACTTTCGCCTGCAGTGCCTTCGCTGCCTGCGTCGGCGAGGTATAATCTCACCAAACTTTCCATGTAACTTCTGAATTTTCATGATGATTACGATGAGATTGATCTTTCGTCAGTGTCATCGTATAGATAGAGCATCGTGTTTATATACCATTTTCTACGTGCTCATGTTTAGTTTGTATGGAACTGATTCGACCTCTGAATATTTCATCTCTCTGTGGCTAGGATTGAGTTCTAACGTTTAGACTGCAGTGTTTGATGATGTTAATTACGCTTTAGATATGATTTTTTCGTAACATTGAAAGAACTATGAATCTTGATGATGGAATAGATTTGATCATTGTATAATTTGAAAAATACTTTTAAGTAGCACTGAAATACTTTATTATCATATAAGAGAGAAAATAACCAAAATAGCATTAATTAAAATTGAAAATTTAAATATACATTTTTTTATTTTATATTTGAGTTTGAGTTTACTGATTAGAGTTTAAATTTAGTATTTAAGAGGTGGAATTAGGATAAGGGTTTAGAGTAATCTAATCATTTTATCTTTTAATTAGTGCTAATTAAGTCGTTTTATGTGTCTAATTTTGTAGTAATATTTTCTAGGTATATTTAGCAACGCAAACTGCAGTGTGGTGATTTTTTTTTACTCAGAGAACAGATTGTCTCCACTGTTGAGTTGTGCTGCTTCCTCATATAACTCTGTGTTGCATCATCATCACAGATATGTACGATTCCGTTGGACACTGCCAAAGTTAGGCTTCAGCTCCAAAATTCTGCCATAGCTGGAGATGTTACTCTCCCTAGGTATCATGGACTGTTGGGAACCGTTGGCACCATTGCAAGGGAAGAAGGGCTTCGTTCACTATGGAAAGGTGTTGTACCGGGATTGCATCGTCAATGCCTCTGTGGAGGTCTAAGAATCGGAATGTATGAGCCGGTGGGTTGGTTACAAATCTACTTGTTTCTTGCTCTTCAAAACGTGCTTTTGTAATTACACTACTCAAAGCTTAACCATCCCTTTTATTTCCTCAGGTCAAAAACTTGTACGTTGGGAAAGACCATGTTGGTGATGTTCCATTGAGCAAGAAAATCCTTGCTGGTTTGACAACAGGTGAGCATAACGTTCAGGATGTATTTTTGTTTATCATTTGTTTAGAAAATGCTAGAAAACTCGATTGAGACAAAACTCTAATACAAAATGCTCCCTATGTTATAATTTAAGTTACCTTTAAGAAATACTCCCTATGTTATAAGATCCATATTTTAGAAAAATATTTAATTTTAAAAAATAATATTTTTTACATTTTCAATGCACTTTTATTAAATAATAGTTGTAAATTGTAAATGTCAAATAATTAATTTTGGTTTAAAATTAAAAGTTAAAAATTAATTGTGGTGAATTTCTATTGGTTAAAAGTTATGGGAAATAGTTAATTTAAAAAAACAATACATTTAAAATTTTTAAAACATGCAACAACATTTTGAAATGGAAGGAGTAGCATTATAATTTAATTGTGTCCTTGTTATTTTCTAACTCTCTAGGCGCCTTGGGTATCATGGTTGCGAATCCCACTGATCTTGTCAAAGTTAGACTTCAAGCTGAAGGGAAATTAGCTGCAGGTGTGCCAAAGCGGTATACTGGAGCGCTGAATGCTTATTCAACGATTGTGAGACAGGTAGTTTACTTATCCATCATGGAAACTGAGACCTATGCATAAGTTTTCTTGAATCTCTGTTTCATATCTATTTGATCATCCTATGTCAGGAAGGAGTCCGAGCCCTTTGGACTGGTCTTGGACCTAACGTAGCAAGAAACGCTATCATCAATGCTGCTGAATTAGCAAGTTACGATCAAGTCAAACAGGTATGAAACGTATTAAATCTCTGCTTCTGTTGCCTAACTCAACGATCCTACATTTTAATTAACGTTCCTTTTTTTCAGACAATCTTGAAGATTCCTGGTTTCACTGATAACGTCGTCACACATATTCTATCTGGACTGGGAGCAGGATTCTTTGCTGTATGCATCGGTTCCCCTGTTGATGTGGTAACGTTATCTACACACGGCATTAGACCATGAGTTTTGTTTCACTACGGTTTCCGATTTATCTTCTTGAATCTGGCACAGGTGAAGTCAAGAATGATGGGAGATTCTGCTTACAAAAACACTATAGACTGCTTCGTCAAAACACTGAAGAGCGACGTAAGCAACTCTGGCTCTGTATCCGCTCTAAAAATCTTTGCTGTTTGCTTAACTATTGAGTTTTTTCCTCAACAGGGTCCTATGGCATTTTACAAAGGCTTCATCCCCAACTTTGGACGCCTTGGCTCATGGAACGTCATCATGTTTCTGAGCCTCGAACAGGTAAAAATGACTAATGCAATCTTTACTGTATGGAATCAATCACGCAACGCCTTCTTTCTTGTTTTATAATCTCGGTTCTTTTGAAACTTTGATCCAGGCAAAGAAGTATATCCGGGAACTAGAATCGTCCAAGAAGTAGTACCGAGACACACAAAGTTTTAAGCAGAGAGAATAAGGAGCACCACTGTTTTCTTCTTAACTTCGGTGGTCGAGAGAGGACTAGTATCGTAATAGAGAGTCGTTTCCAATCAAAACTGTGAAATAAATTTCCTGTGGTTAGCTCATATTTTGGCTGGTACCATTCAAACATTTATCAAAAACATGTATCAGCTTTGTTTCTCATTTTCAGGATGAGCCCATATATCTGTAATCTAAGGTAAAGCTCTTTAGCTTTGTTGTAGCTGAGCAACAGTGATCTATCTATAGAAGGCAGGAACTATCATAACCACCTAAACCACTGCCAAAAGAAACATCCACAGTTTAATGAATCTCCAGCTTAAACCAGCCCAAGTGTATAAGAGGTATTTACTTACCGGTGTGGCAAATTGTTTGAAAATCCATGAGGCTTCCGATGAATGAGATGAGAAACAGAGAGACAGCTACTCTGATAAACAACTCTGAGTCTCTCTCCCCATTGCATTGTCATGCGAGACTTGAAACAGTTTATTCAAATGGATGCGTAACAACTTGGAAGCTTCTTCAGCCATAGCTTCATAGCTTCAGAAATGGTAATGATGGCCTGGAACCAAGGAATACTGAATCAAAAATGAATAAATGATCTCTTGACAGAACTTGTTGGTTTTACCTGTTGAGGATGGATGCAGATTTGGACCAGAGGAAGAGAATAGAGAGAAAGAGGAGAAGAACACTTGAAAGAAGAGTGAGGACGGTATAAGCAAATGTCTCAAACACCGTCCATGATCCTATTGTTACTGTGACAATACCAACACCTCACTTGCTTCTTCCTCCACAGCGTCACATCTGAAACTGCAGATTCATTTCATAAGAAAAGAAAGTTACACAAGTAATAGATCACTTAATAATAGCTTCCGTAATGGGTTTGGTAATGATAATGGATTCACTTACCAATGCCACCTCCAATAATCTCATGTACAGTCATCCTCTCTCTGTTGAACTCAATTAGCAGATTAACTAAAGAAGTTGACCAAAGAAAGAAAAGAACGAGAAGATTAAGAATTCTTGTTAGTGGGTTCAATCTAAGATAGACAGAAAGTAAAGATGGTTTGATTTACCAAAAAGAACTCAAACAAAAAAACCATTTCACACACCGTTTATTGTTTCTCTCCATGTAAACTTGTATGTTCTGTATGTAAAACTTGTTGATAACAAAAGAAAAAGTGAATCTTCCTTCACCCTCATCAATACAGCACTGTTCACTATCTTCTCTGCTACTTTTGTTTCCCAGTTTCCTCTCTTTGAGAAGTAGTTCCAACAGCTCCAAGATTGGCTCCAGCCGCAGAAGCATCTAACAAACTCGCTGCAATCGCTGCCTTCAAGTCATCATCTTCCATCTCTGAAAAAGTCCGCACTTCCTCACTTGACAATGCCTGATACGGTATTTGTTGATCGACATTGTCATTACTTCTATTCTCTACGGCAGAAGAAGAACTCCGAATCGAGCTTGTCTCCTTTAGTATCCCCTCTGCGTCTTCAGGACAAAGCCACTGTCCGAAAGCGTTGGAAGCTTCAGAAGAAGACGACATGGGACACTCCTGAGGGAAGTTTCCTTTCACTATGAAGATACTCCAACCCGAGCCTTTCAGAGAGTCGAGAAACGCAGAAAGGTAGAATTTCGATAGGTGTTGTGGTGCAGCGAGGAGGCTGTCGAAGTTATACCATTCGCCGCTCACTTTCCTTATGGAAAACCAATGGTCATGCAAGTGGCAGATGAAGGCGTTTTCAAGCTCAGGGTCTATCTGCGCAGGCTCTGCATCGGGACAATTGAGTGGGATCACTTGTAAATCCCACACTTCCAAAGCCTTTTGCAAGACCTGTCAATCAAAAATACAAGCTTCCTCAATATCATGCAAGACTACATCTACTTCCCACTAACTTTGCAAAATTTTAGATGCTCTACAGATAAACATAAACCCAAAAACATTGCTTTTATTTAAAAAACAGTGTTCCAAAAAGCGGTTTAGACGGCCGCCTAGGTGATTACCTTCTAAACCAGCTAGATAATTAAAATATCGTAATAATATATAATATATAATTTATTATTCATAGATATAGTAATTAATATATTATAACATAGATTCTTATGAAAATAATTTTTATCATATATAATACTAATATTTACTATTATTTAGTATAAAACATTACATATATTTTAATATATTGCTATAGTTTATAAACGCCTAAGCCGATTAACTAATAATCAAGGCGTCCGATTAATCTTTATAGACGTTAAGTCAGTACCCGCTTAGCGCCTAGGGCTTTCTTGAACACTGTAAAAAAGTAATAACTGGTTTGCTATTCCTTTACTCTATAAATCTTAACACGCAACACTTGCAAGAAAAACTGACTCGTCTTGCAGCAGACTTGTCAAGCTCAAGCCACTAGTTTTCAAGCTCTTAAAGAACCACAGATGATAAGATACTTCTTAGTTCTTACACGAGACAAGCATATGATCAAACCTGAAGTGAGTAAAAGATACAAACCCCCACAAACAACTAAAATCTCCAAAAACATAAGTCCCTAGATTAAGAGAATCTCCAAAAATTACTAATCTCAATTCTTTGCTTTTTGTAATCGTATTTCGATCTTGAAAAGGTTCCCCACTTCAATCTTCAATCCAGCAACTAAATTCACCGCCAAATCGAAACCCTAATTTCGTCTATTCTTAAACAAGAAATGGGAATCATAAATCACTAAAAGTCAAGAACTCGCAACTGTACCTGGATACTGAAATCGCCGCCGAGGGAAACATTGTGAGACTCCTCGGAGAAGAAATCTCCGGCGGCGAAGGTTCCGGTGGCGGCGCCTCCTTCGAGCATGACCTGGCGCTCCTTCCCGTCGAGATCGGCGGCGACGGCGGCTAAATCAAACTCGGAGAAGAAAGGACCCTGCAGGACGGTGTTGACGCAGTGGACGGCGCACAGATTAGCTTCCTGCACCTCGTGGTACAACCACTGCCGGTCCGGACTCACGTGGCGCCTAAAGCGCACATAAAAATTGTTGCCCTTAGCTATATATTTTTTTATTTAATCACAATAAGAAAAATACTATTAAAACATATTTTAAAGAAAAAAAATTTTAGAAACATCATTATATTATTTGTAAAAATATTTGTTACTTTTTCTACAAAACTATTCATTTACTTTTAATAATCAAATTTGTCAGTCAGTTCATGTTCTATTATTATCATTAATAATCCATTTAGTTGTTCACAAGACATATAATTTTATGAGTTTTAATTTCAAAAAAAAAATTCTACGTGATAAGAAGTTTTGTGATTGGGTAAAAATTGTTCATTATTAAAAAAAAAAAATCTCCAATATCTCAACCGCTTTTATAGTTTTCTTTGACAATCTTTTTAGTTAATAAATTCTATAAAGTGATTTTTTCCTAAGATTAAAATAAATTTAATCTTTTCAAAAAAAACTATTAACAATAGTTTTCATTTGTAAAATTTTATTGAACTTTTACAGACTTCCAGAGAGCATACTAACTTCTAATAATTATATATTTATTCAGATTTCAATAAACTCCTGAAGTAGATTATAAAATGTACTTATGAAATAAATAGGTGAAATAGAGAAGAGTTAAGAAGGCTTAAATAGAAAATGGGAAACACATCAACTTCAAGAACAGTCAATCAAAAATAAGGACATAGTTACTTCAGAATTAAAAATGGTTACGAAATATTAAAACCTAAAACATAAAGTTTCGTTAAAGTATAGTGAATTAATAATCCAGTTTTTGTTTAATATTTATTTAACATCATATTTAATAGAGTATAATAAAAGAAACTAAAATGGTTGAAAATGGAAGAAACAAAGATTCGTTTAACATTCCAGCACATTTAATTCATTATTATTACCATTAAAGAGAAAAAGGAAAAATAAAATGTAGGGGAGGCTCGAACTGACTAAGTGGAAGCCAGCAATGCATGTCTTCAAACCAATACACTAAGTGGACTTTACAATATTTTGGCGCCCCTTAATATACTTATATATTTGGCGCCTAAAGCCTTTGCTTTATGGGCTTTAGCCCAGGGCCGGCCCTGGGTACAACATTCCTCCGTTGCTCGTCCGCTCCATTGCCGAGATTCGAGATTTAAAATCAAAACGTTATTTTCCCTTTCGTTATCCTTCTTATATTAGTGTTTTTTCCACACGTGTCATGAGTTTTCATTTTGTTTTTACAATTTTTCAAGATTTGCAAATAGTTGCCTTGGCTTATTATTATTATTATTCCAATAACTTCTAAAGTGCTGTTTGTTTGGTCGCCGTAGGTCCGGCGTCTGTGTCTGCGGTAATATTTTTTTATCGATGTTTGTTCGTTTCATAGCGTCAAGAGTCAGATGCCGAAAAAACAGCATCAAATGTCATATGCCGAAAAAACAGCATCGAGCATTAGACGCCGAATAACTCAAATTTGCTTCTTGCATTAATGTCCAGCATCTGCATCAACGTCCAGTATCTTCGAAACGAACAACAATCGGCGTCAGCATCGGTATCGACGTCAGCGTCTACAAAACGAATAACAATCAAATTAAGATAATGCAGCCGCTGTTGTCGACGCCGAAAACAGCAGCAACCAAACGAACAGGGTTTAATTCAATTGATTTCAAACTAAATTAACTTACAATAGTATATCCAATATCCGGAATTAGTTTGCAATTATTCAACTTTATTGTCCCAAGTTTCAAACTTTTTCTTAATCAAATAAACCTTTTACAGACAAGTACTAGCATTATTCAGGAAACACACACAATAAAAGTTGAGGAAACCCAAATCATGAGCTGCAACACGTATATCTACATTTAAAAATTACAAGAAATAATATTAAACAAAACTTGGGTTAGTTTGCAATTATTCAACTTTATTATCCCAAGTTTTAAACTTTTTCTTAATCAAAAATAACCCTTTTACAAACAAGTACCAGCACATTATTCAGGAAACACACAATAAAGTTGAGGAAACCAAAAGCATCAACAATACGGATATCTACATTTAAAAATTACAAGCAAGTACTTCGAAATAATATTAAACAAAACCTAAACCAACTCTGTGAAGAATCTCAAGACTTGAAACCCAGTTTCTTTCATTCAGTGTGCTCGACCTATAGCTTTCTTGTACTTGTAACGTTTGGAGATCCATAGGTACACCAAGAAGTTGAGGAAACTCAGAGCCGCAAGCAAGTAGAAGAAGTAATCCAGATGCCCCCGGTTCAAGTTATCCGGTATCCAACCCAGTTTACCATTCTTCTTAGTCAGTCTCATCACAACCGTTACAAGAACCGTGCTTAAGTAGTTCCCTAACGCAACAGTGGTCAAAGCCAAAGCAGTGCATAGACTTCTCATGGCATCAGGAGCCTGGTCATAGAAAAACTCGAGCTGACCTATAAAGGTGAAAACTTCTGCACACCCAACAAGTAAATACTGAGGTATCTGCCAGAATATCGACATGGGGATCTTCTTATCATCATATGCGTTGTGGGTTTTCACGTAGTCGAGCCTCACGACCTCCAAGACACCTGCAGTGAGCATGGCAAAGATCGAGATCACGAGACCGATTCCCATACGTTGAAGCTGAGTGAACCCTCGTTCTTGACGTGTGAACTTTCTTGCGAACGGGACAATGAACTGGTCGTAGACAGGAGTCCAGAAGAGTACACTGACCGTGTCGAAAAGCGAGAGGGAGGCTGATGGGATCTCGAAGTTTTTCCCCATGTGTTGGTCCATTGTGTTTCCTTGTAAGACAAACATTGTGTTCATTTGGCTGTACACTGTGGCGAAGACTATCCCTGAGGCCCACACTGGAAGAAGAGTGATTATGGACTTGAGCTCTTCCACTTGTGTTACTGAGCAGAGTCTCCATGGATTCACCTCACCGTCTTTGATGCTATCTGAGTGACTCTCAACCGCTGCCTTGTCGAAAAACCTAACATGTTAAACATTTTGGTTAGAAACCTCACAAGGAATGGTTAGAATCAGACCTAAACGAAATGATTTTTCTAGAATAATTTTTTTTCTTAAAATAGGTCTAGACGTTCAAAAAATCGACCTAGACAACCGCCTAATAATCCTTTATTAAAGGCCTAATTACTGCCTAATTACCGTCAAGCTGTTTCTTGAACATTGGTTAATATAAGACAAAGATTGAAATTTTATTGTATTTCTTACATTAAGTTGTCTGTGTGCTCAAGCTTCCTGCTTCCTGTGATATTACTCTCATCATCTGCAGTTTCAAAGAGCAAAGACTTGTCCTCTGGAACCTTAACACTCACCTTCCTGAAAGCAGCAACAATAACCTGAAAGATCCTCGTGAGTGGACTCCCTCCAGGTCTCTGAAGCCTGTAATAACGACTCCCCAAGAAGAAAAACACAACAGCAATGACCATAGCCACTGTCGGAACACCGAACCCCCATCCCCAACCAACGTTCATTTGTATCCAGACAAGAACAGTGGCAGCAACAAGAGCACCAACGTTGATGGAGAAGTAAAACCAGTTGAAGAAAGAGCTTTTCTTCAGCTTCTCGGCCTCGTCATTCTCATCGAACTGATCAGCTCCAAAGGAGGAAACACAAGGTTTTATACCTCCTGTTCCAAGCGCGATCATGTAAAGCGCAACAAAGAAAACAGCTGTCTGGCCAGAGTTGGGGTGACACGTGTCGCCGTTGCAGTTACCGGGTTTAAGTCCAGGAATTGAAGCTGAGAGTGTCAACAGAGTCATACCCTGTAAGAAAGAGAGGTTACTTCCACCAAAAACTAAGGATAAATCATTAGCAGAGAGCAAGTGAAAAAGAAAAAAACTCACGGAGACATAGATGAAAACAAAGGTTGCGATAGTCCAGTAACGTCCAAGATAAGCATCAGCTAGAAAGGCACCAATCAAAGGAGTTATGTAACACGTTCCAGACCAGTTGGTGACGTTGTTTGCAGCAGTAGCGTTGCCTTGATTCAGACGACTCTCAAGATAGTTCACGAGGTTAGTTCCCATTCCATAGTACGCCAATCTTTCACAGCACTCATTGCCTATAACAAGATTACAAACACTGATCAGTCTTCTATGACACTATAATAAAGCAAAAACAAATGATAGGATTGTTGTTACCGAGGATGAAGCGGCAAGCTTTCCAGTTTCCGGTTGTCTTCTTGTTTGCAGGGTTTTTGTGAATATCGACAGTTCCATCTTCAGTATACACATCCTTTTCTTCCATAGTCCTAAAAAATTAGCATTTTCATCAACAAATGTTGAAATAAAACAATTTAAAAGCTCAATACTTTGGAATATGAGCAAACCCTTCAAAGTTTTCAAGTAGCTGATCATTTGAATGAAACGTTCGCTAAGATTGGTTGACACAAGAATTACAAATAAATAGTAAAAACTTAGACTGAAAGAGGCAGATGAAACAGGCATAAAAATCCATGCTTTGAATATTCAAGATTCAGTTGACAAGAAAAAAGATTATTCAAGATTCATCTATAAGTATTAAGGATGAGGTAATAAAAAGACGTTATTCATCTATAAACATAAGTAATGAACTGAAAAGCTTTAAAACATAACTAAAAAACTCCCAGAAAAGTAAAGAACAAACCTTTGTCGTAATTAGAAGGTGACGGTGAAGGTGGCGGAGATGGTTGAGGAGAAGATAAGTTTCGGGAAAAGGTAAGCGATAAGAGAATGATTGCACGGCACTTGTGGGGAGTATTAATGAGGTGTGAGCTTGAAAAGTTGTAACGCTCTCTCTCTCTGTTTCCACTTATGACCAGCCTTTTATATAAATATCCAAGAAGATGGAAAGAGGGAGCGTTCTACCCATGTTTGCAGTTTCGTCCTCAGTGTTGTGATAGTTTTCATTAATATCCGAAAGGAATCCTCCACCTACCTTTAGTGGACCTCTCCCACTAAAAAACAAGAAAGCAACAAGTGTGAAAACAATAACTTTGGTCAAAACTAAAAATGAAACAAAACAAAATTTTGAGTTTTCTTTTTAAAATTGTGGTCATACTTCAAAAGGAGTACCTATTTTTTATTTATGTATTTATTTACTTACGTCATTTTCGGAAATTATTGAATAACCTACATAAATCTTTTTATTTTCATACTTTTGATGTTTATAAGGAAAATCAGTCATAAAATTAGAATGTTTTGTAATCAGAATACAATTTTTATTTTATGCTCTTTTATATATGATTGGCTCCAAAAACGAATAAAATAAAATAAATTCTATATTTGGTTCTGAACCTTTTAATTGACATTTGTTGGATTTGTTAGGATAAAATTCAAACAGATAACTACAATAATTCGATTTTCCTTTTTGTGGTTGAGTTAGTTTCAGTCGGTTTGATTATATTGTTTGTAGGGTCAAAATAGAAGAAAAAAAGAAAGATTTTAATTGATCGTTTGAAAACTACGGATATTGATATCAAGAAAGTAAAAAGATAATGGGGTTTGATTTGGTTTATGTGAAATAGTAGGGGCAATAGACAACTATTTTCAAGTTAATAATAGTTGATCTAAAGATTCTTCAAGTAATACAAAAAAAAGGAATGCATGTGAATCCACCTAGCTGGATCCTATTATGATGTCAAATTAAAAAAACTGAATCCTAATATCTACTGAGGATTGGCAGTATCTCCAATTATAACTTGTTGACTTGAACTCTTAAATCTGCAAATGATTAGCTGTAATTCATCTCTAATTCTTTAATACATGTTTGAAAGTGATCATCGAATCATCCCGAAGATTATCAACAAGTAATTGTTTAAAGATTAGATTATCTTGTAAGCAAAAATCACTTAGCCGCTGACTTAAGAGAGACTGAGATCCAATGCATTATTTTAGTTATTGCTTGTAGGAATATGGGTTCACATGGTGTAGTCCTCCCAAATAATATTTAATCTATTGTTTCAGTTTATGATTAACTCTAAAAATCAGTTGATTCATATCACAATCACGAACTTGTTAATAATGGTATATTGGCCTAATTCATGCTTGTTTCGATAGATAGACATACTCAAGTCAGTTATATTACACGCGCGGAGCTTTAGAAAAACATAGCTGGCTTAAAACATCAAACTGAAAACATAATCAAAACTCTGTTCAACAAACTTACTCTGTTCTAACCAGCTGACTCAAACCATGGCTAATCAACAAACCAATTATTTGATCAAATCTTAAACCAAGACCAACTGAAAACATAATCAAAACTCTGTGATGGAGGTAAGTGTCCTAGATGAAGTGATAAAGACATCAACGTTAATATGAAAGGTTGTTGCGTTGTTGACAGATCTAACTGGAATGTATATACAAACAAAACCAAATCAATGCAATGTAATCACTTGATAGATTCATTTGTCATATAGTATAAAGTCATTTAGAAAATTTGGATCATAGTACGTAAATGACTTCTTGATTCTACTATACGATCAATTCACTGATTCTTCCAATTCAATTAAAAAACATCCTTACTCATTTATTGGCGTTGCATCTACATCTCACATTTGTTTCAGATGGGCGAAAATTATAGTTCTATAACATTTAATTCAAAATATTAGCAGGGCTATAATATGTATTGTGTGCACTCAGATGGTTGGTTAATGATAATATTATTTCCCACAATTCGTTGGGGATATATATATATATACATATTGTGTATAACTTGTAAAATGGGTTCAGAATCTTGACTGGTAGAAATAATTTGTTTTGTATGAAAGTGTCACTATTATGAAAATTAACTATAATGATGGAACATATGTGTATATAAAAGAAATAAATTTATAGATGTATAAACAAGTTGATGATTTTTTTTGTCAGCCCAATTTAAACTGCTACCGATTTAAACTAGATCATTCAAACGAACCGTTTTTCCGGAGAGCATCAAGTGTATCAACAAGTTGATGATTTAAATTATCAAGTTTCATTTATTTTACAAAAAAATGTTTAATTGACCTCCAACTGTCTATAGAATATAACATTTTTATTATAGCTTTTTCACAACTTTCAAATCATGGGTTAGAAGAATTATCTGTACTTTTATAGTATCACAAAAGAACTTTAGCCAGACTAAACCATATTCAAAAGTTATATATGCTGATTTCAAATGCTCTCTACATGGATCACTGTTTAGGCACAAGGATATATCTTGCCATCTACGCTGTGCTAATTTACTCAATGTAAAAAAGTAGCATTTACCTAAAGAAGAAGAGTAAAAACGAGTGACAGGTTGTATTTTTGTATTGTGGTACTTTTTTAATCCATATTTAAGTGTACCAAGCCATATATATCTAGCATGGTCCTTCTAGCGTTAGTAATTAGTTTTCTTTCAAACATCCAAATCCAGTAATTTTGACATGCATCAACTGATCAAGTCTTTTTTTTTATTATAACGCTGATATATCGTTGCTTTACAACTCTCAAGTCTATCTTAGTCCAGGTTTGTGCAAGATCCAACGGCATCGAATTTATTGATATCTAAAACATAAACATTAATTTATTACTTTCTCAAATGATTTAATTAATAATTTATTTAAACCCTTATTCAACTTTAATTAATGACTTTATCTCAAATGATTCAACTTTTAACTAATTTATAAATACTTTATGTTTATATCGCAAGAGGTAGTGCATATTTTTCTCTAGCATGCCTCATCTTCACTTGTATTTTGTTTCTTAATTTGTCTGTTTTCTTCATCAGATGGTTGTCGCCTTTCTTGTTTTCTCCCAACCTCCGTTTGGTGCAAGAGATCTTTGTTACCATCTTCACACACTTGATCCGATTCACATCTCATTTCCTGCTCAAAAGCCAGTACACAACAAGCTAATTAATAACCATCAACATTTGTTATTTTTATGTGGAAAAATTAATTATGCTAATTAAATAACATGTTGGATGGATACCGGGCTCTTTCCAACAATCATATGAGCCTTGTAGTAAACATCTTTAACTTGGTTTTCATCACCCCAAGCCTCCTCAAACTTGTTTATTAGATCTTCATTCACAAGCTCCACTCCTTGCTCCTTGGCCTTCACAGCAGGCTGCCACGATCTCAAGAACCCTATAAACCCTTTAAGGGAAAGCTTATGCGGAAGATCTAAGGTAACAGGCTTTCCTTCGGACCCCATCCCTATGCTCTCAAAAGGAAATGGCAACGTTTTATAGCTATCAAATGCCAAATTTATTATAAGAGTTCTAAAAGGAAGAGTAGAGTCTACAAGACGCTTCATTATGGGATCGACCTCGGGGGAGATAATGATATCGTTGTAGACCCAAATGGCGATTAGGCCTCCTTCCTTACGAAGTACACGTTTTGCAACGTTGTAAAATGTGGTTAGGTCGAAAAAATGAACAGCTTGTGCAGCCACTATGAGATCGACGGAGTTTTCTCCGCCGACTAAAGCGACCATTTCGTCTTCTGACATGTTTTTTGGAGTGTGATGGTAGCTGATTCTTGAGTGTTTGACTGCTCGTTTAAGTTGTTCCTCATTTATATCGGTAGCCGCCACCTTCTCGTAATGCTCAACAAGCTGTGAAATGTAGAAAGTTCTTGATACTTTGAACTGTAGTTTTGTTATATAATAAAATTAAACAGACCAGCATGACAAGTTTTCCTACTATTTCAACAAAACCGTTCTTCTTTTCAATATATTCACATAACAACTCATCAACGTTAAATCAGAGCAAGTGAATAAGACGTGTATTGAATTCTTTCTCTTATTCAGTTTTGCCTTAACATTTTCTCCCACACCTGCCTAAGCTCATTTGCTACAAGTTATAATCAATTAAAGATCATTATGGTATTTACCTCTTATCTTCCTATGGTCTTTTAATTTAAGTAGAACTTTTATTCAATAATAATATTTTCCAGTCACATAAATAAAAGTATATAATCTGCACATAATAAAATAACAAGACCATGCAAGAGCCTAGCAACAAATCAAGGTGCCGCAACCAAAATTGACATTATCTCTAGAATAATAGATATGATTCAATAAAAGAGCCTTCCTAAGTTAATTAGCTGTCTTGCTGCTAGATTTATCAGCTTAATCTCAGTACCACAAATCATACTAACTCGATCATATAGTAACGGAAGGTTTACGGTTTTTCGAAGTCTGGAGAATATATAATCTTTTAGACGAAAAAAAAGAAAGTTATAATTTACCCCAATAGCAGCCTGACCGTTACCAGTTCCGACATCCCAAGCAAATTTGTGGTCTGGTGTCCGTGCGGCTATCTTCTTATACCAATCCATCGGATATCTCGGCCTTGCGTCGAGATAAGCTTCAGCCTCTTTCTCTGATAAGGCAGCCATTTTATTTTCCTTATCTCTCTCACTCTCGTTTTCTTTTTTTTTATAGCTTTGAGTATCTAAATTACCCGCAGCTTCTTTATACAACTCTCTTTGTTAATGATAAGGGTTGAACGAAGTCAAATTTGGCGTGAGGTAAAGTTCTTTGAGTACAATAATATATAGTGTTGAAATTTCAAAATGCATGTAAATGATTTCTGTAAAGAAAAACCAATGAACTGGACTTACCTACCTGCCTAGAATTTTATCAATTATTTGATCACGTGCGTCCATGCCTTGCAGATTCATTCAATAAGAAAGGAAAAAACAAACAAAACTCATCTGTTTTTTTTTTGTTCCTTATAATTAATACGAAGAATGTGTATTTTGGTGCTAATTTAGCCACATTCGATCACTTGAATAATGTTCCAGCTTTCCTCCACTACCTTTTTTTTTTTTGAACACAACCTCCACTATCATCTATTGTACAGAAAACTGTAAGAAGACTCTAAAAACCTTTAATCAATGAACAATACATACTCCCTCAGTTATCAAATATAAGATGTTTAGGTAAAAACACCTATATTATAAAAAAATATTTTTTGTCTAGAAAGTAACACTAAAATTATAATTAATCGTATTCAACCAATTATAAAATAAATTATTAAAATATTATTGGTTATACAGTTTTTAATAAAGTAAAAGTTACCTACAAAAATAAAAGCATCTTATATATTGAAACATCAAAATTCTTTAAGAGCAACAGCATCGCGGAAACCCAATTAAGGGTCTCTAATTTTTATTTTTTTTTACTTTTTGTCCGATTAAAAAAAAAATACACCAATCATAGATCGCCATGCGTGTCGATAGGACACGTAATAAGCAGACCACAAACGTCTCCTATCTCACGACTTTCCCCCTTGGTTTTTGCAAAATAGTGGGTCCCCCACCCCTAAAAACCATCCGTGTTGATTAGGGGTGTTCAATCCGGATATCGGTTCGGTTTCGGTTCGGTTTTTTCGGTTTTTCGGTATTTCGGTTAGTAAAATATAACTACCATTCTAAATCCATATTTACTTCAGTTCGGTTCAGTTTATATACCGTCGATTTTCGGTTTTATACCAAATAACATAATTATGTAATTTGAGATCATATTATATGAATTTTAAAGTCATGTTATCAACGATCATATATTAAAAAATATTATATGTTCAAATAAATGAATAAATATATAAAAACGCTCGAAATTTTGAAAACAAAAATAAGAAACAAAACAGAAACATGATAGAAAAGTTTTTTCACTCTTCCATATTTAGTGTTCATCAAAGTTATGGTTCTTCGATTGAACACGAAACTCTGTTCGCTTATAGATAAGAGAAAAGTTTAGAAGAATTTCCACTAATTGTTTTCCATCAAATTTATAATCTTCACTAAAAAGATAAAAAAAAAGACTAATAAAAATAAGAAACCTCAGTTGTGATGTATTATTATTTAATTATAGTTCAAGCGTTTTACAAAGTAGGATTCTTTATTACTATAAAAAAATATAGTAATTGTTATAAACAAAAATTTAACTATATAACAAATAGATTTTCATGTGTCGTTATAAATTAGATACATATTTACATGTTTTACTTTTAATCGGTTTTGTTCGGTTTATTCGGTTTAATCGGTTATAAACCAAACCATATCCAAATCCTACGGTTTTTAGAAAATCATATCCATTCGGTTTATATGGTATATACCAAAGCCTAACCATATTGTCTATTTTGGTTCGGTTCGGTATGGTTCGGTTTTACCATATTGAGCAGTCCTAGTGTTGATAATGTTCTAAAACATCCTATATTTAGGAACGGAGGGAACGAAATACACGTGTAAAGTAAAACTCGCGAACCGGGTTGACCCGACCGATTCTCTCCCCTTCGCCCCCCCAATCCAAAACCCTAAATTCCCGTCGATCTCGTCACTCACCATCAGAAAAACTCAAGTTTTCGTTTGAGTGAAGTTGCTATAATGGAAGGCGATTTTGGCGGAGACCATTCAGGTTCAAATGCAACCAGGGCTTCAGGCAACAAAAGAAGATTTGGTGACCATGAAAATGGCATCTCCGGGTCAAAGAAGGTAAAAGCTTTTGATGAGTCTACTGATTTTCATCTCTATTCTATCTTTTCCTTTGGCTATATGATAATGTTGATTTAGTGAGACACATTTTGTCTGTTTGTCATTTCAGCGTTGTACTGAACGTGTTGCAATGGTCTCCTCAATCAGCGAGAGGTTCTTTCTCGATGCTTTTAATTGAAAGAGTGTTTTTGCTTTCTCATGTATATTATTACTTTAAACCTCTCTATCTCTGTTGGCAGTCTTGGGGAAATTAAAGACGAGCTTGCTTCATGTCGAGCATTGGTCTCTGGCAGTTATGATAAACTTAAAGACGAGCTTGCTTCATTGTTCTTTGACAGTTTCAAGAGTGTTAAAGACCAGCTTGCTTCATCTCAAGTATATTCTTTCTATTTACACCGGTTGTATCTTCTTTCTATGTGATCCCATCTTACTATTTTTGTGTGTATTCTGGTCCAGAATGAGCTTGATAAATGGAAGTCAGCGTTTCAGAAAGAGTCCTTTGTACCCGCTAGAAAATCTCCTGGTTAGATAGTCTTCTTCTCCATTCCAAATGTTGGATTTGTGTATGGTATGATGCTAAAACGTTTTCTAACAGTCCCAAAATGATTGTTTTTTTTTTTTTCTTACAGAACCTCAACATGTGATTGACTACATCCAAACTCTAAGATCTTCCGACAAGTCTTTGAAAGAAGAGGTTGAATAATAATAAGTTTCTTTTTGTCTATTTTATCAACCTGTATGTACGAAGGTCGGTCTTAAACGGTTATTTTATCTCTCTTTTCAGTTGGAAATTGCACAAATGAAAGTAAGAAGTCATTTGCCTTTTCCCGTATTGCATATACCATCACACGTTTTCTTGACCATTACATTGTCGCTAAACATTGCTTTTTTTTTTACATTTGCATGTATAGTTAGCTATCCATGATCTGAAAGCTCAACTCAAGCCAGAGTCAGACAAGGTATACAATCCTTTCCCCCCAATGTTATTATTATTATGGAGTAAGGCATACAAGCTAGTCAACTTGGAGTTTTAGGCATACATAAGTGTTGTTCCTTGATACTTTATTCATGTAGAGTGAAACTTTTTCCCCTTGTAAAACCTTTTTTCCTTGCCTCTGGTTGCAGCCAACAGATGAGGATACAGAAGTCCACGACGAGCAGCAGCAGCAAGGATCGACTCCTTCTGGCCCATCACGCAACGTGGCATATCTCGAGGTAAATCAAGTGTAACTCCTGTCTCATTTGGTTAACTTTTGTATTCATTAATATATATATTTCGTTTCATTTTTGGTTTCTTAAAGGAAGAGTTGAGGGCAGCATATGCGCGGATCCTAGAGTTGAATGAGTTTCAGGAGGTGGAGTTGAAGGAGATGAGGAAGCAGATGGAGTATAATCGCAACTTGTGCAAGGTGATGCTTGAAAAATTCCCAGACTTGGTTCCTCCACCACCCGCACCAGAGCAGAAATAAAATATATATATTGTCCTTTTTCATCATATATTATATAGGTTTGTTGAAACTTAAGAATCTATCTATGTAGGAAAACGTTAGAATCATTTCAAATGGGTTTTCTGGTAATCGCATGATTAGCATCCCTAATTTTTGTATTATATTCAGATTAATTAAGAGTAGAAGTTCTTTTTTCTAAACTTCCCCCATTAATCACAATTTCTAACATTTTCTATATATTTTTAGCAAATGTTCTATATTTAAGGTTCAAGCACAATTATTAAAAGTATAATTTTCTTTTTACGAGAAATCATCAAATAATTAGTGAAAATGAATATTTCCGTCAAAATCGCAAAATGCATTTTTCTGCCAAAAGCAAAAAAAAAAAAAAAAAAAATTCTCCTCTAAAAACGCAAACTCATTTTCTCACCAAAAAACGTATTTCCAGCCAAAACTGTAAAACACATTTTAGTGCCAAAACGCAAACGTATTTTCTGCTCAAAATATATTTTCTCGTCAAAACTATAAATGCATTTTTCTGCCAAAACTAAAATTGTATTTTCTACCAAACCTACAAAAAACGTTTTTTCCGTCAAAACTGTAAAATCACTTTTCCTGTTATAACCACAAAATCACATTTTCACCAAGACCCCAAAATTAATTATCCCGCCAAAACCACAAAATTATGTTTTCTCTGAAGCCGCAAAATTTTATTTCCCACTAAAACTATATTTTAAAGTAATTAAATTTTGATTAATTTATAAAAATTAATATAGTTAAAAAGATAAAATATGATTAAATCAAAACAAATGTATATAACACATAACCACAAAATCGCATTTTGGAGAAAATTTTACTCCAAAATGATGTTTGGAGTAGAAAATGGAGTATGGTTGGAAATGCCCTAAGCCATTTACTTAACTAGATGAAAATAGAGATGAACACGTACATAAGTTCATTTAGATGATCCATCTAGATAAACTATTTTGAAGGAAAATGAACATACTAAATAATATCCAGAAGAATTGTTTGACTATATCATCTGAATAAACGATGGCAAATGGACAAACGAACATCACCATTATCTAAAAAAAGAAATACATAAATTAACTGGGAAAAAAGGCCTATTTCAATATGAACTTTATTTGTCTTGCTTATTGAACTTTGTAATAGTGCCTACTCCATACCGAATTAAATAAAAATTCAAAAATATTACATGAACTTTATGCATTCTGATTTTTCATTCCCAAACTTTATATTAGTATATATTCCATATTGAACAAACGAAAATTCAAAGATACTTCATAAACTCTTAAAATCATGCTTATACATATAAAATCGGACGCAACTATTAAGTTATCATAACTAATATCTTTGACGGTATATATATATATATATATATATGCACAATTTTGAAAGTTCATGCAGTATTTTTGAATTTTGTTTAATTCAATATATATATATATATGTATATAAGCACAACTTTAAGAGTTCATGTAAAATACAATGCATAAAGTTTATATAGTATTTTTCAATTTTCATTTAGTGTATAAAATACATATTACTACAAAATTCGGGAGGGAATAGACGGCCACGGGTAAAGTTATTGTTGAAATAAACCGTTTCTCTAAATTAACTCATGGGTACACTCACATCACATGTATGAAAGCAGCGAGTGAGAATTCAAAATTCATCAGGAGCGGGAAAACAATCCTACGTGGCAGCATCTCCCCCAAAAAGGAGCGTCTCTCTCTCCATTAACAAAGAAGAGCCCTTCCCTTCCTTCAACATCTCGATCACTCAACAACCAACCCAACAAATGGAGAAGTACGAGAAGCTCGAGAAAGTCGGCGAAGGAACCTACGGAAAAGTCTACAAAGCCGTCGAGAGATCCACCGGAAAACTCGTCGCCCTCAAGAAAACCCGCCTGGAGATCGACGAGGAAGGCATCCCACCCACCGCCCTCCGCGAGATCTCCCTCCTCCAGATGCTCTCCACCTCCCTCTACATCGTCCGCCTCCTCTCCGTCGAGCACGTCCCCAAACCCCCCTCCAAATCCAACCTCTACCTCGTCTTCGAGTACCTCGACACCGACCTCAAGAAGTTCATCGACTCCTACCGCAAATCCCCCGCCCCCAGGCCCCTCGGGGACGCCCTGATCCAGAAACTCATGTTCCAGCTCTGCAAGGGCGTCGCCCACTGCCACAGCCACGGGGTGCTGCACCGGGATCTGAAGCCGCAGAATCTGCTCCTGGTGAAGGATAAGGAGCTGCTGAAGATCGCTGATCTGGGGCTGGGGAGGACGTTCACGGTGCCGCTTAAGTCGTATACGCATGAGATTGTGACGCTTTGGTATAGAGCTCCGGAGGTGCTTCTTGGCTCGACGCATTACTCGACGGCTGTTGATATGTGGTCTGTTGGTTGCATCTTTGGTTAGTTGTCTCGGATTCGTCTTTATATTATATGGGATTTTTGGCGGTTTTTGTGTGTTTTATGTTTGGATTTTTTTGAACAGCTGAGATGGTTAGGAGGCAAGCTCTCTTCCCTGGTGATTCTGAGTATCAGCAGTTGCTTCATATCTTCAGGTATGTGTGTGTGTGTGTGTGTGTGTGTGCCTCTGTCTCCTTTGGATGTTAACTCCCATTGGTTCCTTTTGCAAAGATTGATACTTTTGGATGTTCACAAAAATAGATCATCTGAATAATTGAATAGACCCTTTACGTTGTTTTTCATCATAATTAGTCACTCTTGAATGTTTTTGCTGAATTGAATTGGAGCCAATAGACCCTTTGTAGTTTTGTTTTCTTTGATCATAAAGATTCACTCTTCAATGTTTTTTTTTTTTTGCTGAAATGTTGTTCTTTTTGATTCTGCATTGTATCTTAGGACTATTCTTGTATATAGATTAGTATCTTCAGGTAATGGTTGCAGTATTGATACTTTCTGAGTATCAATAAATGATATAGTACCTACCAATTGGAATCAATAGACCCTTTTATAGTCCAGTTTTCCTTGATCATAAAGATTCACTCTTGAATGTTTTTTTTTTTTTTGCTGAAATGTTGTTCTTTTTCGATTCTGCATTGAATCTTATGACCATTCTTGTATAGAGATTAGTAGTATCTTTACAAATGGGTTTCGTGTTTTATGGAGATTGCTAGGAACACCAAATGAGCAGCAATGGCCAGGTGTTTCCTCTCTGCGTGACTGGCATGTCTACCCAAAGTGGGAGCCGCAAGACTTAGCACGTGCTGTTCCATCTCTTTCGCCTCAAGGAGTTGATCTTCTCACGGTAAATCCACTGCCTCGTGAACTTTTTAGCATATGAACATTGTTGCGATATTGCTTCTGCTTCCTTTTTTTTCTCTCCTTAGCTGAGACTCTTAGTTCATCTCCTTCCTTCACCAAACTGAGCTTATTTGTTTTTAACAAATGCAGAAAATGCTCAAGTATAATCCTGCTGAAAGAATTGCAGCAAAAACAGCACTTGATCACCCTTACTTTGACAGCCTTGACAAGTCCCAGTTCTGAAGTTTCCCCTTCAATCTAAGAATACGACTTATCTTTGAGTTGACAAGTTAATTGATCAAACTTGTTATATCATCATCTTGGTGAATCTAAACATTTTTACTTCTGTTGCTTTCCGACACATCAGTGTCATGTTTGGATAAGATTTGTTTCTAAGTTGAATGTAAAACACAATAGTGTGGTAACAATGGTACGATTCCCAAAAGATTGCTTCTTTATATTGTCTTCATTCAAAACTTGTCGCTCAACTTTCTTAAGATGACAACTTAACCATAAGCGTAGAGATGAATGGGTCTGTAATAAAGTTGTCAAACCCAAATGGTACGTACAATGACTACACTAGCTCACGAACACATGCCAAACTAATTTCACAACAAGCTGCTCAAAAAGCACTAAGTTAAAGAGACTGATCGCTACACATATTTGAAGGAAACCAAGTAGTTCAGAAGCAGTAGCAAACGAAGATGATGTGAAGTTAAATCAATTGGACCACACATGAACAAAACCGTGTCTGTTTCCCGTGTATATCTCATTGCGTTCTTCGTCATAGAAAAGAGCCGTTATGTCTTCCAAAGCTTCAGCCACAGCGTTTCTTCTTTGCGTTGAGTTCATCCCCAAACTACTACTACTACTACTGCTACTCTCATCTTCTTTTGAAGCTCCAGTGCTTGGTGTTATCTTAGCTAAGCATTTCCCAGTCAATATATTGCTAATATTGATCGATCCCGCTGCACCATTAACAAACCAAATAAGTGGAGACTTGTTATTAGTTTATGTGCGTTAATAAGATGAGAGAGCTTATCGTATGTACCATTTCCTTCTATCCACTGATCTTCAGTATCAGCTTTGCAATACGAGATGATCAGATCTTGATCACTTGTTATGTAGATGTTGTTTGTGTTGCAGTCCGGATGCCATAGAAGATGATCCTCAAAGGAAGTCACGAGCTCTCCACGAAAATTCCACACGGACACGTTCCGGTTCCTGAATGTTAGAAACAGCTGGTTCTCATAAAGGAATATGAACGCAGAGGGTGTCATGAACTCTGCTCTACTAACTTCCAATTGTTTAGCGGTTCTGACCTGCGTTTACAAATCATAGACAAACCTTTGTCAAAGACATGTAAATATAATAAACTAAGAGCTTGATTTGAATCTGATGAAAAATTGCCAACTTACGTCAAGAATTTGAAGATTCTCATTCTCTTGCTTAACAAGAAGTTTCTCATTGAATTGTTCGATGAAATCAACTTTCTTGTTTCGGTGAAGCAAATGATTGAAGGACTTGAGAACCGTGCCATCTTCTATAGACAGAATCTTCAAAGGAACGTGACTTGTAACTCTCTTGAAGATCAATAACATTATCCCTGGACTGTTGCAGGAAAAGGTACACACATAACTAAGTCAAAAGTCTTTTCGATCAAATCTAGTGAACAGAAAGAACACAGTCAGAAAGTAACTTGCGCAATACTTGGAAACAAGAAACAACAAAGGGGATAAAGATAAAATGGAGAAAAAGCTACCTTATTTTAATTTCTTGGACATGTTTATCAGATATCGAATACAACATGGTATAGTTTTTCAGATCAAAAACCTTGTACACACTGCACAAACAACTATAATAAAGCGCTCAGAAGAAGAAACTTGCAGTCACAAAATTTGGGTATAGTGAACACCAGAAGATAACCTGTCTTGCGCAGAATACGTAAGCACCTTTCCATTGACATCATCAAACTCTACAAAACCAGGCCACTTTAGCGACTCTGACTCAAAAAGTGCAAACCCTGCATCAGGCTGACCTCTCAGTATATACCTAATAGGTGCAACACCAAGAAAGGCTCATTACTTCGCATAACCAAGAAAGATAAAGAAACTTGAGGGAGAGACAAAACATACTCAATTCTAGTGGATCTGCATTTCAAAGAACTGAAATTGTCTGAAGCGTAGACAGAAACAGTGATAAGAGAATCATTGTTCTTGTTGTAGAACAAGCTCCTAATGACTTCATCAGGACTTACATTCAAAAAGCATAGCCTTCTATTCGTCTCTGCAGTTCAAACCAAGAATCCAAAAATGTGAAAAAGCGTCTCTCTCTCAAAGGTGGAAAGCTTTTAAGCAGTCGCGAAGGTATATATATATATACCTCTACTGAAAGCTGCACAGACACCAGAGTAAGCAAGCGCAAAGACAATGTCCCTCGCAGCAACTATCTCGATAACTCTAGTTCTCTTCATCAAAAACGGTAATGCAACTAAACAATGTCCCTTGGGATCATGAGTATCGTATTCCTCCTGAAAATCCCAAATCAATTCAACGAAAGGAACTTACTTTAGTACTGAAATCAAGTTCATGTCATCTCCAAATAACTGAATCGAGCTGCAAAGTTCAAAACTTTAGCAGATAACAAGCAGACCCAGAAAGCAATTTCTAGGGTTTAACGCAAATTAGGGCAAAACACAGAGATTGGAAGAGTTACCACGAGACGCATGTTGCGGAATCTCTCCTGGGAAGTGGTGATAGAGAAAGCTCGATCTTTACGAGACGAGATTTCTCGTCGTTGAAGCTTTCTGACGCTGTTGACGAACCCATCGGGGCGAGGCCTCTTTCTAGCGACGACTCTTCTTCCACGGCAAGGTCTAGGGCTAGCTGTAATCCGTCTTCCTTCCATCTCTATTTAGAGAAGGATGGAAAACCCTAACGATGCGGAAGAAGAAGAAGAAGAAGAAGCGCGAGTTTGAATCTCCAAGGGGAAGTATGAAAAGTGACTACTACATACACATTGCAGATTCAGATTTGGGTGTGGTATCTGATTCAATGTTCTCAGAGTTCTTTAACCACAAATCCCAGTTTCTTGAGCATGAGCCAATCGTTACCATTTTGCTAGACATATAGTTGAAAAAAAAGAGTAATTAAAAATGTTGAAACGGAGCGTATAGTTTGAAAGTATGATTGTTTGAATCGTTTTGATGGGCTATGGCCCAATAAAAACTCACAAAGAAATAATTTTCTTTCCAGCATACAAACAATTTTATTAATAAACACTCTCTTCGTTTCATAATATATGGATCCAAACATCTGGTTTTATTTGATGTTTTAATTTTATAAACATATAAAAGAATAAAAATATTAGTTTTTAAACTTTTAGTATATATTGGTGACTTATTTTAGTAATAATAATCTGTTTTATTACATAAATTTTGATTGATATTTCTATTTTAATAATCAAGATGTTTTAAATAGTATATTAATATTTTTATTTTAATAAATACATCATTTTAATTATTTTAAAATAGTATTATTTGTAGTTAATTGAAATATATAGAACTATGAACTCTCTATATTGTTTATATTATGTAAGACAAATTAAAAATAACATAATTCAAATTAATGTTACACAACACCAATCAATATGTATTACTGATAATTAGTTAAATATCGAATATATTGTTAGATAAAACATCAAATTTTCTTATTTTAACTTTTATGGTGTGACTTTAACCTCTTTTCTATATATCATATATTATTGAAAACTTTTTGATATATAATATTTTGTAAAACACTATTATAGTTGTCTCTACTTTTTAACAGATGGCTATAACAAAATGTCAAAAAGGAAATTTATCCGGTTTTAATTACTATTGTATATAATATTAATGGAGGGAGGCAGATTGCAAGGAAGTAGTTAGTAGTTCAAATTGCATTCAAAGCAATTTTTCTTCACCTAAATTATAATTCACATATTTATATTTATATACATGTGGTTCTCTTTTTTTGGGCAAATATACAGAAACTCATCCACTAAAATACATTTGTTTTTTTTTTCAACCACTAAAATACATTATATGTGGTTTTCAAGCTCTGCAAATATACAGAAACTCATCCACAAAAAAATACATTTGGTTCAGTTCAAAAAAAAAAAAACGTTTGGTCATGACCAAGCCTAAGCGTAAACCAAGACGGTGTGTTTGCTGCATAGTATCTGGTATTGTCACCGTTGTCTTCCTTATCTTTATCAGTATCTTGATCTTGGCATTCACCAGTTACAAAGCCAAAACAAAAAACCGTTAATTCGGATCCAGTCTGCCAACTGTACAAGGCATCTCCTCGCATACAGTAGTGTCCATATTCTTGTGAAGAATTGTGGGAGTTTCGAACATGAGACAGGGAAGAAGCAAGAATGTGACTGCATTCTTCATTATTGTCCCTTCCTTTCATTCTTTCCACTTCGCTTTGAATTGTTTTGTATCATGTTTGAACTTTTTTTGAAGTACATATGTAAGATTTAGAACTGCTTGTATATGTTTATGCTTCGAATACTCGTAACAAAAAAAGTAAAGAACAAACCAGGAATTGAATTCTAGAGCATCTCCTACAAACTCTTAACCACAAAAGCTTAAGGAACCATCTCCTCACTTTCTCTTCTGAACCACACAACGAGAAACAAATCACATTTATCAAGTAAATCGATTTTGTATCTCAATATACACCCTACTGGTTAGCAGCTGTGTAATAAAGGATAACAACATCTTAGACAAGCTCAATGTACACCATCGGAGCATTATCTATTAGAGATAAAGTGTCCCACTAAGATTAGAACCTTGGTGAAGCTGGTGAAAAAGAATTTTCCATCGTGCTAGACGTAGTAGTAGATGTAGTAGAGCTATTCGCCATGATGTGAATAACACAGAGGGATCTTTCTGCTCTGAGATTGATGAGAGTATAGAATTGGAAGATGTATTATTGACTTTCATGAAGAGATGAGTAAACCTAATTAATTCCTAAACTAATATGGAGTACTACATTATAGATAATGATAAGTTTCCTATTCTAACATGAAAGATACCCTCCCATAAACTTATATGTGGTAACATATGTGAGACTGGACAAATCTTCAAAATTTGGTGGTAGAAGTAACTCTATGAAGTAGGAGAAAACATCGAGCTCTTCTTGACACTGGTTGTAGAGTTAGAAAAATCGCTTGTTTTGGGGTCACCCAATACATAGCGTGAGTAGTAGTAGTTGAAATACGTATATACCCTTATACCAGCAAGAGCTCATGCTTCATATGATGGAGGGCTACGTAAGAAACCATGCACAAACAAGTGCACCACAAAACAGTTTGATGATATTGAAGTTGCAGTGGTTTGTTTGGCGGTAGTAGTAGTTGTTGCAGCTTGATGAAGCAGTGGTAGTAATTTAAGTAGTTGGAGCGTGGATGAAGCAGCATTGCTAGAATATGTAGTGGCAGTGGCTTGATGAAACAGCATCAATAAAATTAGTAACTTGAAGAGCAAGCAACAACGGCATGGATGTTCAAGTTTGGAAGCTACAACGGCTTGTGCAGCGGCGTTGCCTTGAGTAGCGAAGTAGTACGGAAGCGGCGAGGCAGCTTTGACCTTTGATATGAATTGTAGAGCTAATTATAATGAACCAAAGTAAAGATGGCGACCAGTGATAATATCATGGATAGCTTGACTTTTTCTTGAGGAAGAAGAGGTCGTGTAACTTGTCTTTTTTTCTTTTTCTTTTTTTCTAGCAATAGAAATCGTAACATATAAAATTTCTCTAACCCACTGACTCTTGCTCGAGTCGTCTTGATTCTCCCATGCTTCAACAGCTGCGTCGTGAGTCAACGCAGAAGAGCTTTCCACTGGTCAGGTGGTCTGTTCAGCTTCGGGACTCTTCTCCCGTGTCTCATCGGGTAAAGACGGGACAATTACAACAGGAATCGGATCGTGTAATGGCAATTGAGAATCTGTTATCACAACAAGAATATCAATTAGTAAATGGGGAGGAGGAAAAGGTCCTTTGGAAAATGAGTGCAGACAGTTACAAGGATTGTTTTAACTCAAAGAAGACTTGGGAGAAGCTAAGAACGGTCAGCCCTGTGGTCAATTGGAGTGAGGCGGTTTGGTTTAAGCACTCAACACCAAAATATTCATTTTTCACCTGGTTAGCCATCCTAAATAGACTATCCACTGGTGACAGAATGATCAAATGGGACGCAGCAGTAAACCCGGTCTGTGTACTCTGCAATGCAACTACTGAAACAAGAGACCACCTCATTTTTTCAGTGCGATTATTCTAGAGAAGTTTGGAAGAAGCTCATGAGGAATCTGTTGGCAAACAGATACGTGGAGGATTGGGGAAGGCTTGTTAATCTGCTCATAGATAAATGCCAGACTAAGATGACTACCTTCCTTACTCGGTATGTTTTCCAAGTGGCTATCTATAGTATATGGAGAGAAAGAAATGAAGGACGGCATGGAGGGAATCCGAAATGTGTACAAAGCATGATCCAGTGGGTTGACAAGGAAGTGAAAAACAGGCTGTCTACAATCAGAGGGATGAGAGACAGGAAGTATGATGATGGGTTTCAAGTGTAGCTTTAGAATTTTGACGGTA
Organism: Brassica nigra; assembly: GCA_016432835.1. Classification (NCBI taxonomy): domain Eukaryota; kingdom Viridiplantae; phylum Streptophyta; class Magnoliopsida; order Brassicales; family Brassicaceae; genus Brassica; species Brassica nigra. Next base: position 2,415,773 of record CM028246.1, read on the forward strand.
AGATTTTAGTTGTATTTTTTTTTTTTTAAAAAAGCATGATTGGTATACATCAGCTGTATATTAATAGTATATACATGTATTTAACACCATATTAACATTTATGAAATTAATTTAAACTTGTTTTTATCGAATAAATAAAATAATAATTCTTAACATTTAAATTAATAATCTTTTAGAATTTTGTAATAATGTTTTGCATAATAATAAATTAATAGTTACGTCTACCACGAGTATTCTATAGCAATATTATCTCGCAATCCCTCCATATATTATCTCAAACCAGCCATTATTATTATTTTCATTGTTTTTTGCCATAGCTTACAAATATTATACAAAAATATACTAAACTTTAATATATAAAGACAACTTTATTAATAATGGACAAGATAGAACAGTATAATAAGATATGCACAAAATAAATTTACTCGTGAGTTAATTAATTAATATCAATTAAACAAAATAGTTCATGCGATAGGTTCATGCTTAATAACTAAAACCACTCCGTAACCAAAGTAGTTCATGCGATAGGTGGGAAAATATCAATTTCGACCCCAACAATGTCGATCGTGCCAAATACGACCTGGACAAATGGTCAGAACCATGCACGACCTCAATTTAATTATAATTAAAAAAAATTATCCGAATTTCTTAAAATGTGCATAAATCAACATTGACTCTAACAGAAGTTACTCAGTTCTTAACAAGATAAAACGACACTTGTTTTGATCTTCTTAAACAAACAAAAAAAGATATTCATTCCAAGATTTGAACCTATATCTTGATACCCTTTTAAATGGACACACTAACCACTAAACTAAAGTAACTATTTGAGATATTATTACAAATTTAAAATTATATAAAATACTATAGTTCTTCATCTTATTCAGTTAGAACTTTGGTGATGATTGTTTCTGATTTATATAAATACATTAACTTGTTTTTACTTATTTTATCTTTCATAAACTTATATCTTACTAAAATATAAATAACAAAATAATTATAATTAAAGGAAGAGAGGATCCTAACAGAATTGTCTTCAATTATCACAGGCGTGATTAGAAAATGTGTTAACTGAAAGTGTTTTTTTTTTCTGAGAACTAAGTGTGTATCTCGTTAAGAAAATTTGTAAACTAGAACTTAGAACATTAAATCATTATTGAGTATTTTGCACGTTGAATTTCTCAAACAAATTTAAATATAAATAAACTGTATCAAATATTTTAAAGCTTCTAAAAGTTTTGTTTTAGTCAAAATTTTTTTTACAAACATGGTCGGTATTCGGTAACGGTTGTACCTAAACCGCACACGGCACAACACTAATAATCCATATCTTTTGTTCTTTCATTGTTTTCTCTTATCTCTAGTCATTGCATGTACGTTTGTCCACACCGCCAAACACAGTTGACATCATAACCTATGTGCGCATAAGTTACGTACAACATTTTTCTTTGCTTTAATTGGTTAGATAATTTATGTGTGATTGAGAATTAAGAACGACATTCTTTTGTTTTCTGGTCTACAACCGAAAATTGAATACCTCCATGTGATAAATACTTTATCTAAAAAAATTGTACCTAACTCAACATTTTCTTTGCTTTAATTGGTTAGATAAATTATGTGTGAACGATATTCTTTTCTTTTCTCGTCTATAACCGAAAAATATTGAATATTTCCATGAGATAAATACATAATCTAAACAATTGTACCTAACTCGTACAAAAAAGCAATTTATAGTGAACTATTTGCCACCCAACCACTCACTATCCTCATCTTCAGCCACCATTTTCCCACTCAAGTTCTCTCTCTCCCTCCACGTGACAAATAAATTATCTAGCAATTGTATCTAACTCGTACCGAAGTGGTAATATACAGTAAGCTATTTGCCACCCAGCCATTCACTCTCCTCATCAGCATATTACTCTCAGTTGCTTCCTTTTCAAGAAGATTTGAATCAGTACAAAATGGCCCTAAAGGTGGAAGCTAAAGGCGGAAATGGAGGGAAAGAATGGGATGATAGATTCGATTATGAGGGTGTAACAAAAATACATGTACGAGGTGGTCGTGAAGGCATTCAGTTCATCAAGTTTGAGTATGTCAAAGCTGGAAAAACCATTGCTGGACCAGTCCATGGTGTCTCGGATCGCCGTGGTTTGACACAAACGGTATGAAAACGTGCTTGAAAAAAAATACTTGACCAAACTGCCATCTCTTTAATCCTAATGTTCAAAAAATCAATAAGAGTTAAGTAGATGATTTACAGGAGATTAATGTCTAGGTAGGTGTCTATCAGTCTATGAGCCGGTAAAACCGATTTATTTTAGAATCATTACGTTTATGACCGATCTGAAGTCTAGTGGCACGCTTAGAACACTGCTTAATCCTATATCATTGGCACCACAACTACAAACTTTTTTATTTTATCACCTTTTATTATTACCTTTTTATGTAGCTCGAGATTAAGCATATGGAAAACGAGCATTTGATAGCTGTTGAGGGTTACTACAAGGAATCAACCGGTGTGATACAATCGCTTCAGTTTGAAACTAACAAGAAGACTTCTGATCTTATCGGGTACGACGAGGGTACTAAGTTTTCAATAAGAGCCAGGGGCAAGAAAATCATTGGGTTTCATGGATTTTCTGAGAAGAATCTCAACTCTCTTGGCGCATATTTCATCAAGATGCCATCAACCAAATCAGCAATGCAAGGTGGTCAAGGAACAGGGAAAAGTTATGACGATGGCGGTGACTTCGATGGTGTAAGAAAAGTGTATGTTACATCGGATGGCACTGCGATTAGGCATGTCAAGTTCGACTACGACAATGCTGGAAATGAGGAAACTCGTGAGCGCGGGGAAAAGATCGGAACACAACATGAGGTTAAACATTTTTTCAACTTGACAGGTGGGCGCTATTTAATACATAGTTCGTTTTATGAACAAATTATTATCTATTATTGCAGTTTACGATCAATCATCCATATGAATATATCACATCTGTGGAAGGAAGCTACGCTGTTACACAACCTTATGGATGTATCGTCCTTACGTCATTGACTTTCAAAACATCCAAAGGGAGAACCTCTTCAACAATTGGACCACCGACCGGTACCAAGTTCGTGCTTGAGAGCAAAGGTACTGCTATTGTTGGATTTCATGGACGGGTGGGTTCATGTGTTGATAGCATTGGTGCATATTACTCTCAGTTTCTTCCTTCTCAAGAAACAGGTACTCATGCTTCAATTGCTAACGCAAATGAGTTGGCCTATTGCATATAAAGAATGTAAAAAAAAATTCTTTAATGATAGCGTTAAAGGTGGAAGCTAAAGGCGGAAAAGGAGGAGTTCATTGGGATGATGGATCGGATTCTGAGAGTGTAACAAAGATACACGTACGAGGTGGTCTTGAAGGCATTCAGTTCATCAAGTTTGAGTATGTCAAGGCTGGAAACACTATTGCTGGACTAGTCCATGGTGTCTCTGGTCGTGGGATGACACAAACGGTATGTAATGATATGTTTTTAAAAGGGCCGGTTTTGGCATTTGCAGGTGGAACGGTTGATCTCAGTTCTAAAACAAAAATATTTTCATTTTTTTTAAGGAAATCATATATATAAATTAGAGGCTAAATTTTGATTATATTTCTTAATTTAAAGTCTGTATTTTCAAAAGATGTTAAACATATATAGATTGAAACATTATCTTGTAAAACAATATGATTATTTCTTTAAATATATTGTCAGTATTTTCTGAATACAAATAGAAATAAATTGAGACGGCGGTGGTTTTGGAAATATATAGATTCAATTTTATTTACAAACGCTATTTTGTCTTTTTTGTATGCAGTTTGACATTAACCATTTGGAAAATGAATATTTGATATCTGTTGAGGGTTACTACGACGAATCAACAGGTGTGATTCAGTCGCTTCAATTCAACACTAACCAGAAGACTTCTGATCTCATGGGGTTCAACGACGGTACTAAGTTTTCACTAGCAGCCAACGGCAAGAAAATCATTGGATTTCATGGGTTTGCTGAGAAGAATCTCAATTCTCTTGGAGCATATTTCATCAGGATTCCATCAACCAAATCAGCAATGCAAGGTGGTCAAACAACAGGCAGAAGTTATGACGATGGCGGTGACTTTGATGGTATAAGAAAAATATATGTCACGTTCGATGGCACTGCCGTTAGGCATATCAAGTTCGACTACGACAAAGCAGGTCAAGTGGAGACACGTGAACGAGGGGTCAATGAAGGAACAGAATATGAGGTTTTCCTTATCCCTTCTAACCCATATTCACTTAAATGAGTTCAAGATACAGTATAAACATTATAAATTATACTCGATAAAAAAAATTATACTCGATAATTAATAAATACACTAAAATCATAAAATTCTACAATTCTAAGTTGAAAAGTTCAAAATATAATTGTAATAATAATAATAATAATAAAAATTAAAAAATATTTTGTAAATATATGATTCTATTAAAATAATAAATTAAAAATTACTATGTAAAACATATTTTATAGTTTGTTTTTGCTTCAAAATAAAGTCTATCTCTAATGTATAGTTTTTTGACGTTATTTTGTCGAAAACATCTACTATGAATCTATAATCTAGGATATGTATTTTCGTTACACCAAAAATATTCACTTAATAATTCAAGATGTTGTTAATAACTAAAACACTATATTATGTTTACTTGCAGTTTACGGTTGATCATCCACGTGAATATATCACATCAGTGGAGGGAAGCTACGCTGTTACTCAACCTTATGGATGTATTGTCCTTAGGTCGTTAACTTTCAAAACATCAAAAGGGAGAACCTCTCCCACCGTTGGATTAGTGACAGGAACCAAGTTCGTGCTGGAGAGCAAAGGCAATGTTATTGTTGGGTTCCATGGACGGGTAGGTTCTTGTGTTGATAGTATTGGGGCGTATTACTATTTTTTGTCTCCTCCTCCTCATTCAGAAAAACTCCAAGGACACGGTGGTGACGGAGGTGAGTCTTGGGATGATGGTGTTTTCAAAAATGTGAAGAAGATATACGTAGGACAAGGAGATATTGGTATTGCCTCTCTCAAGTTTGAGTATGAGAGTGAAACTAGTGAAGTGATTGTGGGCAAAGAACATGGAAAGAAAACGTTGCTTGATTATGAGGAGGTGATTCACTTTCACTCATATATGCATTTGCATTCAGTGGATTCCTTTTAATTTAACAATGTTCTTTAACTACACAGTTTGAGCTGGATTACCCAAGTGAATACATTACATCTATAGAAGGTTGTCATGATAAGGTAGTTGGAGCTGAAAGTGGAGTTATAACAATGCTTAGGTTCAAGACCAACAAACGCACCTCTCCACCATTCGGACTCGAATCAGCTTCCAGCTTCACCATCCAGAAGAAAGGTTACAAGATCGTCGGGTTCCACGGAAAATCCAGTTCCCTGATTAGTCAGATTGGGGTCCATGTCGTTCCCATCACCGAGTGACCAACCCTTTGAAAGCTTTCCAGCGAACCGTCTCTATACCTGTCTTACTTTGTTATTTATATTGCAATATGTATTACTCTGCTATGTATCATGTTGTTGTTTGGTTTGTTTTCCAATTATGCAATCGCATGTAATAAGACAACGTTTCTGTCTTCACCATCTTTACTATCTTCGTCATTCTTTCATTGGATTTGTATTTACATCTTAATATATTGCATATAATTATTCTATGATAAATTTATTATAATACTTAGCTCCTTCAGAAAAAGTTTTTGATATGTTGTAAACCCCATATAATACTATATGAAATATAGCACTAAATTATCTATTTTATGTAAAATTCATAAATACCTAGAAGGCTAGATAATATACAAAACTGAGTAAAGAAATGTGTGTTAAACTTAAAAGGATCTTCTCTAAATTATTTAATGAGTTTTTTTCTACTTTACTCCATATTTACTTTTTAAATGTATAGCCTTTATACATGAAACTACTATGGTGAAACATTTCTTGATATTTTCATTGTTTTATCGTCTATTTTCTTTACATTTTTTCATGTTCACTACCGTTTTTCATAATATGGATGAACTATAGTTCTTATTTAAATTTATGTGATATTTTGAATTATATTTATATATTTACAGTTAATATGTTATGTTTTTCCAATATATACAATACTATTCTTAAAGATCATTTTATATGTAATTTGTATTAATATGCACATTTATTCAAAACATTTCTTCACAAAATAAAATATTAATATTTGATTAAATCATATGCTCATTTTTTATTTACTAACAAATATCTGTCCCTTTTTGTTTATAATGCGTAAACCAAAAGTTTATGAAGCACTTTTAGTTGATAAATAACTAAATAAGTTTTATAAATTCAGAAAGTTATATATACTTAGATATTCCAGACTTGTAACATACTTTCAAGGCCGGCACTGATCAGAGCCTTCTGTGAAACATACTTAGAGCAGCCTCAATGTAGGTTTTTAGTGGGTTTTTAAGGGTGGGGAATCCACTATTTTTCAAAAACCAAGAGAAAAAGTCGACAAAGAGAAGACGATTGCTGTGTGTTTCTTGTATTGTTTTACGGGTCCACGACACGTGGCGGTCCGCGATTGATCCTGTTCTTAATTTTTTTTTAAATAAATAAAACAGAAAATAAAAAAATAAAAATAAGAACCCATGTGGGTTTTTGGATTGAGGATGCTCTTAGATATTCGACTTTCATTGGAGTTTGTCACTTAGTGTACCAAAAGACGGATTTATATTTATGAGTCAATGGAAAACATAATCTCAGCGTGATTGTGTAAATATTGCTTGTGTTATCCAAAACGTGATAAAGTAAGGTGTTTTCTTTATAATTTGTTTTAAAGTAACTTTCTAATGGTTAATAAGATGGTGTTATTATAACAAACTAAAAGAAGCAAAAGAAAACTACTTTTCCAATTATTTATGCATTGCGTTTGCATGTATATATCTCGTGCTCAAAGATGTTTTACTTCTTTGGATATGATATTTTCTTCATGTTTAGTAGAGGTCCCGACAATTAGAAAACATGTTTAAATTCCAGCTTGTTTTTAATGATATTATCTTGTGTCAGACATTGGCTCTTCCTAAAACAAAAGTGGTTAAATGGTTAATATATTTTGTGTGAACGATTGTTGTAATGGTTGGGGTTTTGTTACCGCCGCCTATTTCTGGATTAATGCTTCAAACAAACAAAAAATTTCACCGAATCCACCGTGATTCACGTAGACACATACGTGAGATGAAAATCTAAGGTTTTCTTCTGTCGATTTTAAGTTTTACCAACTCTATATATATCCAAGAATCAACACTTTTTAAAACCTATACTTACCAATTTATTTGATTATAAGTTGGTATTGCTTTTAACAAGGTTTATCAACATGAAGAAATGTGAGTTCTTGATTGATTTAGTTGTAATGAAAGAAAATGTGATATAACTGATTTTTGTTTTTTTTTTTTGAGAAATTTTGACAGGCTTAGTAGGAGGAGCCTTTATAATAGTGTTGATTGCATTAGGGGTATGGGCTATTATTTCCTGTATACCTCCACCTTCTAAGATATGCGGTACGCCGGGTGGACCGCCTATTACCGCCCCTAGGATACGGCTAAGCGATGGCCGCTATCTAGCCTACGAGGAACATGGAGTTAGTAGACAAAACGCCACTTTCAAGATAATCTTTATCCATGCATTTGCCACATTCAGACGTGATGCTGTTATCGCCAACCGTGTTCGTCCTGTAATGATCCAACCTCTTCTCTCTCATTTTATTTATCTCTATTTAAGGACATGGCTCGGTTCTTTGCACAGCCGGATGAAATATTCATTTTAATCCCAAAATTATTAAATGAATTTTATTGAGAAAAAACTTAAAAATGTTTATACCTTCCTAAATTCAGATCCGGCAAATGCTTGATTGTTTGTCTGCATTAGCTTTTTGTTAACAATGTAGATACGAGTAATTTGCATTGTTTTTATAATATCAGGGGTTTCTTGAGAAGAACGGCATCTACGTGGTCTCATATGATCGACCAGGTTATGGAGAGAGCGATCCTCACTCCAGACGCAGTGAAAAGACTTTAGCTCATGACGTTGAACAACTAGCTGACCAATTACAACTTGGTTCCAAATTTTACGTGGTTGGATATTCAATGGGAGGCCAAGCCGTTTGGGGTGTTATCAAGTACATCCCTCACAGGCTCGCTGGGGCCACACTGCTTTGTCCTGTAACCAACTCATGGTGGCCTAGTTTCCCTGATAGTTTAACTTGGGAACTATGGAACAAGCAAACTAAAACCGAGAGGTTTGCGATGCTCATCACTCATCACACACCTTGGCTACTCTACTGGTGGAACCATCAAAAGCTGTTTCAAACATCAGCTGTGATGCAGTCAAGCCCTACGATATTCTCTCCTCAAGATATGGCTTTACTGCCCAAGCTGGCCGTAAGGGTGTCTTACAAGAACCAAACAACGCAACAAGGGGTACACGAATCACTGGAGAGGGACTTGATCGTGGGATTTGGGAAATGGAGTTTTGATCCGATGAAGATCGAGAATCCGTTCCCGAAAGGTGAAGGGTCAGTGCATTTGTGGCAAGGGGATGATGATAGGCTTGTGCCGATACAGCTACAAAGGATCATTGCTCAGAAACTTAGTTGGATAAAGTATCATGAGATCCCAGGGGCTGGTCATTTGTTTCCTAATGCTGATGGGGTGGCTGAAACTATCTTGAAGGAACTGTTGCCTATTCCCCAAGCATCTTAATATTCAGTTTATTGTTCTTTTTTTTTTTTGGTTTAAATGTAACATTGTTTAGACTGCAGGAAAAAACTGTACATTCTTCCCCCATGTATAAGTTTCTATATTATGTATGAATTTATTTTTCGATTTTTGCAAGAAATGTGTTATAACGAGAGAGATTTGATACATGAATTATTCTGTTTGGAAACCCTAAAGCTAGTATACGCATAACAATATACTTGGTATACGTTGCAGTGTTGTAAAATGATGTACTCACGTAAAAGGAAAAAACAATGATTTTTTTTTGTTTGTTGGACATAAGAAAGCTAGCAGTAGATAACATCATAACAACGAAGCTTGCACTTATTCTGCCACAGATATAGTTTCTTAAACTTGCAGTCAAAAGGATTGCTGCTAATCATATAACATTAAAATCGATCAAGGAGAGAAAATGCTCACTTGGGAAGGCCGGTTTCCGGATCGAGAAGAGCCTGAGTTTGGTCGGGAAGCACGACGGGACCTCTTCCAGGTTTAGTGCAGATAAAATAGCTGACTTCTCCTTTTTGATCCTGAGATCCAATGTTGTCTTTGATTTCAGGTGGAGGTTGCAGATTCTCTACACTATTTGCTCCATCTAATCCTGCCTCCTTAAGAATCGAGTTATCTCCCACTACGTAACTGGTAAACAGAGAAACCAAAAATCATTACACGCAGCTTTTTAAGTCAGACTATGTTAAACTCACTATCTCTCACCTCTTCATATCAGTGTCAGACTTAGGAGGAAAATAGTAGAGAAGCCCTTGGAGCAATTGAATTGCTACCTTTCTGTTGCGTGCAATCAGTACAGCATTTGGGCCAGCATCAAATGTGTAAGCAACCTGTCCACAATCAAAATTTGTTGTTTATATACTAGAGGAACACAGAACTGTTTTTTTTTTTTGCAAAGAAATTTGAGATTAAAGGAGGCCTGAACTATCTCAACTCCTAATGCCTTATTGGACCTAGTAAATGGTCAAAAGGTCGACCAAGACACAACTCGGTAGGACTTTTTACCTGTGGTGTCCCTTCAGAGCGATTCCATTTTTCAACCAAGCTAATTATCCTGAGGATGTATGATGTTAACGGCTTGGTATTAAATCAAGAAAGGATGTATGATGATAGCTCAATAAAAAGAAGCAGCACATGACTGGCAAAATAAATTCAAAAAAATAAAAAAACCTGTGTGAGGTGTCATTCATGTAAAATATGGGTGGAGATGTATCCAGACAAACAGCATGAAACTGATTACTGTCTGCGCAGCTCAACTGTGTAAAAGATGCAAAATCTCTGTTTTTAATAGCTTCCTCCATTTGCAGAGTCCGTTTAGGCACAACTTCCTACAGGTAAAGAGAAAACAGAAAATAAAGTGTAAGGGGGTAATAATCATACAGACTTTCATCAAACATCAAGAAGTAACGTACCTTTGCTCTATGCTGCAAAAGCAAACTCGTCTCAACACTTTCACGCATTCCAGAGGTGCTGCTCGTTTCCTTCTGCCTTGAACTCACCTAGGTGTAGCGAAGGCTAAAAAGACTTAAAAATCATATATAAAAAGAAGCTTTTACAACCGACGAACAAAGAAATAAAAGCAGGCAGTGGATTTTCATAGATTTCAGATCATTTCGACTTGTCGTATTCAATGCCATAATGCAGATGGGAGAATGAAGAGTAATTCTGCGACCGAGTATACAAGTCGTTTGACAACAGATTTATATAGATTCATACCACGGCAATGATGATAACAAGATCATTCCAGTGCTTTTCATCCGCTAGTTGAACTGCAACGCTGTCACTTCCATCTTCTTTGTTTCCCATTTCCCACTTAACAAATCCACCAAACAAACTCCGGCAAGCACTTCCTGAACCTTGCCTACATAAGAGAACGAAAATTAAACCTGGTAAACCCAGTACCACTTAATCTCTAGAGGAATGTCAGATGCCAAGATCGTATATAATCAATGCACGAGGAAAGTGATACATAAATTGCAAAGAATGGTACTGCAAGAAAGTCCACTACATATGTACCTGGCTATCGCAGAAAGATGGCTTGGATCTTCATCTACATTCATCAACTTTGCAAGAGAAAAAACTGTAGAAAAACAGCAGTTTAACATAAACAAGGAGCATTCTGAAGCTCATGATCAACCTTGAGAAATGTAGATCATTTAAATTGGCATGGACAGACAAAAAGAGTTACTGACAAGCTATAAATTACAATGGAGAAATATGAGCTGTAATTTAGTTAACTGTCTTCAGAAACAAAGAGGCAATCACATCTTCCTACATATTCTAACCTTTAAAAATGAAATTTAAGCATTATATAATATAATATATCAGACCATGTGGTTCCCTTCAACTTTAAACGTCATAGAAAGACTTAAAATATTTGCTCAAAAAAAAAAGACTTAAAAATATCATATAAAATTTTCATGCTTCCGTTTCAATCAACCCCACGAGGAAAACAGAGAGGCAAAGCAAAATACCAAGACAAGCAAATCCAGCAGCTGAAGATGCTAAGCCAGCAGCAGTAGGGAAGTTGTTATGAGAAGCAATATGTAGATGCAGCTTCTCCCAGTCTTTCTTCTCTATCTTGACACCCTTCTCATTGTCTTCAACATCACCAGCACGACCCCGAATCTCCCTCAAACAGTTTTGGTACCTACTCCCAGAAAGAGAGATCTCCTATACTAACATGAAAAAAACAAACAGGAACAACAACGCCCAGTTAATCCAATCATAAAGATTAAAGACTCAAACAAAAACAGCTTTTTGAATTTTTTTGTATGGCTAGCACCAAAGCCGGCCCAAAGAGTTTGGGAGTTATAAACAGTTAAGAAATAATTTTCTATTAACTTTGTTTTTTTTCTTTTAATAATTTGGGAACTTTATGTTTATATGTAGATTAAAATTTTGGAGTTCTTGGCTAATGTTTAGTTGTCCATGCCCAAGACTGCCTCATCATCTAAGTAATGAGACAGTACATGAAGCAAAAATACAAATTTGATTTCACATCAGGACTCATCAGATTCTAGGTGCCATCCTTACATTGAACAAAGCCAATATTCAAATTTCAAATCCAAACCTAGCTCAGAGATTCGTAAGCAAACACGCTCTTGCTATCACCGAAGTTAACAGTAACAAAAATATCTACATATACTAAATATCTATACGTTTTTATAACTGTTAGAACCCATCACAGTTGAATCGCTTGTCCCGCACCGCTCAAACCGCAATTACCATTCAGAACTATATCAGGACACTCATTCCACTAATGAATATTCAAATCTCAATTCCAAATAAAAGCTCAGAAAATTAAAATCAATATTTAAAGCATTGCCGTTGGATTCGGTGAACGGAATCTCTCGGCAGAGAAACAACATCAAAGATCGTAACAGTGGTGGAAAAACGAAGCGAAGAAGTACCTTGCCATTGAGCCACATTCGATCGCGATCGAAAGAGGGACTGACGGCGACAGTGGTGACGGTGCAGAGGTGATCGGGATCGAGAGTAACGCTGATGCTGTCGTTGACGGGGAGAATACGGACCTCGTCTCTCTTTCCCCAATACTTGATCACCGCGATGTTCGTCGGAGTTTGCGCCGTCACCATGTACACCCATTTCTCCGCCGCCATATCAAGATGTGATCTCAGGTGCTCAGAGCGAGAGAGATCTGGAGAGAGAGAGAGAGAGAGAGAGAGAGAGAGAGAGAGAGCTTTCAAGTGATTAAATCCAAAAGCAATAAAGAGACGGAGAAACTAAAGTGACGCGCCCCTCATAACGGATTATATTTATTAATTTATTTTATTCAAATATATTGTCAAAATATTCACTACATTACTACTTCATATACAGAGGTAGTAGTATTGTATAAACTTAGGATCATAGACATATGCAACATTGGTTTATTATCTCCAAAATTTTATGAATGAATATGCATAAACATTACTCAAATAATAAAAATATTTTTTTTATATAAATGATATATTTTTCAAAATCTTAGACAAGCTTTATATAGTATATGGTATGTTATATAGTGTACATATATAGTATGTAGTGTATATGACATAGTATATAGTGTCATAGACTCATAGTGATAACACCAAAACTTGACCTACAACGTTTGAGAAAGAACAAATGGAGTTAGGTATCAGTAGAGACAGATAAAGGGTGTTTGTATACAACAAAGATCTAGGATACATAATTTTGGTTCCCACACGTGAAGGCACATGTAAACGTTAGGAAATGCGTTGGAACAAGCTCATGCCTAATCTTTTTTTTTTGCTTCTATTTGATTAGTAGCATTTGTTTTGGGAATAATCTTGGGGTGTCTTTTTTAAGACAGATTTAATTAATCGAATCATCCAAAGACAGAGAAGAAGAAAAATTAAAGTTACATAGGAACTGATATGAAATGAGTGTGAGAAAATAGAAGAAAGAGCTTTTATATTTGCAAAGAGTTCAAAGTAAACATGTAAATATATCTACCAAAACATTATGCTTAACGGAACTTGATATGCATTAAGTGACAAAACAAATGGATACATAGCGTTTTGTTTGACCATCAACCATATACGAGTAGGGAAATGCAAAGAGTATACTATTTTTGTCATCTTGCTGCCATATGCCAAGTTCAAGTACTTGTCATCATCAAATGCTTAAAGGCATTTAAGCTATCTTGTCTTTGATTATTGGGAAAGGGTAATATAAATATAGTAAACCACTGACTTCCCTTTCCGAAAACAGACTCATAACTTATAAAACTAGCACCATGAGTAGACCAGACACATAACTCATGCAGCTTTGGTTAAGATAATTGAAGAAAGCATCTCATTCCATATATCCGGGACACCAGGCAAGCACCAGTGACTACAATCTGGCAAAGGTCCAGCGAAACGATGGTGCTTCTCTTCCTCTCCCATTGCTCTCTTGAACACCGATGGATGCCCATCTCTCCTGTACGCCGACATTGTTGTGATATCGTGCAGATACACTCTGTATTTCATTTTCATAAGCACTTTTTTCAACACTCTTGATTGTTGAGGAACGTGTGGTTCGCTAGAAGAAGGCAAGGGGTGTTTCTGGTTATAGCACTTTTGACCACTCTCTCTGCCAAGGATACAATTTTTGATGTACATGATCAAACTTTGCTTTCATGTAATTAATGTAATGAGATGAGAAAGAGAAGTAGACCTTGGTGAGCTTGTGCGGAAAATGACTTTGGTTTTGGATGGATCAAGATTAATCTCAACCCATTCTGCCCATGTGGTTAGTCCTCTTTCATAAGCAACCATTGGGTTCATAGCTTTGAAAAGCTTGTTCCCATCTTTGTAATAGTCCCACCTAAAAGCATCAGTAACTTGTGTTATTGTCATTGTCAAAACTTTATTATATTCAGATTATTTGCATATAAACCAAGCCTTAAAGGTTCTGTTCTGTGACTTACGAACTCCGTTTCTGAGAGTGAGTCCACCAGTGAGCAGAATCGAATACAAGAACATCAACACCTCGCCAGTATCTAGCATTGTCTTCAATTGAGTCCAAATGTAAAACTCTTTCACGGTCATTTCCTTTCTTGAGTTCCACAAGCAGAGGAGCCCAACAGAACTCAATTGATGTCTCAAAATCCTTCAAGTAATTAACCAAATTTATTAATTGCTTTTTACTAACCAATTAAGTATATGTGATCTAAAAGGAGATATGATTATTACCAGAGAATGGAAAGACATTGTAGGACCATTGTAAGTGAGCTTCTTACGATGAGTGGGAAGCACAGACTGTACTAAACAGACAAGAGATTCCCACTGGTTCCTCATTATTGAATCTCCTACCAGCATTATTCTCTTTTGCCTCATTTTCCCCAGAAATTTCAATGCGTCAAACCTAAACCCCACATTCATAATTAGAGAGATTGTAAGAAAACAAAAGTTGTGGTTAAAAAAATCTGTTTAAAAAACTAGCTGAGAAGTAAATCACTAGATCATAATATCTTAACCTTATTTTCAATATTTTAAACACATTTTCATAAAATCTTAACCTTAGGTTACCACATTGCAGAGAAATGAAAACATTCATCTAATTTCTATATATATTCAAATCATCTTTATACCATTTAGTCCTCACGCTGTAACTATTTAGAGCCAATATAATAACATAAAGTTGCAGATTGTGGTTAAAACTATGTTTGGAAAACTAACTGAGAAGTTCTTTTTTTTTTATAACACAAATGAGAAGTTCATAGATTAAAATATCTTCACCTTATTTAAAAATGGGAAGACATTTTTAAATAAGGTGATCAAAATATTTTGAAATAAGGTGAATGGTAGCGCTGACTCCTTGAAATGACTTAAGATGCATTTTTGAACATTTCAATTATAAGATCAAAATATCCTCACCTAATTAGATAATTTCAACAAATGCAACAAGACATTTTATACACAATTCATGATATCTTAAGTCTTAACCTTAATTTACTACATTGTAGAGAAATGAAAATATTAATCTAAATACTATCTATATTTTAACCAAATTTTATACCACTTATTCCTCATGCAGTTACCATTTGGGAGTTAATATAATAACCTAACCGAGTCTTCTTATAGATAATAGCGCCTAGACTGGTTAAAAAGAAGTAAAAATAGAGAGTAGTGTGGTTTTGTGTGCCTTGATAGTGAGCATGACTTGGGGACCCATCTCCATTTCTGGTAATAAGAGTCAGGCCTTCCATTTCTCTGGCAACTTAGCGCAGAGCTCAGGTACGGACAGTTTGAGTCATAGAGCGGATACGTTTCGTCGTAGCTCCATTTCCCCACCGAGTAATCACACTTCTCTTCCCTTCTTTCGTGCCTTGTCTGCAACGCCCTGAGTGGATCGTCATCGTCGTCCCCTACCAGCCATAGCTCATCAAGCTGCGACGTAGCTTTCTTGCCGAGGATGAGACATAGAGAGAAGAAGAGGAAGACTCGAGTGTTTAAGGTAGCCATTTGGAGGGAACTGACTGAGCTAGTGTGAGTGAGAGCTTGGAGAAAGAACTTAATACTATAAAGATGATAAGCAAAGAAAAAAAAAGATGGATAAAGTGAAAAGGCGTTAATTACGGAAAGTGTGGTAATTAGTAGTTAAGACAAGACTTAATGCTTTAAATCATGTTCCGTAACTTGCGTCTTTTCTTATCTCCATCATATTTCCTATCCTTTTTAGATTACAGTATCCGAGGCGGGATTCGCGAGTAATCGCGTTGTGGTTAAGAAAACCAAACCAAACCGATATACCACAAAACAATCCCTGTAAACCAGAAAAGAACCAAACTGAGTTCTTTCTTGATCAGTGGACTAAGACAACAAAATGAACAAAAAAGCAAACCAAGAGTTATCAGATAAACAAACCAATTGTGATCCAAAGACAGACCAATTCAAGCACAATTATTCCTTATTTATACTTTTCAAGATATGCCAAAGAGTATTAATGAAGCCAATACATAACACCAAGTTACAAACACTATGCTCTTTTGGTTAGCTCCTGTCCCAAACAGGTATTATCTTAATATGTCAGGTACAGTTTCAGAAAACCCATTTATCTTGATGATCTGAACAGGAATCATCTAACCATGATTGGTTGATATGCATCCACGTCAGCTTTTGCTTTTCCTTATTCATTTTAAACCCCATTTTTCAGATTTTCAATGTTGTTTTAGTCAATCTATCTGTTTGAAACATAAAAGGACCATGAATCAATGTTTACCTGACAACTCAGTAACACTTTTGTAGAGCAAGACAACCAAAAAACAAAAAAACAAATAAGACCAAAACATTAGAACATGGAAGCAAACTTGTAAAACCTGTCCAGTTGAAGCTCTATGAGCAATTTTCAGGTTCACCTGCTAAGCAGGAAATATCTAGTATCATAAAAGTTGATGGATCAGCAGATTTAGGCAATGTGGATGTTGTGCCAACAAAAGCATCCACACACGTTTTCCAGGTATAGTGTTGTTTCTTGCACTGAAGGCAACAGCACTTTATGTTCACTCTCACCTATAGCATTTACAGTATGAGGAGACCTGATTATGTATGGGTTTTGCTTTTCCAGGCACTGCAGTACCTGCTTAAACTCTGCAGACATTATCACAGAGCTTCATAAAGTTCAGCATTCTCCAAAGCTTGTTGCTCTTCAGGAAATTTTAGAAGAACGTGGAATAGGTTCTGATGCGTCTAGTTCAGATGGCACTCTTAGTGTAGGCCAGCACAGAGTTCTGATATTTGCACAGCACAAAGTAATTACATAGATCGCTAATTTCTTCCAAGATTGTCCAAGTTCTAACCATGTTAATTCATGCAGGCTTTGCTGGACATCATTGAAAGGGACTAGTTTCAAGCCCACATGAAAAGGCGAGTTCAACTTTTAAAATTCACTCTTTATTTTATTATAAAGACTATTGGACTCTGTATTGGTTAAGTGGTCTCCCAATTTCTCACTTCAAATCTTTATGTTTATTTGTGTGCTTAACTTGTTTGTTGTGATTCCCATGTTCCTATCTTAATTTAATATCCTTAGAACTGGCTTCAGTATGCCTTACTCTTGAAGGCAGCGTCACATATATGCGGCCGGTATAGAGAATCATGAAGATATAAAACATAATTGTGAATATTGTTATTGAGAATATGTATATATTCAGTTAAGGAAACTAGGTTTAACGTTTATATTCTTATCTTCCTATATAAGTTGTACATGTATAAGCTTTATCATTAAGAGAGTCGATATACAATTCTTCCAGTCATCTACTCTCATCATTCTTTATAGCCGGATGGTTCAGTTGTACCGGAGAAAAGGTTTGAGATTGTGAAGGCTTTAAATTCAGACCCCACAGTTGATGTTCTGCTCCTGACAACACACGGTGTGCTTTCTCCACTTAGCATTGTAGTTCTTCTGCTATCTAGAATAGATATCGTGACCAAGTTATAACTGAAACACCTTCTTTTTCCTCATTCAGTTGGTGGACTTGGGTTGAACCTGACATCTGCTGACACAATTGTATATATGGAGCATGATTGGAATCCTATGCGTGATCATCAGGTATAGAATGGTTTTGAATTTGTCTTTGGATTGTGTGTCACATCTCTTCCATTTTTTTACTTGAGTGGATGATTTTATTATGATAGTTGGGTTTACTAATTTAGAGGTGAACAAAAAAAAATGTGGCAGGCGATGGCTAGAGCGCACAGATTGGGACAGAAGAGAGTTGTAAACGTACACCATCTCATAATGCGTGGCACACTGGAAGAAAAAGTGGTGAGTCTCCAGAGGTTCAAAGTGTCGGTTGCCAACACGGTGATGAATGCTGAGAATGCTAGTATGAAGACAATGAACACTGATCAGTTGGTAGACTTATTTGCTTCAGCTGAAACTTCGAAAACGGTATAAATTTGTATTTTGATTGCAAGTTTCTAGATGAATGGTATCTTCAATAATCTGGTATTTTGCTGTAGGGTGGTGCTGCGTCAACGAAGAAGGGATCAGAGGATAATGACCAGATTGCTGGAACAGGAAAAGGAATGAAGGCAATTCTAGGTAACTTAGAGGAACTGTGGGATCAATCACAGTACACAGAAGAGTGTGTGTAAAAGCCAAAACCAGGAATGTGTGTACATATTGACTCAGCTCTCTTCAGGAAAACAAACAGTTTTTTTTTTGACAACAGATAAGAGGTTGCATTCACTCTCTCTATTTTCCTCCTGTCATTTGTTGTCATCAATCTCTTAGATTCATCATAAAGAAGAAAGTAGTTTAGCTTAAAAAGGAGAAAAATGAGAGATTGGAGGATGGACGAGACATAGAGTCGTTTAGTTTTGCCAATACGACCGGTCTAATGTTTGTGACCGCCAAATTTGGTTCTGCAGTGATTCTGAATCTTGTATATACGCTTTTTTAATTAGCTTTTCCTCTGCTCTTTCTGTTTTATTTATGGTTAGTTTATGTCATTTTCTTCTACTTTTTATGCTACCTTGTTTTGTCGGTGTTCAAGTCTTTTGAGACACAAGACATGTAATAAAGAAAAAGCAAAGCAACCTCTGATGGATAATCTGACTATATTTACACCAAATTCACTTCACCGAACACACTAACAGTTTTCACAATTTTGGGCCCGAAGAAAAGATCAGTCAACAATGTCTTGTTTGCAGATAAAAGATGAGATGAGATTTGGATCAGCAAAGTTCATGAGCAAGTCAAGATACTGCATAGCTTCCTGAGGAGTCAGACCTTGGAGTAGAAAATCACACACGTCAGAGTGAGTCCCTCTCATAAGTTCCAAGCTTTCATTCATCAACTTCTTCTGCTTCTCTTTCCCCATCTCCGCCGCTTCCACCATCGGTAGCAAATCTTTCTCTTCCTCCTCAAAATGTGCTTTACACATCATCTGTTTAAACAACAACAACAACAAACTCTTAACTGCTGACAACAATGTTGCTCATTTCATTACAAGAAACACAAGAGTTGTTATCGTTCTGTTACCTGTAATGATTTGAAACGAGAAGCAAGACTAAAGAGTTCCTCAGAACAGACCCCAGAGTCCATCACTCCAATCGATTTAATATACTCTTTGATTCCGTTCATCATCGGCAACTCTCTCCCATGTTCTTCATTCGCACTTTTACACATCCCTTCAAAAATAAAAAATCAAAATTTAAAAAGAAAAACTCAATTTGTTCGAATCCCCGACTATGCAAATTTTTACAGATTATTTCAAATTCCGGAGAGAACCATTTATTAAACATAATGCAAGTAGATGTATTGAGGGGTGGATTCCATAATTGTGATATCGTAATAAATAAGACTAAAAAACACAATAAAAATCTAATTATTAATTACCTCGATCAACAGATTCAAGAACAGGGAAAAGAATCCTCTCTTCCATCTGAGCATGCTCAACCATCACCTCCTGCAACTTCCCATAGCTCTTCGCGAACTTCCTAATCTCCATCTTCGGCGTCCCCACCGACGGATCAACGGCTCTCCTCCCTCCACGTGCCGCCAGATCCTCCGACCACCTCACCATCCTCTCCATATGCCACACCATGCTCCTGTGCTGGAGCCAGATCGCCTTCACGATCGGCGGAGTCGCCTCGTCGAAGCCTTCCAGGTTGAACTTCCATATCATGAGCCGAGGCTCCGGGAACTTGTCCTCGATGTAACGGAGCAGAAGCTCGTGGGATCCTGATACCGTCTCCGCTCCGACGTGGATCGTCGGTTTATGGTCTTCTGTGGGGACGAAACGGAGGTTGAGTTTCTTGTGGAGGAGGGCGAAGCGGAGGTAGGAAGTTGAGAGACTGTTCGGCGGTCCGGAGAGTTTCACCGTGACGGCGGAGGTAGGTTTCGCCGCCGCCGCCGCGGGAGAGATCTCGGCCGTGGATTTGGTTGTGGAGTTGGGGAGGCAGTTTCCCATTTTTTGAGTCGTATGAAGGGAATTGGAAGAATCTAAGAGAGGAGGAAAGGGGAAGCGAGAGAGAGGGAGGAGGATGGAGTGAGCTGCAAGCAATGGGAGTGAGAAAGAGAAGATGAGATTTGTTGAGAAGAAGATAAAAGGTGTCGTCACGCCATTATTATCAAATCCAAAAGCTTAGGAAACATTATTATTAATAGATTATTATTATGGAGTGTTTATCATAATTTAATTTAATTACATTTTGTTTAGTTTCGTACCATGAATTCTGAGATTTGGATTTACTGACTATTTGGACTTTTGAGGGATTTACAGTCAAGGTCGTCGTGACTAGACGACAATTACGTTAAATGCCAACTGAATTTTCCTTTTATAATGGTTAAAAGAGATCTTCGTAATTAATTCAAAAGTGGAATATAGTATCAACTTTTGAATTTTGTGGGATCTCTGTAATTAATGTTGAGATATGCAGCTAAAAATATTTGATGCATACATATAACAAATAATAATATAGTGCGACACGATTGATCCTAGAAAATATGTGTTTGAATCTTTAGTCTTCAACATTGTAGTTTTTTTTTGAGTCATCACGCGCACATACATTCCTTGGATTAAACTAGGGTAAGGCGAGTATTGTTTTTTTTAGGTATATTGTATATTTGGTTTGTCTTGAACCGTAATAAATTTTCGGACTTGTATTTAATTTGTCGAAAACAGTCCAAAAATATGTTATCTATGAATTACTTACCTTGTTCGATTAATTACTACTTACAAGTACTTATGCATTATTTGGATATATTTTCAAGTTTCTAAAAATTACTTGATAGATAATATTAATATCGGAGAAGGTTATAAAAGTTTGTTTTATTTATTCGACTTGGTAAAAATACGAGAATTATTTCAAATAAAATATTCATACTTAATATAAAAAAGAAGAAGGAACAGAGTAGATATATTTCGATATGAAAGTATTGTTTACTTTTTACAACAAAGAAATATCTATTTAGGATTTTTTGTTTTTATGGTTAAGTTATCATTTTTTCAATCGTAAAACAAGTAATGAATAATATTAAGATCAGTCGTTAACTTTTTTTTGTGAAACTTGTTACTTACCATATATTTACAAGTAGCAAAACTCAACGACTTGATAACGACGAATACTTGAAAAATCGAAGCGAGTACTGGTCGGATATAAAGCAAATAACAAGTATTCGTGCCTAGCCCTACACCCACGTTAGTAACAAATGAATTGCTCAAATTGTCACTAGTACAGTGAACAAAATATAGTATCAAACGTAGGTCACGTATGTGTAAATTTTTTTTTTTTTGAAAAGCATGTGTAAAATTTTGATAAAAAGGAACCCAATATTTACATATAGCACTATCTGGGTTATTAAGAAATTGATTCCAAATCCGCTTTATAAACCAGAAACAAGTTTGACCAAAAAAAAAAACAGAAACAAGCAATCAGATCAGACAGACCTGGAGAATGACTTTGTGTTCCTCCGCCCATGTGATCTTTGCCCCTACTTAACTCGTCTTTACGCTTCCTCTTTTGCTCTTTGCTTCATCATCCACAGAGTTAAAAGGCATAACAGAATATTTCTTATGTGCCTTTACTAAATCCCTTGACTTGGTTTTTAACATATTTAAACGTACTTTGGATTTCTTTGATTTTACGATACGTGTCTCAAATACCAGAGTTTTACAAGAAATCCCACAAATTTATGCAAAATGCAAAAAAATATAGCATTTGTTGTTAAAAAAAGTCAGATATCCAACATCCAATGCTGAAGATGATTAAGGGAATAATAAGAACACGAGTGTGGAAGAACATAAAAAGAACTCACTGAAAACAAGCACACGCCAAAACTTGATTTTTATTTATTTTTATATATAAGCATAATAGATAAAGCTTGTGGCAATGATGATGATGATATGTAACTATAAGTTCCAACATGTACAAACATGAGCATGCGTTTTACTAAACAAGGTGGTGACGATCAAACAGATACAAACGAAACCAAACAATCATGACGAGCATTTGAAACCACCACAAGCAACAACCCAAACGATGAGAATAAAGGACAAAACAGCACCTCCCACCATCAGCTTCATCTGCAGGCTCTGTATCCACATCTTCCTTCTTAGCTGCCTCCCTTGTCTCTGGAAGCTATCCGCCTGGAACTGCAGGTTCTCCGTTTTGTCAACCAGAAGTTCTATCTTCTCTCCCCTGTCCAGAACCTGAAAAACATCATATCAACAAGAGAATCATCAAAGAAGAGTTAGTACTGCATCATCGTTTCGATTAATCAGCACCTTCATAATCAGCAATTTGTTTACACTAACTAACTGGTCCTAGGTCCAGTTGCCTAACATTTCCAAAAATGGATTGCAGTTACTTTATTTATATCATATTTTGTACCTCAAAATTCAGACAAATAGAAACATGATCCATGCTGCAAATGCGATGATAATACCACTTTCCCTAGTCTAACAATTTTTCAGCTGGTTAAAAAAAGGCATAACAGCAGTCCAAGACTTGTTATCTGCATGCCACTTCTTAATTACTAACAGACTCAGCACATCCCAGATCAAAACATTGATTGGCATCATCAGCAACAATAATACAACATACCTCGCCAAATATAGAAAAATGACGAGTGGTTGCAAGAAAAAACATTTGATAAGTTTATCAGCAGAACTACCATGGAAAAAGAATCCAGTTGGTGTCAAATATCTCTTCAAGAAGTTACGACTTGCTTAGTATCATTCTCTACAGTTTTGTTTTTGGGGTAAAAACCTTGCAGATAAAATTTTCTATCACCTCAAACCTAAAATACAATAGTGGTATGCAAGTGTTAATTAAATGTCTCAGCATGCTGTAGCTACAAAACCATACCTTCTCTATGTTGTCCATCATGATCCCCTTGACATCACTTATTTGGGCTTTCAACTTCGAAAGTTTGCTCATCTCTTCGGGATGGCTCATACAATACTGCATATGCTCCTTCAGTATAGGCCTGTTAGAGGCACACAAAAGACTAAAGAACATTCTCGCAATGCAAAATAATGACTAAATATCAGAAACTAGCCATGGCTAATCAAGACAGACCCGAACTCCCTGTCAAGATTGTAAGCGATGCTAAACCGATCTCCAAACAAATCATCGTCTTCGTCATCATCTGCTAAAGGGTGTGGCTCATCGTTCTTTATAATCGCTGCATACCGCTTCTTGAAATCTTCCTTAACCCGTTCAAGGAACACGAAAGGAACACTTCTTCCAGCAGACTCATCAGCAACCACAAGAAACACTACATACATATACACACATTCAAAGGCATCATTAAACCACAAGCACTGAGTATAATATAGAAAGGCTAATAAATCTCACCAAAACCATTGTCGACAAGGAAATTGAAGGTGTGGCCATCGCAAGAGTAAGTATACTTGCTGCTATTATTAGGAAGCTTCTGGAGACATTGAACAGCAATGGTGCTGAAGTTTCCTGAATAAGGAGTGTGCTCCGCTAAAACGACGGTTCCTTTGGCAACGAAGCTGTAAATCAAACCCTTCTGCTGACTCATTTCTCCAGAGAAGAAGTCAAACCAATGTATATACGATCAGATCTGGAAATGCAAATACCAAATAGATAATCAATCAAAACACTAAAACATACACACACAAGCAAGCACCAAGATGATGAACAGTAAATCGCTAAATCGGAGAGACTAGGGTACTGATCGTATTGATAATCTCCGATTCGGAACCGGAGAAGATGATCCGATGCTCCGATTATGTGAAACAAACGACGTAATTTAAAGATCGGAGCTCTGGGAGGAAAGCACAGAGATAAAGCAATCGATGAAAAGAGAAGACGGAAGTGAGCGATAGAGAGAGAGAGAGTACCTAACCTTGAGAGACTTGGCTTGGTGATGAAGGAGATGAACGCAAAGAGATGTATACACACTTCTATAATATCGTCTCGTTTGATTTTTTTTTTTCGGTTTATCGATCTCGGATATTGGGTTTTTTGTTGGTTTACTTTAAACCATATTTATTCTTAGCTCATTTCGGTTTATGTTCGGTTTACTTTCATGTGTTATTTCGAATTTTGGGGTTTTTTTATCAAATGAACCGTAATTAGTTTGTTCATTTCGTAACAAATGAACAATTTCCTTTTCACTTAAATCTTAGAAATTTTGATAATTAGTTAAACAAATTAATAAACTAAGAGACAGTGAAAAAAATCCATAACCTAATAATGTTGAAAATACAAAATACAGGAGTGGTGTGTAACTGGTAATTAAATGTTACTAGCATATACTGTATTTGCTAAATCCGCAAACTCATATAAGAGACTTGATAAAAACGTACACGCAAACAAAGTTGAAATATACAATAATATTGTATACAATAATTTTATAACATTAAAAAAAAAATATATATATATATATTATAACATCAAATAATTTTTCCAATCCAAAAAGATCTGTGGATATTCAGATGAACCAAAGGCTGTAAAGAGAGCTTTGCACTTCCTCTTCTTCTTCTCCTTCTTCTCCTTGAGAGCTAGGGATTTGTATTTCATTTCAGGGCTTACTCGGCCTCTCTTTTTTCCTCTCCTTTATTTTTGTTTTTGGCTTTTAAGTTTAGATAAGGCAAACAAATAAAACATAAAGGTAGAAGTGTTCAGAGATTGCATAACCAAACTAAAAAAATGGTACCATTAAGGCCTTGACCTTTTATAGAGTTTGCTCATGTTTTAAATATACAAAGTAAAATATATACTTGGCCTAAGACACAATTGAGATAACAATTCCAAGTTGAAGAATAAGTCTCCATATTATAGTTGGAGGATATGTGTCTTCGTAAAATAATTTCACTTTTGAGTTTTCGATATGCAAGCAATAAAGAAAGGAGGCTAAATTTCAAGCATGCATATAGAGAGAATGTTTCAAAGGAATCTTAGACAAGGAGAAGGTTTCATAGGCTAGATATTCTCACTGCTTACTCTTACAATGATATATGGATCAAAACGGAGTAACTAAGCATAAGTAGGAAGTCCTCAATCTAATATCATACATAACCTTGAAAACATTCAATCCACAAGAAGTTAAAGCAGCAAGCTACTGATCACACAATAGTTCTTAAGGTTTAAGAAAATACATAATTATGAAACATGACAGCTTAAGGTTTCAGTAGAACCAGAGCCCTACGCTTTTAAGTATTTATTTTATTAAATAGATAGATAATGACATCACCAGCAACCTTCGAAGAACCCTTAATTATTCAAGAAGGTGGAAGGTAATGATATCAGAGGCAGATGCTGCATGAAGGGCATGGTTGGGGTAATGGTGGTGATGGTTTGGTTGGAAACGAAGTTGATATCCAATAACAGAATCGTAGTCTCCTCCATTGTCTACTAGTCCATAATGAGGATCTTCTGCTCTTAGTTCCTGTTTCACCGAAGAGATTATAAGATATTAATGAGAATTAAAAGCCATATTTACTCTTGGTGACATTGCATGTTTGTTATTTGACATTATTCACTAGAGAGAGCTCCACACATTTTTATCCTTTTAATTGTTACATGCATGTGTTGCGCCTAAAATTTTATAGGAAAACAAGAAGAGGGGAAAAAGAGACGGTACCAGCTCATGTATGAGATTCTTTTGTATGTCTTGTTGACTCTTGTTCTGCAATTGAGTAAACCACAAGAGAAACTGTGAAGAGACTGAAATGATTAAGACTCTCAACTGTCTAATCCATTTTACTTTCGTTACTTTAGCTTTTATGACATCACTATAATTAATTTACACTTGGTTTGTCCTTTTATCCGTTACCTTAACTATAATCCGACAGTTTCCAAAAACAAGATACTAAATACTTCACTAAAAGAGCTAGCTACTAATTATAGAAGTAACGGTTTATATAGTTTTGCTTGAAAAAGTCGGATGCCGACAGGGTTAGGTTTAATTACATAGTTTCGCAGAAAAAAAAAACACTATCAACAGTTTTAATAGTGCATAGATTCAGATGATACGGAACTATTGAGACAAATCGTATGATAAATTGTAGAAGTGAGTGAAGAAAGAAGAAGAAGTGACCTTTTTCTTGGTGGTCTCGATTTGATTCCCAAGTGATTTAAACTGTACAATTAACATATATATATATCGATTAATAAAAAAGAATCTCACATATATTAGCCAGAAAATG
Organism: Brassica nigra; assembly: GCA_016432835.1. Taxonomy (NCBI): domain Eukaryota; kingdom Viridiplantae; phylum Streptophyta; class Magnoliopsida; order Brassicales; family Brassicaceae; genus Brassica; species Brassica nigra. The sequence goes on from CM028246.1 coordinate 2,442,239, forward strand.
ACTATATTTAAACTGTACAATTAACATATATCTATCGATTAAATGTTTGCCTTGTTAGTACAAATTAGTAAAACAACAGTTTTCTGACTATAATTAACTCCAAAAATTGAAAACCAGAAAATGAAAAAAAGATGTTAATTAAAACCCTAAGACAAGGGCAAAATATGATGACACCTTGCGCTCGCGAACGAGTTTGAAAGTGTTTTCCATTTCTTCCTCAAGACTACGCAGCTCCTGAGTATCAAGCTCGTCCAAACACTCACCTAGCCTCTGTCTACAATTAATTAACCAAAGTTTCGTAATTTTGTGATTTTTTTTAGTTTAAAGAGAGACCTGAGAGAGGAAAAGAAAAAGAAACAAATACTTAATCTGAGTCCGAAGATTTCTATTTGTCTCCAACAGTTTCCTCTTGGTTTCTTGCATTCTCTACAACAAAGATTCACCAAAACATCAAGAAACGCAAATACCAAGAACAAGAATAAGAGGATCTAAGAAGAAGAAAAGAACCTCATAGTGAGCGCTCCAAACATCAACATCAGAAACTGTTTGGTACAGATCTATGATCTCCTTCGTTCTATAAACCCACAAGACCACACAGATTAAAAACAAGTTAACTAGAAGAAAAGAAAAGCAATTTAAGAGTGGTGTTTAGAAGAGATCATCTACGTGGTGTTAGGGCTGATGAACTCGTGAAGCTTGTTGGAGCTAGAGAACATGATAATCGAAACCCTAGCGTCACACAAGACCGTGAGCTCGTGAGCTTTCTTGAACAAACCATTTCTTCTCTTTGAATACGTCACTTGTCGGTTGGTTTGGTTCTCTATCCTCTTGATCTGGATCTTCCCTCTCGCCATTGTTCTTTTTTTTTCTTTTCTAGTTTTTGATATTTTGTTGAAGAGAGATTTGGGGAGAGGAAAAAAGAGATTATAATAAGAAGAAAGAAGTGCAAGAGAAAGCAAAGGACCCACTAGAGTTACTATAAATAGAAGGTGTTGCCTAATCCATGAAAGGTAAGTTCAGAAGTTGATGAAAACTAAGTGATAAACTTTCCTTTTTGGTAAGTGGAATGGACATGTATGATGGTTAATTACAAGACACTGCTTAAACTCAATTGTCTATAGGTGGAAGAGTGGACCAAAGCTATAAATGGGTTTCGTCTGCTTTCCGTTTATTTATTCACGGACCTTCACTGGTTTCCCACTTGCTTTTTGTTTACACGATGACATATTTAACGGCGTTTGTAAACGTCAAGTCTGTGCAGGTGTGATCTGGTTAGCTTTTTGCCCTCAAGTAAACTAAAGTTTTGGTTTGAACCAAGTTTATATTTTGTTGTTAAAAGCCAATAGTGTACTTTTTGTTTGTTGGATTTGATGGGAGTTGCATTCACTTAGCTCGGAATCTTATATATGTTTCTTAACTGATTACAACAATTTTTCCAGATTAGCAAATGCAATAGAACTTCTGTAAATTAATATATTTTTTCGGTCCCAAATTAGGCCGGTTTAAAATATGGCACAAATCGATAAAATAATAAAATATTAATTTTTTAGAAAATTCTACGTAAATATATGGTCCCATTAAAATCATTAATTAATAATATATCAGTATATACATTTCATATAAGTATAAACTAAACATTATATTGTTGGTTTTATATTCACAATGAAAATACTTCTATTTTTTCTTAACATTTTAATATATTTTGATAATATTTAGTAAAATTATACCTAAAATATATCCAAAAATTATAGATATTTTACGGGTATATATTCGAACCGACCTAGACCCTACAAGATTCAATCCGAACCAAAAAAATTTCTAAATATCTAATTAGGTCCAAATGTCTAGGATAGTAGGATAGGACCCGAAAAATCTGGACCCTGATAAAAACCAACCCAAACAGAACGCAGATGCCTAAAGCCCAATGAGCACTAATAGACTTTCAGTCAAACCTGAACACTTTATATACTTAAAAAGAAAATGGACTAGTGTAAGTAAGTAACACGCAGAAAACAAGAACATTCATTCTCTTTCAAAACACAAGTAATTGGGTTGCAATCTGAGTTGTATTTTCATTTTAAGGCTTAAAAGGTTAAAAACTGGGTCAACTATCTATGTTGCGGAGCTAAAAGTAAAAGATGTAAAAGAAGATATACAAAACATGTTCCTGTGGTTAAGGTAACAACATTACATAAGACTACAAGAGAGACATCATTCAACTTCTTCAAAAGCGAATACACAAAGAAAGAACACTCATTCTTGTGCTGGTCTCAATTCCCTTCCCCTGTTCTCTTCAAGTACTCTTTCATGCGACTTTGGTTCGTCTCGAATATAAAAGGCATTCCTCGTATCTGCGTAACAATCAAGTGTTAAAAAGAGAACACAGGAGTGTGGTTATCATTTAATGTAATGGCTAGAAAGTGTACTCCAGGATCAAACCTCAAGCAGACAATCAGATTTGAGGATTAAACTCTGTCCTGGATCTACTTCCTTCTCATTTACTGAGATTGAGTACTTCCCCAGGTTCTTTATATGAAACGACCCGTCATCACCCAACCTTATGATCGCCTGCATTCAACAACCAAAACACACAAGCTTGTTACTAATCATACAATCCAACACTACCAGAAATAAGACAGAAGCATCTACTATTGACCAACCTGGCGTCTAGATATTTTGCTGCCACGCTTTTCTCTTCCCAGATCAATGTCCACGGCAAGATCTTCTGTTGATCTACCCACCAAAACCTGTGCCAAGACAAAGAAAAGACGCAACATGACAAGTGATACAATACTTCTTAAGAAGCTTGAATCATACAACGACACTACTTAAAAGACTACCAAAATGAATTAGGAGGATCATTAATACCTCAGGCTTCTTGATGTAGTGTTTTGAGTATCTACCATATAAAACAGCCAATGCACCATGGGAAGCAATGGCTCTTTGCATATACGAATAAGCAGCCTGTTCAAGTCTTATAATTGTTCTTTTCATGTCTTGGCTCTGATACTTGGAGACTGCATGTGAAAACGTTCAAGGAATTACAAATTGGCCTTAGACCTTCTATAAAGGTCTCTTACATAATAACTTGCACGGACAAATGGCATACTAAAAGTATTTAAAGCCCCAAATATCTAGATAGAGTAACGCCAAGAGTTCTGCTGAGTGAGAAGGGATGCTCAGTTAGTTACCTTCGAGATCAAAATTATCTTGGTCATCAGGATCCAAGTCCATGTCAAGAATCTGAAATCATAAGAGCGTTAGGAGTAAACGCATCATAGAGCCATAAAGCATGACAAATAAGGATGAAAGGCGAGAGTTACCGTAGCCTCAATGTCAGAATAGTTCGGCAATTCCCCTTCACTCTCAAAAGCATACTCACCTGCTTCTGTTTGAGTAATCTCCAGCTCAGGGTCTGGAATCTCTATTAAGCCAACATCAGTATCGTTTGCTTCTGGCACCTCATTTATAGGTATTACACATTTTTCCTTTTTACTGTTTCCACTATCCTTCTCGGTGTAGTTTCCATGTCCATCAAATCTGACGATGCGTTTTCCACCGGCCATCTCTCTGTTTCCATCTTTTACACCAGGACCATCAGAAAGCAGAGTGTTTGAGTATGCCTGTGCAGAACCAGAAGAATGAACAGTATTATGTGAGTCAGGACTTGTCAATGCCCTGAATCTGGTACCTTGACTTGATTGACCAATCTCTGGCTTTCCTTGAGAAGACCCTTGCAAACGTCCTGGTGTTTTCTTTTTTGTATGCCCTTCCCTGGTGGCAGAGACATCTCTAACAGATGAAGTTACTGGATTGTTTGTATCTTTAAAGTTTCGCCGGGCTAACGAAGAAACTGACATTGGATGGCAGGTGTTGGACAGAAAGATGTCATCATTACACGGAATATCAGGATCCTCTTGGTTTAACAAACAGCAGATTACACCACCAACAACCTCAGGATGAGGATCAAGAGCAGCTGAGTCAGACACAGGTTTGCACTCCATTGACCTCACTTCACTTGTACCATATATCTCAGGCATCACTTGGCCATCCGGAGCATCATTTAATGGATGAGCTTGTGAGCTGGAGGCATCTTGTCCGGAAGTAATAGGCAAATCTCTGCTATTGGTATCATTTGTCGGGTTCACCAACAGTGAGCTGAGACCATCATAATACGACTTGTCAACTTCTTTGCCATCTACTTCCATGAGCGGTTCCTCGTCTTCAAAAAGAGAAGTTGATAGCTGTGCAAGGAAACAATCAGTGCTAGCCATGGTGGTTTTCGGCTCATGAACAGGAATCTCTAGTTTCTGCTTGGAATCTTGATGAACCGCATCACATTCGGAAGGACCTGCATGGTCAGTGAACGTGAGATCTCCACTTTCTACGTAGGAGATGTCTGAGACAACATGATTAGGCACGCATCCGCTATCAGCCAAGATATCCGGGAACGCACTGTGGATAATGTCCATGTGAGAGTCTTCAAGACCAAGATGTGTTGCATCACCATTATCCATGAAATGGGTGTCATTAGCTGGGCCAAGGAATCCAAGATCCAAGGAATTGAATGACTCAGTCTGAAATTTCTTCCGCAAGGAATGATAAGTGCTTCTGAGCTGTTCAGCCTTCCTCTTCCTCGAAGAGCCTTTGTTTTCTTTAGATCCAGTTCTAGCAAATTTTGTATGAAAGCTAGGGTTAGTAGTACGTTCAAGCTCAGCCATCCGAAAAGCCGCCTCTGCAGAAACTACTGGATCGTATAGGAGTGCATGCCATCGATCTTGCAGTTCTCTGATACAAAATCGTCTAGAAAACTGCACAGCGCCTTTAGCAAGCGATTCCAAAGATGCACCAGCCTACAAATCAATTCACTTCATTGCTTGAATGCCAAACAAGCTACCAATGAAGGAGTACGATAATCAAACGTAGATACAAGAAATTACAAAGAAGAAACCCACAGAAATAACTAATAATCACTAATGTTTCCAACTACTTTGTCTAAGCAATTTGATACAGCTTTGCAAACATGCATGCATTCAGACAAACAGTGTCCAGCCCTCAGTTGAGAACGTGGCTCAATCCAACACCAGGGACATCATAAGATCATCCTGTTTCCATTGATAACAAAGAAGGGAAACAGAAGACAAGGGAAACGAAAGTTGACCTCTAAGGCGTTCTTTAGAAGCAGGTCGTCTTCGGGAATCCAGGGAACAACCTGAGCAAGAGCCCCCATGTTCGAGCCTTCTCTTCTCTCACAAAAGATTCATCTAAGAGTGGTCTAAGAGTTGATGACAGCACACAAGACCTGATTAACAAAATTATCAAAACGGGCAAGTCATTGCAGAAAGTTAGACAAATAAAAAGTATAAGCATAACAATATACCTTGGATGAGGCCAGGAAGATGTATTGTCAAGCTCGGGAACAAGGATAGTGAGGTGGTTCAAAGGCTTAGCAACAGTAACCATGTCAACAAAACTGAAACAACAAACAAGCGTTTAGGATGTGGAAAGTTTTCAAATTTGGAAAGAAAAAAAAAGAGTAATCAAGCAAATGAACGAACCAACCAATGTTTGGAGTTGATTCACTCCGCCATTAAAGGATACAAGTATAATTCCATCTACATGAATCAATAGTTCGTCGTTAAACTCTCGCAAGTTGATGATTTACGAAATCAATGTACAGAGGAGAACAAATAGAGAAATGCCCAACAAGAAAGGACCTGACTTTGAGGAAGATGAGGCGGTGGCAATCCACTGGGAGGGGAAATTCTAAAAAGTGAAAACCTATTTTTTTTTCTCTGTTTGTCTCGTCTCCATCGTTCGAGAGAGATGAAGAAGATAACTAACACGTTTTAGAAAAATGGGACCCAAAACGACAGCGTTTTTGATGATTATTATCAGTCTGTGCTAGAGTTTGGTGAGTAATTATTATCAGCCTTTACATATCAAAACAAAGATGCCTCAAATCTCTGTTTGGTCTCTTTTTTTTTTCATTTTACATTGAAAAGAAACATAAAGAAAAATTCACAACGTTAGCCACTTTGATGTAATCTTATCTGCTAAGAAGTAACAACCACTCAGATTCTTTACATTCTTATAAGCATATTCTTCATAAGTTCATAAGTGTATACATATATAATCATGCCTTCTTGACTTCTTCATAAGTCCATAGAGTGTATACAAATCACCATGCCTTCTTCATAGGTTATAGAGTGTATACACTTTTGAAACCATCACAAGATACAGATGCATTATCTACATTAGTCTTCGCATGATGTGGAAGATGCTGCAGTTTATAGCACTCAGTGACAACACTGGTTACGTATAATGTAGCAAAAGATATCTTACGGTTGAGTGGCATGACAATCAAAACACAAAAAAACCTTTAATTTATATTGTTTCCAAATTCAAGAAGTTTAAAACACAATAGAGTGACAGATAATACAAAAATAAAAACGCAATCCCACATATTTTGATTATTAGGTGCATGTTTCACGGGAAATGCCAAGCCTGGAATTGGGCACGTCGATGAGGACACGGTGGTTCTGCTGCTGCATGCTAGCGATGACGTTAAGTACGGAGTTTACGTTGTTCGGAGCTGCGGCCATGGCGAGGCAGCTGGTGTTACCGGATGAGCTGTGGATGAGAAGATTGTCCGGAGGCAGAGTCACGTTCATTCCCGCAAACATAAACGTGACAGGTGGGAACACAACAGAGCCGGAGTAGCAAGTGTCGAAACCTCCTAGTGATGTTGCGTTTGCGTTCTTGACCCGTCGCCTGAACTCGTCTCTTACGGCAAGGTAAGCTGGTTCTACTAGCCTCGTGAAGACCGTCCCTGCATACATACATTGAAAGTGTTCTTGTCAGTGTTTTAAAAAGTCGGTTTAAGTAGTGTCTAAGTGCATGTCCAAAAATCACTTAAACTATGCTAAGTATTATTTTTATTCAGGATTTTGCTACTTCAGATTCTTGTAAACTAGGTGACCGCCATAAATCGGTTTAAATCAGTCCAAAAAAAAAACAATTTTTCTAAAATCGGTTTTAATAGCATATAGTGCTCCATCTAAATAATAATCCGTTATAAAACACCTAATTACTTTCTAATGATTTTTTGGAGTAATTAGTAAACTTGGTTGTCGAGTCAATACCAGAGTCAAAGATGGTGCCAGCTCCTGTGGCCGGATCAAAGGCGAGTGCACTCGTAGGTATATCCACAATCTTATTCCCGACACGAATCCCGACCAAGTTGACATAGTAAAGAGAGGACCTCCTTGGGTTCTTTAACAATGGAGTTGTCTTGATCCTAAGTGGTTGAAACTTAGGTCCCAACCTTAACGATCCCGAGAAGTTGCTGGACTTGCTATTAGGCAAGCAGTACGAGAACGTGGACATGTAAAGATTCTGTGTCTGTGAGATTAAAGACAATGGACCACGACCTAAACCCATGAGTCCTTGCGCTGGCAACGATGTTCCCGTAGCTTGGTTGATGCAACCAAAGGTGTAGTTTGGGATGGCGTCATTGGCTAGTGTTAGCGTGTCTTGTGTCAGAGATGCTGTGATGGCTGATCCACCATAAGTCATATTGAAACCACATGATTTGCCTACGGTGCACGTTGGATTTGGAGCCTGCCAACAAAAAAAGAATATTCGTACTTTAACAACGCACTTCCATAAATAATTGTTTTGTCCATCTTGGATCTGGTTTGCATTAATAAAATGCGGTAATAACGATGTGTTACGTTTTTAAATATGTAAATGAACTTTCTTTTGTATAATAATCAAACACTAACAAGCGTCACGACAAAGAATTAATATAGATCAAACCGTAAAACGTGCACTACTAGTTGGTATTGTTTATTAAGTTAACGAATCTAATTGATAAATTAATGCTGATAATATCACACACAACTGTTAAGGAAGAATTATTATTACACTAAAATGCATATAGTATTTACGTAGAGATTGAATAATTTATAATTCTACATTTATTTGATGATTTTCTTATCTTAACAGTTGGATCTAGTTGATCATGTAGATCTCCCAATACTTATACTGTGCAAAAAAATACCCGTGACTGTCTTATGAATGGTACATAAAACCCGTGACCAGCTTTAGACTTCTCGATGATGGTGTTATAACACCGCCAAAATGAAGGTCACATCTTTGTGTGCATGTATAATCAACACTAGTGTCCAACATGAGTGGTCCTTTCGTTTGGTTTTCTTGTTTTGTGAAAATAAAATCCGAATTAGAACCCTATCTTTACATTCTCCAATGTATTACATTTTTTTTTCCAAAATAGTGTGTGTAACTATATAATGAAGTTGAGTTTCATTTTAATCATACACCTATTTGAATGAAGATAGAGTAATGAATAAAAACAAAATCACTATTCATTTGTATAATTAACACTAGTGTCCAACATGAGTGGTCCTTTCGTTTGGTTTTCTTGTTTTGTGAAAACAAAATCCGAATTAGAACCCTATCTTTACATTCTCCAATGTTATTACATTATTCTTTTCCAAAATAGTGTAACTATATAATGAAGTTGGGTTTCATATTAATCATATACTCTGTATTTGAATGAAGATAGAGTAATGAATAAAAATAAAACCACTATTCATTTGGAATAGCCTCATTTTTATTCGGTTGTAGGATTAAAATAGAGTATGATTGAAGAATATTTTACCGCAAATTCCATTTTAGAGTATAAGTTGGAGTAAGGTATACTAGGGAATTTTTTTTTCAAAAGAAATGAATCTCAAAAACTAAATGCATTTTGAATATCCATTTATTTAATATCAAATTTTAGTTTAACAAAATTTGGTTCAATCGTTGTAAGAATATCTTTACCGTTCTGATTTGAAGAAATTATTTTTTACGTCCATAAAGGAAAACGCATGTACCAGTATATCTAATCTAAATTCCAAGGGTAATAATAGATACTAACTAGTTACCTGTTTACACTGAGGAGCTTCGCATTGAAGAGTGCGAGAAGAGTTTGACTTGGAAGGGTCAAAGAGAACAGAGGAAGCACAGCCAACACAGCCAGAACAAGGAACCCAAGCAGCGTCATTGCTAGTGTCAAGAGCCACGAGCATGGGCTGAGCCGGTGTCCCAATATTAGCCCTCACGATATAAGTTGGGCTCTGAACGATGGCACGTCCGGAGGCGATTGGGACCGAAGATTTTACGGCGAGGCTTGACAAGTACTGAAGACGAGCCTTGTCTTGAAGAAGCGTGCTTTCCCATGAGACAGTGTTTGGTTTTTTGAATGGAGAGCAAGGACTGCTAATGTGGAACACTCTTAGATCTGAGGGATGGCCTCGTGGGTTATTTTCATTGCAGTTTAGTGATTCAGATTTCAAGACTAGGAGAGAGATGAGTAGAAAGATGAGTTGGGTTCTCATTTTCTTGGATCTTGATGTGATCTGTGTGGGTTTCAGTGTTTGTGAGTGTGTGTTTATATAGTGAGTGATGAATGAGTGTGTAGAAAGTAATAAGATTATAAAAATGAAGAGTGGGTTTATTTATATTTGAGAGAACAGTCTGGATCCCATCTTGCTTTACTATCTGTTTTTAGGTCCACTCTAATATTGGCTTTCTCTCCTCGATCGACATGTTTTGCCCTCCCTCCACAATGCTTACAAACATTAAAACACTTAAATAATGTGTAACATACTAACAACAATTTTGATATTGTATGTGTGAAAACCAATAATGTACAAAACGGTAATTTTTTTCAACAAATTAATGATAATAGTCTAAGCATTACACAATAGATATAACCGTTAAGAATGTTTGAAAGCATCCAACATTATTTAAGACTTCGTTCTACTACTTTTCAGATATAAATTTATTTTTTGACATCAAATGATTATTTTATCATTCAAATTTGAGGTGATATAAGAAACAATATCGAAATAGAAGAACATATCAAATTCTAACAAAAAATTAAAGAGAATATTATACATGTGCCCCAAACCAACTCTGATCCCTAAGTGGCTTATTTGGATTTATTTAACTAACATTACTCCAATTGCTTAATCAAACGTGACGTCATAGATATTCATTTACTTGATTAGAACCGATTCTTAGGAGTTATCCAGATACGTAGGAATGTGTGGAGCGTTCTTGCTTAAGCGATCCGAGAAAATGAGTTTGATATTTTTCACTCATGGGAGAAAGGTCAAAGGTATCACGTGAGGAAGGGGTAGTGGAAGACCGACATAAATGCATTATGTTTTGTTGCTTAATATGGAATGTATCAAACTACGCAATACTCATTAGTCATCACCATGTGGTGTGTTATATCTCGCATTGGCTTCTTTCTCCACTCTATAGTCATTGTGATGTCCATCAATTATTCATTTCTCATTTTAAAATTTTGTTGTGTAAATATTTCCAATGTTGTTTGTTTCTTAGAGTTGGATGTGATATGTAAACATCCTCGAGACCAAAGAAAGTTTGATAACATTTGGTAGATTTGTAGTATGCGAAGCTTTGTATTTTGTTTTCTCCCTAACTGTAACTTTTGTAACATAGGGGTTAGCAAAATCTAGAATTACTTGTAGTGGTATCTCTAAATATCTTGCACCGAAACAAATGCTTAAGAGGTGTTATTCAATCATATATTCTAATAGAATTTGGACATATATTTTAATAGAATTTAAATCCAACCTCAGCCCATTTTATTCAATTAATTAATGATTATAAATCATTTTTTCAAACTAGGTGTTATTAGATATCTTATTTTTAAATAAAAATTCAAATATTCATATTGAAATCCAGTGTTATCCAATACTAAATGGTTTTCATAACTTATATATGTAATTATTCGAAATGAAATTCGAATGAAACTTTATGATTTATTAAAAAAAATCAAAACTATATTGCAAATTTTCAGAATTCACATGTAAATTCGTAAACCTAGTATTATAATTTAAATCATGAAAATTATAAAACTTAGAGAATTGAGTTTGAATCTATGATTTGAATAGTATCCAACTGATTGTTTGATGTGATTTGTTTTAAAATAACAAATCCATTGCAATTCAAATATGAATTTTAAAATTTCATTTAAAACTCACTGTTGTTAAATTTGATATATCTTAAAGTAATTTAGAATCTATTGTAATCGAAAATATTTTAAATTGTAAGTTTTTAAATATTTAGAGTGATTTTAGAGTGTTTGGATAAAATTTCTTAGTTAAAAAATCATATTAAACTCTCTAATTTATATAAAATCATTTAAAAACTTATTTAAAAAAATTACTTCAAACTCTATATTGAATACACCCTAGGTGTATATATCATATGATTTTAGTACCAAAAATATTCTTTGGGTCTTTATCCTTTTTTCTATAATGATCATATACCTACTAGCCTGGGTATATTTGCTCTACTCATTTGGGTTGGGTTCTTGATTATATCTTGGATCGCTGTTCTAGAATGTGAACAGAAACACTTGATCAAAGTCGTTAGAAAAAGTTAACTATGGACAATTAAAAAGTCACACAAAATCTCCATCGGCCTTCTCATTATTATATGTTGAATATGCAATATTAGTGGCTCTATCACGTCCACACGCATTGACATTATGACTTTTCTTGCAAAATGCAAATCAACTTACTATATTTACGCATAACACCATTACCTTTCTTCCTCCATTCTCTCAAACAAAACAATAAGTGTTGACTCACGCTATTTCTAAACCCATCTCTATAGTAACCATTCTATTAGTTCTACAAGCTTTTTGCATCACAACACAGGCACAAAACTGCGGTTGTTCGCCAGAGCTATGTTGTAGTCAGTTTGGATTCTGCGGTAACACTAGACTATTGTGGTGTAGGTTGTCAACAAGGGCCTTGTTTTGCTCCTCCTTCTGCCAATGATGTGTCCATGGATGAGGCTTTTACACAAGATTTCTTGGATGGAATCATCGGTTAAGCGAAGTCTAGTCGCACAGGAATTGGATTCTACAGCCGAGGAGCTTTTCTTGAGGCCTTAGAGTCATATTCTCGGTTCGGTAGGATTGGATCGGTCGATGATTCTAGGCGTGAGATCGCTTCCTTCGTTGCTAATGTCACGCATGAAACTGGACGTAAGCATAACTCAATGCTTTCATTTTATATGTATTTTATTATAATATATACACTAGATCTGGATCCGCACAACCGTGCGGGTGTTTATTTTCGTTTATAATTATATAAATATTTTATTTTTACTTTTAAATTGATATATATATATATATATATTATAGTAATCATATATGAAATATGTAAATTTAATGTTTTCAAACATAATAATATTACAGTATACTTGTTTTCATCAAATAGATTGTTTCAAACTTTCACATGTGTTTGTTTCTTCTTTTTTATTTTTTTATTTGTTAGATTAGTATTTCATTACATAAACAAATAGAAATAGAACTTGGTAAAATATTAAAATATTATCATCTACAAAGATAATGTAATATTTTACAAAATAAGATGGTTAAAAACTAAACTTATAGCTTTATTATAAAGAATTTAATTAAACATTTAATTTTATATGTATATATCTTTATTTTAGATCATTATTTAATTTTAATCATATATTTAAATGTTTCTTTAAATATTTAAAATATAATAATTTATAGTTTGCATGTTGTAAAATGTTTAAAACCATCACATGTATTTATTTCTTCTTGTTATATATATTTATATTATTGTATTTGAATTTAGTTATTAAAAGAATTAATATGTGCATGAAAAAATATATTTGATAATTATTTTGTATTTAATTTATGTTAAATTTCACCCCCTCTTTAAAACTGGATTTCATTTTGATTATATTATTGATAAAAAGAATAGAATAATTATTTTTCATTTTGTAAATGATAACTGAATATAGTAGTTAGTTGTGTATAGAAATATTTTAAAACTAATCACAAAATTAAGTTCTGTTAAAATATTTTTAAACATATTTTTCGAAATTTTAAATATATATATATATATGATTTAATTATATGTTGGATTCAATATATTGTTACTCTTGTTTATAAAATCCTAAAAATGGGAAGTTATTATCTTTTATATAATATTAAGGTTATTAATAATTGAATAATGTAATGTATTCTATTTAATATAAAGATTAATGATGATTAAAAATGTAATGTGTCCAATTCTAGTAGATAATCTATTTTATAAAAAATCACACATGAATTAGAAGTCATGACTTCTCTTTTAATATAATAGATGTAGGCGTGAGCATCTTATCCAAAATCTGAAAACTGTAAAAGAACGGTACCGAAAAAACCTAAACCAAAATCAAACTGATATTTATAATATTCAAATGATTTCTTTAAAATTAAAAACTGAATCTAAATCGAAACCAAATTGATAACCGAATAGATATCCGAATATCCAAAATACTTTCTATATATCTGAAAATATAATTTATGAATAAAAATTTATTCAAAAAACTCAAAAATACCCAAATACTTAAAAAATGTTTATTTAAGTTTTCTTTTTCACCATTTTTAGTTTAAATCTGAACCAAATCCAGATTATATGTTTTGGTTCTTTTTCAGATTCATAAAAGAATAGATTATCGATCTAAAACCAAATAAAATCCAGACCGATACCCGATCCAAAAATACTGATTCTTAAATAGATCTAAAACATTTTAATCTGAATAACCCAAAATCCTAATAATTCAAACCAATCCGAATCATAAACCTAATGCCCAACGCTGGATAAATGACTGTTCTCTAGAATAATCAAAACATCATATTAATTTCTACTAGTTTGGACTAGTTCTGAACCTTCATTGTGTTTCTTGGTACATCATTCATCAATTCTGTTTTTTAGTGACCTTTCCAAGTTGATCTACCAGCTAAAACTCTTCTACTACCGATTTAAACATATATTGTCATATTGACCTACCGGCTAAAACTCTTGTTTAACCAACTTAAACATGTACTTTGTGGATTGTTTCAACAAAGGCTCCTTCGGCCGTGGAATTTCAACTACGGGCCAGCAGGAACCGCTCTACGGTCTCAACGCACCAGACACTGTAGCTACGGAACCAGTCATATCCTTCAAAACAGCCTTATGGTACTGGACCAACAGAGTCCAACCCGTTCTCTCTCAAGGCTTTGGTGCAACAATGATGGTGCTTTAGATTGCGATGGAGCCAACAAAGCCATCGTTACTACTAACCACAATGTGTAGTAACAACCTCACATGCTAACCACAATAACATCATCTAGTATATAATAATAATAACAAAGAGTCACAATGTGTAACGTTTTGAAACAGAGCAAACTCTCTAAGTAACATTAGATCCTATGACTTCTTAGAAAGACATGGAAACGTTTTGTTGTGATCAACGCCATAGTAATGAAGAAAGCCTCTGAAGACGTGGCCGTTTATGGTTACCGTCGCTTGATAACCGATCTCTGATTGTTCCTCGTTGCTTATCGCTGTCACTCTCGTCCGTTTGAAAACCGCCGGAGCCTCGATCTTCCCCGGTAACCCTTCTTTGAATCTCGTCTCTACAAACACACAAAGTCTCGAGCTTTTTTCATCAACAGATCAAAAAAAAAAGGTTTCATTTTTATTCGATTTTCATTACCTTGACGGCGAGAAGTGGTTGTCGGAACGATATAGACACTGGGTTTGTCGGAAGGATCGGTTTTGAGCTTCTTCTTGTTCCTGTCGGAAGAGGAAGAAGAAGAGTGATGGTGATGTTGAGAGGAAGAAGAAGAAGGGATCCACGTGCTCTTCACGTGAGTAGCACAGTTGTATCCTCTGCTTTTGCAGCAAGTCCTGCACCTTTCGAACAAACACTCTTTCTTCGCTCTGTTTCCACAGTCTCTGCACACTCTCTCTTCAACATTACTGTTGTTCCTTGACTTAATGTTGCTGTTGTTGTTATCTTCTTCCACCGAGGGGTGAGTAATCTGCGACGGTGGTGGTAAGTGGATGATGTTTCTTAGGCCTAGCATGTAGTCTGGTGTACTGATTCCAACGGCGGCAGAGGAAGAGGGGTGGTGGTCAGGGATGGTGGAGGCTGGTGTTGATGATGATGGTTGATGCGGTGGCCATGAGAGGAGAGAAGGTGGATTTGCCACTGTGGAAGTAATTATTAAGCGCGTGGAGGCGCTATAGAGGCTTTTAGCTATGGAGTCTAGTGAGAGATATAGAAGCAAGAAGATGAGTGAAAAAGAAAGGATCTTTCTTTTTTTTTTCTTTTGGTTTTTGACAGTGTTTTGTGGTCACATGTGGTTAAAGAGTCTCTGCAAGAAAATGAAATTATTATAATTATTCTAAGTGGGTGAGGGGACCCTTTTATTGGGAAAGCACCCATCTTAAAGTGGCTTTTCCCCCACATTAATATCCCACTTTGTGTGTCCTATGTGCTTAGGCTTTAGACAGAACACTAAGTTGGATCTAGTGACTTAAGTATCTCTGTCTTGTATGGATTAGTTTGTAACATTATTGAGAATAAATATCACCGAGGACATTATGTAGCACTTGAGGAATCAGACACACTCTCAAGTCCAGTTGCATAGCATTCAACTCATATAAAAGAAGAGATTCTAGCAGGGAAGTTGATCCTTGTACATGTCCAAGACCGAACTCGCTGCGGTAATGGGACACAACCTGAGAGAGAATGAGTATGGTTCTGGTGGAATCAGATACTTATCGTGAACACACGGTGTCCAGCTGTCATCTCCCCCAATCCCCATGTGTTTATGGTCCAGATGCACCTGCACAATTAAAAAAAAAACACCAAACGAAAACAAACAATGGAGGAGGCTTGTTGGTGATCAAGAGGATCAATAGAATGAGGACAGTGGGAAGTTGACTACCTCGATGCTTTCTCCTTTGATAAGATCCTCTTCATGCGTTGCACGATCGAGCTCACCGGTTGTGTAGTAGCTAGCATTCATCTGCATTGGAGAAGAGCTACCATATGTTGAAGCATAGATTCCTACACCCTCCTTGTTTGTGAATGTCACCCACCTAACATCTGTTCTACCCCCACATTCTCCTGGGACAATATAAGGGACATGCATGTCCGCAACGTTGTGCTCATATATCCCCACATGGGCTGCTGATTTTCGGTCTGGGTAGCACTCAAATGGACCTCTTCCATACCATTCCACACGGTCCAGTGTTTTCTCGATGTGAAACTCTATCCCTACGCGTGGGAGCGGTGGAAGATCAGAGTTTGGTACTACGTACCAATTGGTGATGATATCTCCAGAACCATAGATCATATATGTCACATTGACTCTGAACAAGGCATCTGATTTGGAAGACTCAGAAGCTGAAGAACCAAGGTAGATGAACTCTATCTCCACGGCTTTATCAGAGGTGCTCTTTACCGAACAGCTTTCAACAAGGAACTCAACATTGTCCAACTTTGCTGCTTTCCACCTTGAAAAGTAACTGGAGTCACCTCCACCTTTATCATTGTCTGTAGGTGCTCGCCAGAAGCATGGCAGTATAGCTTCATTCATAAGTAGAACTCCTTGCACCTGTCATATGCTTGCAGTGTATAAGACTTCTTTGCTATAAGTCAAAATATAAAACAGAAAAGAACTTACCTTCCAGCTTTCAATGGCTCCTTTTTGGACATTTATCATTAGCTCCCACGAACCTTGCTGGCTGATCTTAATGAAATCTCCAACAGTTTCACAGGTGATGATAGAGTCTGTCTTTTTAATCGCCTACAAGAGGTGGTCGGTCACTTACAATTGTCACTACTTCATATTTTCTAGCAGAATGAGAGAAAGATGACTGAGAGTTACCTGTGGTATTATCTCTCTCTTTGACGGTAAAGGAATCTGCGCTGAAGACAAGAGATGACCAGCTTCAAGTGAACGGGTAGGATTTGATAGTTTGGCAGTTATTGTCAGGAACAATTCTCCAGCATTCGAGTCATTCCATAAAGAAAACCATGGACCTGACTTCAACTCCATCTCAAAACTATTCTGTGGCTTTATCACAGGAATAGAGAGAGTCCCAGATCCAAGTTCAATACCATCCCCATGAATTGTCCAGCCAAACTCCAATTCTTCTGTTGTATTGAAAAAGTAAGCGTTTGCTACCTGCAAAAAGATAAAGTCTGAGCTGCATAGCTAGGATTAACACCAAAGCTAAATCAGGTGAAGTGTATTAAGTTGTACCCTTATCGTGCCATCCTTCAATGAAACCTTGATCGGTTGATAACAATGCTTGACCTCTTAAGCAACACAATGCGATGCAAACAGAAGATAATCAGTACCATACGAGATATGTAACATGTTCAAGTAATTGGAAAAATGGAAACTGATGTTATACGCTTTAGATTTATCTTCCTAAATTGAATCATAATTGACATTTCATGATCTTGGAAGATATTTAGGATTTAAATTTCTTAAGCATTTTCTTAGCGCTTTTCTTCAACGAGAGATCTCGTTTGTAAGACTCATCCACGCTGATGGATATCTTTGTTTCACAGCAAACTCTGGGTGCAAAGTTGGATGGTATTCAAGCTGGTTTGAAGGATGTTTTAGATCAAATTTTGAGGCTAACAGAAATGGTTGCTGCAATTCAAGTGAGCTCGATATCTGAAGTATCTCAAGAAACGTCTACAGATTTTATTGTGATCCCTATAAGAAAGAAACACCGTGTCATAAAGATGGTTGACGAATTTAAGGATCAAGCAACAGAGGTTCCCGACATAGATACAGAGGGAGAAGTTGTCATATTCAAGTTCCTCCAACCTCGAGTTTCTGTGAAACAACAGCACAAACTTGGTTGTGGAAACCAACAAGTTTTGACTGATATTCCACCTCATCTGGATTTCGATGATGATGATGATTTCATTGATTTGGAAGGGCGTGCTTTGGAATGAACTGTTTGGTTTATTTGGTCATCTTCTGAGTCCAGCCTTGAGGACAAGGCTGTTTTTTCAAGCGGTGGTTTAGTTTTATGTTCCTTAGGATTTCTATATCTTATTAGTTTTTTTTACTACTGTGAACTCATCCAAGCTTAGAGAGAGAGCTCTGGAGGGATGTTGGCAAAGCTTTGTTATAGGCTTTGCCAGACGAAATGTTTCTAACAATTTAGGTTTTCAAGTTCATTTGTTTCAATTTCTTCAGTTTCCAACCAAGGGAAAAGCCTTTGTTTTTTCTTTTGTGATTCCTAACTCTATCAAGATGTTACCATGGAGTGCTGGATGAGGCGTTCGGTCAGGCCATATGAGCCCATTCAGACAGAAGTTCAAATCATTAGGCTGGTCACCAAAGTCACCTCCATAAGCCCAACGCTTAATGCCATCTGAACCGAGCTTCAATAGACCCTGAAAGACAAAAGACTATTGGTTAAACACAAATTAACAAAGAGAATTATTTTTTATCTATATTTTTGCGTGGCTTTGGCTGGCCATATATGCTACTGCAGTGGCCTAGTACCTATAGAATCTTACCAGAGATATCTTTATGTAACATGAATAATAACTTTGAGAGTGTAAATAGAAGAGATAACATGTTTTAAGTAATTTGTTAAGAGGCATTATTGTATGAAGAATCAGCTTATACTGAAGTTCAAGATATGAACCTGGTCAACCCAGTCCCATATGAAGCCTCCTTGCAGGCCAAACGTATTGTCAATTGCCTCCCAGTACTCGTCTATATTCCCGTTGCTGTTACCCATAGCATGTGAATACCTGCATTTTATTTAGAAAGAAAATCCCTCAAGTAGACAACATGAAACTTAAACAGTGATGCATTTCAAGGAAAACGAAGGGAAGTCTGAAGAAACTGATACCACATACTCGCATAATATCAATGGACGTGATTCATTTTTATCAAGAGCAATCTTGACAATGTCCCAAACCCGCATGTACATAGGGCAGACTATATCAGTAGAATCTGTTCTGGAACCACCACCTTCATAGTGTACCAACCGTGAGGGATCCTTTTCCCTAATCCAACCTGTTCCATAATTTAAACAACAATAGCAGTAAGATAAAATGGGATGGAACTGGGAATTCACATCAGAAATGTAAACTATAAGGATAGAAGAATATCTGAAGATTTCAAAATGTTCTTCACATAATTTCTCACTTCAGCATTCTGGCCACATCTTAACTTACACATAATTTTATTGATATAAAATCAAGTAACACTGCCTTTATAACCAGAAAAAAAATCAACTCAAGGAAAAGAAGATAGTGAAGATATTAATACTTTTCTTTTTCCTCCAAACCAAAGGTAAAGCACAATGAATGAGAGAACACAAATAGGCTTTCTTAGAAGGAAGATATAGTTAGTGTTCATTCCAATAGCACAATTTTGAGTTCAAATGCTTACCTGCCATGGAA
The DNA here is from genome assembly GCA_016432835.1 of Brassica nigra. NCBI lineage: Eukaryota > Viridiplantae > Streptophyta > Magnoliopsida > Brassicales > Brassicaceae > Brassica > Brassica nigra. Next base: position 2,461,598 of record CM028246.1, read on the forward strand.
GAATGATTAGGCCCATAGCCTGCTTCATTTCCCAGTGACCAAGAAATTATGCAGGCATGGTTTTTGTCCCTTTCAACCATCCCAACAACTCGATCCAACATAGCAGCTGCCCAGCTTGGCTCTTTTGCAGGGTGTTTCAGATGTCCAGAAAGATCAAAACCATGTGTCTCTATATTGGCTTCATCGATCATGTACATGCCGAACAAATCACATAATTCATACCAGCGGGGATGTTGAGGATAGTGACTGTTTCGCACAGCATTGATGTTATATTCTTTCATCATGATTAAATCCTGGGAACAGTATCAGAGAAAAATCTCATTGGTTATAGAGTATACAAGTTAAAACAGTGGTAGCACTAAAATAAACCATGGAAAGGAGAAAGCAAAGCTGAACAAGAGAAGAAATAACATGTTACCTTGACCATGCAGGACTCTATATTCGTCTTCCCAACACGTGGGTGGTGCTCATGTCTGTTTACACCTTTTATCATGACTGGGTGCCCGTTAACGAGAAGCTGTTTGAAGGCCTTTGATACTTGGCGAACACCAACAATGCTCGACTCAGAATCAAGCAGTTTCCCAGATTTATCTTTCAGGGTTACAACGAGGATGTAAACATTTGGCTGTGCACAAACATAAATCAAACGGGAACAGATGAGTCAGTAAATACGGTTTCAGTACATAAACTATGTAGCTTGCATCAGAGCATAATACTTTGCAGACACATGTCACTTCAGATTTGCAGTACATTTTTGGTAACATCACTTCAAGTTAGACATTATTAGGATAAAAGAGCCTAACATTGGAATTCGATTACAATAGGAAAAGTACACATGCCAGATTCAATGAACTCGAAGGATCTGAATATATTATAAGACACTGGCAGGGTTTTAATCCATATCTTCCTTAAGAGCCACAGCAGATGTACATTACTAACCTGATACATTTCATTAAGGTTTCTCATTACTGTCTCTAACTAATACTGTACTTTTTTTAGTAAGTGCTCTACTGCATGTCTGAGAAGCAAAGCTAAAAGTTTAGGTGACTGAACCAGAAAGTCAATAGAGATAGCCAATGAGCTGCTTACTTGTTCAGCTGACCAAAGATTTGGAGAATCCAGTTTTCCCTCAAGTAAATAACCATGAAATCCGAGAACTGGGCTTGGAGAAAGATTAAGCTTCAAATTAGCCACCTTGGGAGAAAGTTCATCACTAAATCCTCCAGATTTGTACCAGCTTGTGGTATCAAATACGGCAGCCTCTATGATGAAGTTAGAAAGAAGAAGATCCTTTGAAGACTCCAGCATATTGTCTATCTTTACTTCAACCTGGAAGTTCATAAACAATGAAATTTAAGCACAACAAAGTACATATTTATTTACTTGTTAATACCAAAAGAAAAGCCTACCAAAATACAGAGCAGGCAAAGAGATCAGTGAAAAATGAAAAAAAAAAAAAGAAGGTTTCCAGGCAGATTCGGAGCACACCATAAGAAGCAACTTAGGATAGGCTACCTGGATATCTGCGTATGAGAAGTCGTCTGCCAATTTGGACTTAAAAAAGTAGTCAGCAATGAAGACCTGCATAAATAGAAGTTGAACAGTAATGCACCAATGTTCGTATATGGTGGAGAAAACGAATAAACTGTACATACAGTCTGGTTAACGAGACAAGAGTTAAAACCTTGGGCTTTGCTAGCAAAAGCACATCTCGATGAAGACCAGACAACCACCAATGATCTTGGTCTTCTAGGTACGAACCATCACTCCATCTAAAGACTTGGACAGCAAGAACATTTTGTTTCCCCGAGTCCCATGGATAGCAATAGTCAGATATTTCAAACTCAGCTGGTAATCTGCTGTCTTGACTGGTTTAATAGAAATAAGAAAAACAGTTTGTTAGTGTGTTACTTCTGAACTTTGCTGCCAAAAGAGCACACAACTGAAGTAGATAATTTTCTATGTTATATGCTACGTGTTTTGTGATTCGGTAACCAAAACAAAGGTACTACAGAGCATAGAACAATAGATTTTCAGTAAATTCAGTCTCATACTAAGCAATTTAGACTTAAAAAGACAGACTATGCCTCACTATACTTGTACAGGTCTAAAGAAGAGCACATAGCAAGATAAACAAAATGTAGGCTAGTCCTCTCAAGTCTCAGGGAAATGTCACACCTGTATCCAACAGGTTTGCCATTCACCCAAGCAAAGAATGCGGAGTCTACAGCTTCAAAGTGAAGAAGTATTCTTCTGTCTGCCAGAAAGACAAAACTTTTTTATTCAGACAAACAAATGAAAAATGAGAAAGGAAAGATCATACAAAATATATGGAACAAAAAATTTTATCCTTTGTTAGATTTATTCACACACCCTTCCACTCTCTGGGAATCTGGAAGTAGGTCCTGTAGCAACCAGTAGGGTTATCTTCAGGAACATGAGGAGGATCATTCGGGAAAGGGTACACAACATTCGTATAGATAGGTCGATCAAAGCCATGGCACTGCCAATTGGAAGGAACTGTAAAACCAAGGAAGCAGTTCAAACACACACTAGAGATAAGAAGATAATTAACAACAGAAGAACCAACTCCCAGGTTTTGTTTTGACCTGGTAAAGCTTTCCAATCCGAATCTGGAAACGCAGCATCATAAAACTTCTCTGGAACGTTTGCAGGACTAGGAGCCAAGAAAAACTTCCAGTAACCAGATAAAGACTTAACAAAGGGTAACCCGTCAACCCAAAAAGCAGCACTATCAAGAGAAGCTTGAACAGAATCATCATTCCAAACAGCAGATTTTGATACAGTGAGATCCACGTTGTTTCTCTGATACCAGTACCTCAAAGATCCTATACACAATCATTATACTCTACACTGAATTAGTATTTAACTTCCCTTAAAACCATTATAACTCAAAAGGAGATTAATTGCAGCTACACAGTATCTAAAGGTCCTAACTTTAGCTATCATCAGGCACATTCAAACGGAGTATGAAGATTAAAAATTGATTCTTTGAGCAATTGAGATTCTTTTTCGGAAGGAAAGGATGAGTCTTTCTCAGGGATTAGAGTACCTTCGACGGAATCATGGCAACGCAAGGTGACGTGAGGGTCTCTCTTGCGCCATTTGAAAAGGGTCTGATCTTCCCAAGCTCTGTGCCCATTCTCGGAGGGAAGAATCATTTGTGTCGCCAGAGAAGCCATGACGATTGACGAAGCTTTTACTTACTCGCTGTTGTAAGTAAACAGATGAGAAAGAATGATTTCGTGGTGAGATCGCCTAAGGAAGGAAGGATCCAATTGGAGAAGACGATGGTGGAATATCCTTATGTCCCAACACGACAAAAGTAAGTTCCCAACACGTGTACGCATGACATAACGTTAGTGATCAAAACTCACAGTTATTATGGCTGTCATTGGTTACATTTATTATGAAAAATGTTAATGAATTTTAAAACATGAACTAGCTTAGGATCCGTGCTCAATATTACCATCATACTGTAAAAAAAACATTACGCTTCACGGCTTCAGATTTTATAGTAACATAATCACACATTTTAGCATACAGAAATAATTTGTATACTCTGGGTTAGATGATCAGATGAAGTTATTGTTTATTTTACTTTCTTTTTTTTTTTTGTTTTTGAACACGATTATTTTACTTTCTTTATCTAGTCCTATTTGTGATATACTCTTGAAAGATCTTGGAATGGACACAAAGAAAGGAAAACCAAACGGTTCAATCATGAAAACCGAATCCCAAACACAGTGATCACATTTCATGATATTCCAAGTTATATTGGGATTGATCTTCTCGTTCCCAAGAGAATGACATAATTGAATATTGAAAACATATTTTCTCTCTTAAGCTTTGGGACATTATCATTGTTAAATTTTAATCCAAAAATGCCTTAACATAAACATATACAAAATGCCTAACATAGAATGCAGATAGTGACGTCAATTATGTGTCGCCCTCTGATCGGACAAAGTTAAGATGAGTCAAGTAATTGCTTTCTGCCAAATCATGTAACGTGCGCTTGCTATTTCGTGGTGTCTCTTGCTCCACTTTCATGTAATCTCCACTGGATAACCTATCACTCTTTTCAGCATCCTGCTTAAAACAACAACAGACAAGGAGAATTTAGACGTCCAAGATACAAACACGATACCACATTCATCATATCCTATATTCATAACTCAGACAGACCACCACCAAAAGATATGTTCAAGTTTTTTTAGTCTCATGACTAACTAATTACAAAAAGAAAAAAAAAAGAAAGGAGCAATTGTACCTCGAGGAATCTCATCATTTGCTCTTCAATCGTACCACGCATGGTTAAGGTTTCTACATAAATAGGGCGTTTTGCGCCCATTCGATGAGCACGACTGATGACTTGCTCTTCCATGCTGCTCATTTATTCAAACATTAGGAGTCAGAAACACCATAGAAAATGAAATAAAAACGTTGACTATCGACGCTGAATTGTATAAAAGGCGTTGCATGCAGTGTCAAGAACCATATTGCTAACCACCCAAGTTCTCTTGTAGTTTCTTCCATACGAGAGAAACATATAGAAAGTTCTGTTTCTGATATCTCGCATTTGTATGCTGAATAAAAAAATGTTCAGAGTCATACCTTTTATCCCAGATTGGTTCCATCAAGAACACATGTGTTACAAAGCTCAAATCAAGACCTAGCGCAGCACTTCCATCCATCAAAAGTGCCATGCAATCAGCATCGTTCTGAAACATGGCTAGATTTTTCATCTGAAAAGTTGAAATCGAAAGTTGTTAGCAAGACAAAAGAAAACAAGAAGCATCAACAGACAAGTTACCTTCTTAGACGAAGGCATTGGACTGTACATTCCAGCAAACTTGATGCCAGCAATTTCCAACTACAAACGCATGATTTACAATTGCTCAAAGCTTTGAAACACAACTGAAAGAAAAACAATGACCTAACGAAATAAAAAGTAATTCATACCTGTTGCTCAATCACGTGAATATGCTCAAGAAATTGAGAGAAAATCAGAACTTTATCAACAAGTACCATCTGAGATCTCAAATCTTGTTCACGGAAATCTTGCCCCAAAAAGGCTTTCGAGGTACCAGGAGTATTCTCTTCAAGGTTGTCACAGCTACTTTGGTTGAAAGACAAAATGCTTTTACGATTACCCTCATGTAACTTCTTCAATCTGTCCACGAGGTAACTGACTTTACTGCTAGATGTAGATTGCCAGTCAGGATTCCAGTCATCCTGCATAATAAAGAGAAAGCATTGTTCAAATCCTTAGCTTATAAGATGGTTTATTTATATCCCTGTTTACCTGATTATATGAAGGCTGTAACTCAATAAGATCCTTTGGCACGGGCCATTTTGGGTTTGGATTTTCTGGTCGAGCCAACAGAGTTTGCATCTCATATAAGTTACCACAGCCAGGAAAAGTACACCTTTCGCTATCAAGAGCAACGCAATCCAGGCATAATAAGTGTCTACATGGAGTAATTACAGGAAGTCGGCACCATTCCCAACATCTGTTTATAAGATTTGAGGAACATAAGAAAAGTCAGATACTTGTGTCAAATGCCCTAAACTAATGACAATACTGGATCTAAGACATACCTTTTACAGTTGCAGCCACTAATAAGGCAGTTTTGAATAGAAGAATACTCCTCGGTCGAATCCTCCAGACCACCTTCAACCAAAGCATCCATAGTCTCTTGAATATCATGACCAGCGTCAGTCAATTTAATATGCCCAGCCACACAACAAGATAGTCTGACATTATTTATAGTAGCGTTTCGAAATTTCCACTGTTTTGAGTTAAGCAGACTTTCGACATGAGACGGGTCATTCCAATCAGCTAATAAGATATTACGCCTAACTGACTCCACTAGTTCATTGTAGCTTCTTGCATGTCTTGGAACGAAATTAATGTATGTCGACTTCTTGATACATGGAGGAATCATCCGCAGATCTTTCTTTCTAGAACATATCATGTATCTCTGAAGCAGCTGAAGTAAACGAGAACGCCCCTCCTCTATTTCGGCTTCAAATGGTCTAAGGATGCCAGCTTCCCAAAATTTTAGATTGTCTCCATATACTTCCTCGTGAAGAAACTTTAAAAGAGGCTGGAGATGTGAAAGCTGGCTATTTGGCGTGTTTGGGGTTGGTGTTCCTGTCAGTAACCAACGACTACAAGCTGTCAGAGAAACAGCCATCTGGAATTTATTTGTCAAACTGAGACTTGAACCAAGAGTGTGTCCTTCATCTAGCATGACCCTCAGCCAATGCACTTGGATCAATGGGCTTTTCTTCCGAGGATTCCATTCAGCACTTAAGCGACTAAAAGTTGTGATCACAACGTCATAGTCCCAAGCAAGGTTGTGAGGAGAAAGCTTCTTATTGTCAGTCCAAACGAGGATACGTAGCAGACCAGGGCTGACATGTTTATCAATTTGTGTTTTCCAGTGATCAACTAGATTCGCAGGCACGACAACTAGAGTTGCTTTTGACAAATACAATCTAAATGCATCCAGCGGCTGACAGAGGGCAACCTTGAGGGCAGGTGAATCAAACACTAAGTTCTCAAGAAGCTTTGGATAAAACCATGTAGTGACACCCTTTTCAACTCTACTCGTTAGACCAAATGCCTGAAATAATCTCTGGTATCCACGGACATTTACAGGTGGACCTGGTAAGCCAACTGTTTCCATCAGTGAGAGCTGCTCAAGAGAGCGTTTAGCAAGCCAGATTAAGGCATTGTTTACGTTTGCATTTACTGAAGACTTGTGTTTCCTAAGGACACTGGTAAAGAAGGAGATATTTTCATTTTCTTCTCCAGAACCTCCCTTAGTATAAAAACCTTGCAAGTAATTTATTGGTTGGGATCTATCCCATAATTCTTCAGGATCCTTACAACTCTGATATGCAGGGTCAGCATTGTTGCTACAAAACCATGCAGAACCAGTAACAGATGCACCTTCGTCTACTATTCTCCGCCACTTTGAGCAAGCATCACACTGTATCCAATTATCGCTTTCCACATCAGAACCAGTAGGGCCCTTTCTCTTACAACCAGTTATCCTACCAAACTTCTTCCAACTACCGTTTCTTTTAGCTTCCATCACTTCAGAGAGCTCAGATGCGCCATTATATGCATGCAAGAGATTTTTTCTGACATTACCCAGGCTCTGTCTACGTTGATCTTCTAAATCAAGGATAGTTCCATATTTGTTTTCAAAGTTTGCGTTCTTAGACTCAGAAGTTTGACCATCTGAACCCATAAGGCTAGCTTGCTTAAGTGGCAAAGATTTTGACTCTAGCATCGGACCAAAGGCTTCCAAAGAAAGCTGGCTTCGAAAGCTACTTGGACTTAAGAACCTCTTTACTGTTAACATGCCGTTAGAAGTGATCTGGTCACTCGTGTACTCATAATAACCGCATTTTGTGTCATTTTTATGTGTACACCAAATTACAGGAAGTCCCTCAGGCGGATCAGCCATAGTTCCCAGCGTCTTTAGAATAAGTGACAATGCTGTGATCGTCTTACCTAAACCTGGTTCATCGCAGAACATTCCCCCACGAAAATCCTTGACCATGGGGGCTGTCTCAGTGGTTATATCACCAGAGACAACATTTATGTAAAAAATAAACCCATCCTCAGTACTGAATTCCAAGTATAGGGGATGTGAGAAAACCTTAGCTTTCCTCTCACGCTCCAACATCCAACCAACTGCTGCCTGCTGATGAGGAAATAGTTTAAGATTCATACATGGCACAATTAGAAAGGCCAATGATCTAAACAGACGGCAGACTCCTGCAATGCTGACAAGATCTTTCGGGTTAAGTTTCATCAGAATGCAGGTCAAAACGTCATCTGGGAGATCCCAAATGCCAGATGCACAAGAGTCAGTGGATGGTAATACTCTAGAAGAATCAAAGACACCATTATTTACTGGACTGGGCAAGCTCTGAAAAATTTCATGTAGCTTAAATAATCTTCTTCCTGGAGAATCTGGGGCATTACATCGTAATTTGCAACCAAACACATGGCAGTCAGACAGATCCCAGATGGCTTTTATTCTTCCATTGACCTCTTCCCAAATACTTTCCCCGCTAAGGATTGAGCTTCTCAGTCCCCAGTCACAGCTGCAGAGAACTGGAATACATTAGAAGAAAAAAAACGGGAGAGAAGTATCTTTTCATATTCATTCACAAAAAACATTCGCATTCATAATAGCATCAGATGCCTTCCTAAAACGATACATAATAAAAAGGAAAACTAATATTCCATCCTCCACAGATATTCTCACTGTGATATATAAAAATATGCAGGAGATATGAAGAAGACAAAGTATATAAATTTCAGTCCAATTTGAGATCGTCTCAAAACATTGCCTAAACTTAAAAGGAAGACAGATAGTGACACCACTAGATGATGTCGCAAGCTGATCGGCAACAAGAAACATCAATGCTTATGCAAAACGTGAACTGTAACCAAAGTTTATAACTTTTTAGTCCAATGAGATCGTCTCTTAACTTTGCCTAAACATAAAAGGAAGACAGATAGGGGAAATATCTATAGACTATAGATATTGATCCGCAATTGCTTATGCAAAACGTGAACACTAACCAGTAGATTTCAAAGACGCGTGAGGCACACACAACATCTAATCAAGCATTCATCACTTATAAACCTATAAAAGTACGGTTACGAAACTGTCCTAAGCTACAGAAGTTGGGGGACTAAAATTACCTCAGGTGCTTAAACAAGGCAGCAGCAGTAGCCTGACACCTAGGAAACTGCCACCCCGCCCACAACGCAACAGGTAAGAAAACATCCACCAACACCACAGCTCTCTCATCTCCTCCGCTCTCACACTTATCACCCTTCACCACACGACACACGATCTTCAAACACTTATTGACAACCAAAGCGTGAAGCTGATGCACCACGCTCATGCTTCCATTCACCATACCTAGACTCCTAACCGTCTTCCTCCCCCGTCCGTTGCTCCTCCTCTCCGACGATGAACAGCTTCTGTTTCCCGAGGAGCCTCGTCTCTTCGGTTTCCGAGACTTGCGGCGTTTCGGTGTACTCTCCGATCCAAATTCTTCCACTGTTCCGCAATTCTCAGCATCCCGATCTCCTTCTTCGGCGGTTTCCGGAGTTAGGGATTTGGGATCGGAGGTGGGATTGATGAGGGATAAGATCGAGCCGTTATCGGATTTGAAACCATCGTTGGAGATGAAACAAGGGGATTCTAACGGTAGTTCATGCGGAGAATCGACGGAGACGACGGCACGGAGGAAACCGCAGAGTTTGTAATCGGAATCTATGGAAACAGCCATCGGAAGAATCTTAATCGATCACGAGGTGGAGATTGGAGAATAATTTAGGGTTTGTAAAAAAAATCTCATCTCTCTGTTTTCTCTTAACGACCTCACACGCACACAGAGAAAAAAAAAAGCAAAGAAGCTAAAAAAGAAAACAAATCTACAAATATATAGATTACGGGGGAGAATCTAATCTTTAGTTCTTGTCTTGTCCACGTGTATCTATTTATTTTAACGATGTTTTTACAACTAATATGGTAAGAGAACAATAGCGTCTGTAGTCCAACGGTTAGGATAATTGCCTTCCAAGCAATAGACCCGGGTTCGACTCCCGGCAGACGCAGTAATTGTTTTTTGTTGAACCAAAAAAAGAATTTACAACAAAATAAATCATTACATTAATATATAGAAATTTAACCAAGCTTAAATTTATTCAAATTTTAAAGTTTTTTCATATACAAATATTACCCCTTTCTTGAAAACATCTTCCAAAAGTTAGTTTACAAAGCGATATTATATCTTTCTACAAAAATTGTAAGAATGAAAAGTTTGCCATTAGCGATTTTTGTTGTTAACCAGTAAATGTTTTTCTTTTTTTGTCTATTGATAAGAGATTCTCAATGCAAATACATAACCATATGAGAATAATTCTCCATGCTTATAACTTATTTGAGATCCAAAGTGATAAAATCAACGAGACATGAGTCTTTAAACCTCACATGAATCATACAAACTCAAACAACCACACAGGCTCAAACCCTACTCTACTGAGAGCATTTCTCCAGGTATGCTTTCCAGCCTTCATCTCGATACTCACGAGCCGTCACTGCAGGGTTCTCCGCCTTTATGATTCCCCTTCCCACGATTATAATATCACTTCCCCTCTCAGTAATCACCTGAAACAAGAAGAACCCACTTTATGTTTCCGGTTCAGATACTAAGTAACTATGAATGTAAAGGTTTGGAGGGAGAGAGAGAGAGAGACTCACAGAGTGTGGAGTGTTATACTGTTGACCAAGTGCATCACCACCTTTCACCATTTGAACACCAGGCGTTGCATGGATCATAGACGGATTCACATTTCCGCATTTCCAAGACGCTGGATTAACCGAGATGAACCCCATCACGAAATCTGAATGAGCCTCGGCGATTTTCACTGCTGCTGCAGTGTAGTCTCCTGTGGCTAGGTTACCAGCAGAGCTCATCTCAGCTAGCAAAAGCAGACCCTTGCCACGCGGCAAGCCCTGAACTCATAGAATGTCCCCACAAATGTTAGTAAAAAAACGAAACAGCCAAAATGATAAATACAAAATATACCTTCAACTTGAGGCCATCCACGATTCCTGGCCCTGATATTATGTGAGCGTTTATGATATCAGCCCACTCTAATATCTTAAAGACACCTCTGCAAACAAACCACAACAGCTACATTAGAAGAAAACCCATCAATGTAAGAACAATAACTGAGATCATTTAAAAGAGAAATTACCCTTCATACTGCATTGTGACCGTGTTACCAATGTCTGCAAACTTGCGATCCTCGAATATGAGAAATTTGTGCTTGTCTGCGATCTGAACAAACCATAACAATGTATCAATAAGTTCCTAAAAGGGTTTATAAATCTAGCAATCCACCTTATCAAGAACAGCCAAAATGGTGTAAAGACTTGTTCAAAGGACTCATCTTCCAATCCTAGAGGTTACAATCTGGTGAAAAGTAGATGTGCAAAGATGTAAAGTAACATTACCGCACGGAGTTTAGAGCCAAAGTCAGCGGTGAAATCAGGCAGGATATCAACATGTGTCTTCAACATACATATCTCTGGTCCCACCTTCACAAACACACAAAACAAAGTCATATTGATACAAACTCTAACCAAACCGATTCTTCTTTCACCTTATCAGCGATATCAAGCAGCTCAGCAGCAGTTCCAACATCAGCAGCTAAGCAGAGATTAGTTTCCTTCTCCACCATAACCTCAAACAGCTTCTTCCCCATCACATTCTTCCCCATCTCCGACCTCTCCTTAAACCCCAAAGCCTTCACCTTCGGTTTCTCCACACTAACCCTACGATTCTCCTCCAAAAACCTGAGCAAATTCGCTTCAACCTCCTCCTCAATCTTCCCCTTCTCCCTCAACACCCTAACCATATCCGTCAACCTAATCATCGAATGCAACCTAATCCCATTCTCCTCCAGATTCTCCCTCCCTCCCTGCTCCCTATCGATCAACACCACCGCGTCACTCACCTTAAGCCCGACCCCGCGGAGAGGCGCCGCCGTCTCCAGAACCGACCCCCCGCTGGTCACCAGATCCTCGATCACGAGGCAAGTCTGGTCCTTCTCGAAGACGCCTTCGATGGCTTTCGAGGTGCCGTAGTCTTTGATCTCCTTGCGGCGCATGAGCATGGGGATGGAGTTGGCGACGGAGACGACGGTGGCGATCGGGAGGGCGGTGTAGGGGACTCCGCAGACGACGTCGTAGCGGGTGGAGGGGGGGAGGGAGGAGATTAGGGTGCGGGAGATGAGGGTGAGGAGGGAAGGGTGGGAGACGATGAGGCGGAGGTCGATGTAGACGGGGGAGTGGATTCCGGATTTGAGTTTGAAGTTGCCGAATTTGACGGCGCCGATCTCGTGGAGTTGGAGGATGAGTGACTCCATGGATGATGATAGTGATGACATCTTGTTTGAGTGAGGCTTTGAGGTTCTGACTTAGAGCAGTGACTGCGAGCAAGAGAGTGTGTGCGCTTTTAAATACTTAGGTTTTGTTTTGTGTTTCGGGTTTCAGTGTATTTTATACACTTTAGTTTCATTTACAGATTTATTTGAATTTTTAAGTATTTAATTGTTAATACTTTAAATTTAACAAATATCTAAATTTTAATTTTTTTTTTCATAACATCTAATTTTATTGTATTTTTGAAAAAAAATATTAAACTTAGAAAAGGACTAAAGTTTCAGTAGTGTAATATATTTAACTACTAGTGATATTCGCACATTCGTATGTTGTATTCTTATTTAAATTTATAATTTATTATATGGTCTTAGTAAAGAAAATATGTTAAAAATATGTAAAATGAAAATATGTAAAAAGATATTTTATGATATTTTTGATAGTGGTTTCACCATAATATATTATTTAGTTTGGAGTTGTTTAGTTCAAAGTACAATAACATAAGTAGTTGTTACTAATTGATTAATAAAAATAGAATAAAATCAATAGTCGTAAAAAGTTAATTTAGTTGGAAACTTAAATACCCATGTCATAGACTGAGCTTTCTTTCAAGAAATGTTTGAAGGTGTTAAACCTGCGAAAGTTGATTAACGCATGTAAAAGCACCACCGAAAGGAAATGATGCATAAGAAAACTACCACTTTAAAAGTAAGCAATCATTAACTGGTAAACTGAAATAAGAAACCGTGTACTTTCCCATTAATCAACAACATATCAACCCCAATATCTCACCTCTTTCTTAACATTTCAGGCTTGCCAAAATTATTGTATCCTAATCTGAATATCTCTACACCGATTTGTCTTCAACTCCGAGCAATGAAACTGAATTCGACAATGATTGAATTGGGAAAAGTAAAGGGATTATCGTCCGAACTCTCACACCGCCTATACATATACAATGAAACCGAAAGCAGGAACTAAAGAAGCATTCAATAGGAGATATTGGGATGAGTGAGATTTCTGGATTGATCATATGAACGATTACGTAGATTGCGTTAAAGAAGAAGAATAGGAGAGGCTATATTCTCCATCGTCAACATCAAATACAAAGAAATCCTATAAACCATTGTTTTGAAACCCGACCGGACATTGAATCGGATGATTTACGGATCATGGATCATTGGATCAACCGCGGATGAATCATGGATTAATAAATGAATTAGTTTTATTATATAATAATATATTAGTTATGAAAACAAATATATATAAAAACTAAAGGTAAGTATTTTAAGTGTACATACAAAATATTAAGAAATAGTTTAGACTATTTAAAAAAATTGTAACATAAGAGTTATGACATCTAAAAAAATCAAGACATAAAATTAAACTTCCAATCCAAAATAAACTAAAATTAAAACATCATTGTAATAAATTGTCAATAACAAAATAAACTAACACCAGATCACATCAACTAATTTTGGTTTTTCTAAATTTTAAAACTTACCAACAAAATTTTCTAAATTTGTCACTTCATCATCTTTGGGATATTCTTCAGAAAGAGCATTCTCTAATTTATTATAGTCATGCTCGCAAGGTTTTTCTTCTTCAACAATCCAAAACTCTGTTTTGTAATTCACATGATCATATGATTTTATTCTTTTTGATCTGTAAATTAAAAATGTAATGATTTGTTATAAACTAAGTTAAATAAAAAATAAAAAATAATTTACTCACCTTTCTTGCAAACGTAAATTGTAGTGTAGAGGAATAATAAGCCTCATCGTGCTTTAGTTTGTTTTACGGACGTGCGGCTCAAGCACAATCATGACTCACTTTTTTTTGCAAACGTAAATTATAGTGTAGAAGAAGAGGAAGACGGCAATAAAACTGAAAATTTTAAATTTTTAATTAGAAATTTAGAATATAAAAATAATTTTAAAACATAACTTGAACTAAAAATAGTAAAAATAAAAATTATCTATTGGTTCAACCAGGCTGCAACATGTATCGAGTTTTAGTGAGTTTTGTGTGTTTTATGAGTTTTTCACAAAACCCAAATCCGATTTATATTGAGTCACCGGATTTATCGGTTCAACTACGGGTCGGGGTTAGATTCAAAATACTCTTATAAATGTTTGGACCTGTATGAAAAAAGTTTAAAACCCCAATTTATTTCACAATTAATACCAAAAATCATTAAATTTAAATTGAGAAAATATTTTAATTATTAAAAAGAAAATGCCACATGGCATTTTTCCCCCCAAGGAGATAAAAAAGCCTACTTTATTAGTATAGATAATTTTGAAAATAGTTCTTTTTATGGCATTGAGAAGTAAATACATTAATTTTGTTTTATTTTGGGTTTCTATCTATTCATTTTTTAATTTAATTTAAATGTCTATTTTAATTCATTGTGTTTAAATGGATATTTTGACTTTAACAAATATCTAAATTTTAATCGTGTTTCAATTTTAAACTAGGAAAAGACTGAAATTTTAATAATATAATATATTTAATTATAATTTTGAAAATATATTTAATAATATTTTTATAGCAGTGAGAAGTACATACATTTATTTAGTTAGCAAATATTTCATCTGTCTTTAATTGAGTATATGTATTTTTACACATATTAAAATATATTAACATTGAATTATAAATGCATTATTTATATGATTAACTATTTTATATAATTTATGGTAACTTAATGAACATAATTAGTTTTCTTAATTTTTAAAATTACAATTATTAACTAATAAAAATATATAGTAAACACTAAAAAATTTGAAACAACAATTAACTTGCAGGAATCTTTTTTGTTATTTTTAAAATTATTTGATTCATAATTCGTATACACATTTGGAAAAAGAAAACTTTTTTTTTTTTTTGTGAATCCAGTACTTCATTTCCACATCAAAGATTTAAGCAACTTTAATCTCAAGAAAATCATAAACAAAGACCAAGAGACATGATTCTGTTTCTAAAGTAGATATATAAAGATAAAGTGCAAAGGGAGATGCTGCTGCTGATGACCACGAATTTGAAAAAGTTTCAAGCTTTATTTTTGAATCCAGTGCTCCACTTCCACATAACAAATGTTAAATTAAAACAGCATTAATCTTAAGAAAACCATAAACAAAGAGCAAAAGAAACATGTTTTGTCTTAAAAGGATATATATAAAGTACAAAGAAAGACGATGCGGATGATGATGACCAGTAACACCAACCCATCCCCACATATTTCAAAATGTTACGGGTTGGAAGAAAAGGTTATACTAATCTAACATACAACAAAGACCCACTTTCACTCATGATCTACATCAAACCAGAAATAAAGGTAAGCCTTGGAATACATGACTCGGACACGCTGCAGAACCAAGTCTCCACTTGTGGAAACAGCCTTGGCACCTCCCTCGATCCTTGTCTGCAAAACACTCACACTGTTGCCTTTAATCTTTTCAACGACAGTTTCCTTCACTTCCACATGGCTCAACATATCTCCTCCTTCATCTCCAGCAGTGCTCACGATTGGGCAGGAGAGATGGTCCAAAGGGTTTGTTTCGCATTGAAGCACACATCCATCAATGGTTACCCTTCCACTCCTATGAAGCAAGCAGCAACCAAGCTCGGCTTTCACTGTTAAGTTAGCAAGCTTGCAGGCTGATAGCAGTTCCAGGGCACTGCACCAGAAACCCAACAACAAAAAACGTGTACCAAAGAACTTTCTTTGCAATAAATAAAGAAACATTACATGGCAACATAGAACAGGTCTAACAGGATGTCATATAACTATATAAGCAGCAACTTTTAGGACGCTACACCTACCACAAAGCACTATAAGAAAAAACTGCAGAACTGAAATAAAAATGACTTCAAAGGGAATATAAGCCTCCACACCTGTCTGAACCTCGAGAGCAGACGAGGGTGGTTTCATCAGGAATCTCGCCTCCACCAATCTGAACAAAGCAAAGATGATATGAAGCTGAAACACCATTCGATTCATTGAGCACTGGTACTTATGCCTTAGCATCATACCACCCATTCCTCAGCAAAGACGGTTAAATACTAATATACTATTTCAGCCACAGGACACAGCATTCCACTGAACTACAACTAAAGAGGACGTCGATGAGGCAGCATCTAAAGCACTGAAGTTCTAAGGTGCGTGCCTCTGTACAGTTATGATTAAATGACTATCATTCATATAATGCAAGTCCATCTATTCATCATATGTCATATCAAAACTTCCAATAGCCTTCCATAACAGCTTACCAACTCCATCTATTCATCATATGAGGATTACTAAGACGAAAGAGGCGGAGAATGGGGGACACAACTGAATCCCAATAATCTTCTCAAACTTTGAAGTCAAACTGTCTATAAGCTGTCTTCCAGTTTTAGTTTGGTACATAAAATGTGGCATTTTTTTCTTTGGGTCTCTAATGTATATTAATCTCTGATAGCTACCGCACGGAATGGATCTCCATCCTCTCATCATACTAGAGATATGTCTATTTGTTCATATGTTTTGGGATATTAAACATTTGTTTATATACTAAGATGAAGTTAGATAAACTAATTTACTACTTTTTTCGGTTCTGTTGAAAATGTAAAACATAAAAAGATTCACATTCCTACTCCTAGAGAAATGCAAAAAACTCCGATGAAACATCAAGCAGTTAGACTAGACATATATGATAAGACATACCAGGCAAAGAGGCTTTTTAATCTGAATATTAGAAACGAGATGATTGCCACCAGCTCCTATCAAAATGGTATCACCAGGTCTAGAGGTGGTAACTTTGTCAGGTACTTTGTGGACTATTCTATTACTACCAAAGATAATATTCACAAACCTCGCTGCAGATACGGCAGACTCAATGTCTCGGAAAACTCCAGGCTGGGATAAATCCTTCACAAAACGGTCAACGCGTAGCCACAAGCGAGGGTGACACGCCAGATATCGCCATCTGTGGCAAACGAGTGCCGTGTTATACCTATCTGCAAACTCAGACGAGACACACACACAAAAAAGCACTGAAACAGACTGTTGCACAACAAAAAGTGCCAAGCCAATCAAGAAAGTCAAATCTCATACAAACATAAAATATGAAATCTTCCAAGCCCACATAACAAAAATACAGATAAAAACATACAAATTTAAACAAAAAAGCAATGGAACATACTGTAATGCGCAACAAAAAATGAAACCTTCCAAGCTTCCACATAACACATATACAGGTAAAAACATACAAATCTAATTAAAAAAAAAAAGCACTGAAACAGGCTGTGATGTGCAACAAAAATGTCAAGTCAAATGAATAAAGTCAAGTCTCATACAAAACAAAACAAATGAAATTTTCTAAGCTCCCCACATAACAAAAATACAGATAAAAAACATACAAACTAAACAAAAGCTCTCTTGCAAGTAATATTACATTGATACAAAGCTTGTATTGATATATCAAACACAAACCAAGCCTAGAGGAACAGATCATTCATTATAGAAAAAGGGTGAGAGTACTACATGAAAATAAATCAATTGTGACTTGAATAGGATCTGGAGAGTCTAAAGGCTGCAACTTTGAATCTAAAAGTCCAATTTTTGAGTTACAGAACCGTAATTGGGAGAAATACTACCAGCAACCATCAACAATTAACCGATCAAGAGAACAAACTGAACAGAGAAACATAAGAGTATCAGTAAAAGGAACCAAGTTTACCTGGAATTGGAGATAGGAAGCTGAGGATGTGCATGAGGCAACCATCATCGAGATTGTTAAGAGATGTGAGAGATTCAGGTTTCATCCTCTTCTTCATCCTCGGTTCTGCAATTCTCTTGTCAAGTTTTGAGATCATAGGAATCTCCATGGAAGCATGAACCCTAAAGTCCTCGCCGTTGTTGTTCATATCAGCCGGCTCAAATATGATTCTCTGACGTCAAAGCAACCTGTTAAAGCGGTTTGACCTTCTAATCTTTAGTTAATTAGTTTTGGTTCCATCTTAAGACAGCGACCAATGCATCCTCACCGTTGGTTGTTTCAGGTAGTGGACTGTCCAGATTTCTCCAATAAAATCAGGCAGGAGCAGATAAATCGAGAGCCAAATATACAGAAATATCCAAAATACAATTTACACCTAAAATAAAATTACTGAATTATCCAAAAAATATATTATTTAATTCTATCTGAAATATTTAAAATTACTAAATTACCCAAAAAATTGAATTAAATCATTAATGTTTGTATCTATAATATTTAAATTTATTCAAATTATCTGATATTTTATTAAAAAAATCTGTTTTTGGAATAATTTTTTTAAAAAAAAAATTAGAATAAAAATTGGACAATAATCGATTTTAATATTGTTATTCGAGCCAACTCAAAAACTGAAATAAGTAAAATCAAAACTGAACTAAATTCAGAACAGGTTTTAAATTTCTACAACTGAAAACCAAAAAAAAACCAAACAGAACCAAACCAGCCCAAATAAAATAATAAAATCAGAGACTAGCTTAAAATGGCTTAAAGACAAAACCTTTTCTTCTCTCAACTACAAAACTCAATCGGTGAAAGAGGAAGCTAATGGAGGAGGTAATGTCAGTAGAATGGTCCTCTGAGATCGGTGTGTCGACGTTTGACGACGGGACTCACAGCCACTGCATCGCGAAGACGGAGGACAAAGGTGGAGTCGAGAGCAAGAGGCTTTACTTGGCTCGCACGACAGCTCTCGAGATGCTCCGCGACAGAGGCTACCAGGTTTCAGACGCCGAGCTCTCCCTCTCTCTCTCGGAGTTTCGTTCTGGTTTTGGAGAGAAGCCAGACCTCGAACGCCTCCGTATCTGCGTGCCTCTCCGCTCAAACCCCATGAAAAAGGTTTAAGCTTTTTTTCTCTCTTTTCACCTCTGTTTTCGATTTGGGTGTTAACAGTTTGGGACTGAAACAGATGAAAACATGAAAAAGGCATCGACTTTTTTTTGATTATGGGTTTGATTTTGGTTTGGGTTTGCCTTCAAACACAAGAAAGTTTGAGAAAGGCGTAGACTTTTTCGATCTAGAGTTTAGGTTTGGGTTTGTCTTCAAACCCAGGAAAAGCTTGAGAAAGGCGACGACTTTTTTTTTCTATTTTAGAGTTTTATATTTGGTTTGGGTTTGCCTTCAAACACAGGAAAGGCTTAAACTTTTGGGGATTTAGGGGTTTACATTTGGGGTTTGTCTTCAAACACAGGAAAGGAGTAAACTTTTTGCCTTCAAACACAGGAAAGGTGGAGACTTTTTCCATTTAGGGTTTTACATTTGGTTTGGGTTTGCCTTTAAACAGAGGAAATTTTGCAAAAGGTTTAGACTTTTTGGTTCCAGTGCACTTTTAAATGACTGATGATAAGTATAGGGGTTGATCAGAGATTAATGGTGAAACTGTGAGTTGGGTTTCTTTTTCATTCCATTGATTTGTGGTTTGTTCTTGTTCTGCTGAATGTAGAGGTGTGTCTTGTCCTTGTATCTCAGTGGCAGATTGAGATGAGAAATGCCATTCTGTTTGAAACAGCTAGTTGAGATGAGAAGTGTCAACACACGTTTTTCACATGCTTTACCTGTTTTCCAGCAAGCTTATCTCTCAGTTTTGATACTGAAATGTTTCTTTTTTAAAACGCAGATACTTGTTGTGTTCATGGGGTCTGAACCAGTCACAGTGAAAACAGTCCGTGCTATTCACAGTCAGGTTTCCAGCACTGTCGGCTTGCATGGGCTGATTCTCGTTTTGCAGAGCAAAATGAACCACTTTGCTCAGAAGGAACTGGCAACCTTTCCTTGGACTGTTGAAACTTTCCCGGTAAGCCGTTCTCCCTTTTGCTGGATTGTCTTAGATGGATCATGAAACTGATACCTGACTTAACAATATGAAAAACATTCTAAAGAAAGCAGTGCGATGGAGATGCATGTTTCACTTTCATACTTAAGGAAAACACTTAATATGTTTATTTCTGTGTCAACAGATAGGAGATATGTTGGTCAACATCACAAAGCACACTGGACAGCCAAAGATTGAGATTTTGACCAAAGAGGAGAAAGAAAAGTTGATGAGTGAGCATGCGCTTGAGGACAAACAGGTCTGGTTCAGTTCTGCACATAGCTTTCTCACCTTTTGTATTCTGTGCATGTGTTAAATGGACTTTCTTTTCTTTTCGTTTTCAGATTCCCTTCTTGAAGGAGAAGGACAGTTTCGTGAGATACCATGGGTTGAAGAAGGGTCAGGTGGTGAAGATTACATACAGCAAAGAGCCTGTTGGGTGTTTCGTCACATACCGATGCATCGTCTGAAGAACATGCAGATTCATTGCAGCTCGAGACATTTTTACTTCTGATGGAAAAAAAAGACTGTTTCTTAAGATCGTAGTACTTTAGTTTCAATTGTAATGAGATCTTGAACTTGAGCAAACAAACAAAAGTGTTTTCGAAATGTAGTGAGGTACGTGTAATTACAAAGAGGTTGGTTCTCAACAAGTAGAAAAAAAAAATCCAATTTAAGAGGAGATTGTTCTAAGAGATGATGAGTTAGGAAAGTTGCCTTTTTTCTTCAGTTCCCATCTTACAAGAAGCGGTTGATTCTGGTCCCTTCCATATGCTTTGCCGCTGACATATCAAAAGGCCTATGGAAGAGCAAATGAGCCACAGTTCTGTCTGTGTTATTGGTCACTGTTTCTGTGTCTACCATCCCGGCAAATCTGTAAGAGCTAGCTATTTAACAAAGAATTATGACAGCACATAGAGGAGTGTTATAGCACCATTAACCCAGGTGCTTAAAAGAGTGTTTAATGGGGTGCTTAAGGAATTTGGGAAGAATCGGTGCTTATTTAAGCTGCAGAAGAAGCGTTGCTTGGTTGGGTTTTTGTGCTATTCGCGGTTCACATGTAAATTACATGTATGATCCATGATTGATTTTTTTTTTTAAATCAAACAAAAATATTAAAAAAAAAGCACCCCAAATTGGGTTTGTGCTTTAATCATGCTTTTAATGCATATGCTTGCAGCATCCATATGGGCCCTTTCTAGGTAACTTAAATCATTTAGAATAATTAAAATAGATATTATGCAAACAAACAAAAATGTAAACCATTTAAAATACAAAAGAATGAAACAACTACTTGGCACATAGACTAATTTTTTTTATTCTATTTTTGTCACAGCACACATAGACTACTAAGAAAAGAAGATGATATTATAGTGATATAGAAATATCACACTTACTCGATTAGGTCAATTTGTGAATGGGCTTTCAAAAGCCCAATTAATTGTCAGATTACGTTCTTATTAATCGAAATAAACCGACTCATCGGTTTAGGCAGTCGATTAATTATAACAGTCTGGTTAAGTTCACCGATTTGGTGATAATCCAAACGGAGGGTGAGACAGCTGAGTTTTTAAGGTGACTTGCATAAAGGGTTACGACAACCCTAATCTCTCTCTCTCTCTCTCTCTCTCTCTCTCTGGAGAAAGTTTTCTCCTTTGGCATCTCACAGGTTTGTCTCCAACCTCAAATTGAATATTTTGATAACAACTCGTAACTCACAGGTCGTTGTGTATATAGAGATCTGCAAAAAGAACACAACTTTTCATGATTTATGTATATATTGATTTTGGTTTTTGATTTCTCGTTGATAGATGCATGTAATTTAAGCTAAGAAAGGAAAAAACTTTACACGATTTTGATTTGCTCATCAGTTTCTTTGTTATATTGATTTGTCTTATGTCCGATACTAAGTAAGCAGAGGGGAAGCAAAGTTAGCAAGTACAATGCAGGAGACCGGAGAAAGTGATGTTTTCATCACTGTGAGTGAAAAGAAAAAGGGAAGAAAAGGTGTTGAGGCGACAGAGGATTCGAAGGATGCATTCACTGTTGTTATTGGAAGCAAGACATGTGTGCTTGAAGGAGAAGACACTGCTGCTGCTAATGCTAATGTTAAGGATATAACAGTGGAGTCTTTCTCTGTCTCTGCTCGAGGTAAAGAGCTTCTGAAGGACGCAACTGTGAAGATCTCACATGGGAAAAAGTATGGATTGGTTGGGCCTAATGGGATGGGGAAGTCTACACTGTTGAAGCTTCTAGCATGGAGGAAGATCCCAGTTCCCAAGAATATCGATGTTCTTTATGTTGAGCAAGAGGTGGTTGGTGATGACAAGACTGCTTTGCAGGCTGTTGTTTCTGCCAATGAAGAGTTGGTTAAGCTACGAGAAGAAGCTGAAGCTCTGCAGAATTCAAACGGTGATGATGATACTGGAGAAAAGCTCGTTGAGGTGTATGAGAGGCTACAGATGTTGGGGTCAGATGCTGCTGAAGCACAGGCTTCCAAGATTCTCGCGGGGTTAGGTTTCACGAAAGAGATGCAAGTGCGTGCAACCGAGTCGTTCAGTGGTGGATGGAGGATGAGAATATCGTTGGCTAGAGCTTTGTTTGTGCAGCCTACTCTTTTGCTGTTAGATGAACCCACCAACCATCTCGACCTGAGAGCTGTTCTGTGGTTAGAGGAGTACTTGTGTCTCTGGAAGAAGACGCTGGTTGTTGTTTCACATGACCGTGACTTCCTCAACACTGTCTGCACCGATATAATCCATTTGCATGACAAGAAACTCCACTTGTATCGTGGTAACTACGATGGTTTCGAGACTGGTTATGAGCAGAAGCGCAAGGAGATGAACAAGAAGTTTGAGATTCACGAGAAACAGGTTAAAGCAGCTAAGAGATCTGGAAACCGTGCTCAGCAGGAGAAGGTAAAGGACAAGGCCAAGTTTGCTGCGAAGAAAGAAGCATCCAAGAGAAAGTCAAAGGGTAAGGAGGTGGATGAAGATGGCCCAGCACCTGAAGCTCCGAGAGAGTGGAGAGATTATAGCGTGAAGTTTCACTTTCCAGAACCAACTGAGCTTACTCCTCCTCTTCTGCAGTTGCTGGAGGTTAGCTTCTGCTACCCTGACAGGCCGGATTTCAAGCTCTCAGATGTTGATGTAGGGATAGATATGGGTACAAGGGTTGCTATAGTTGGGCCTAACGGAGCTGGAAAGTCTACTCTTCTCAACCTTCTTGCTGGAGACTTGGTTCCAACGGAGGGTGAAGTGAGAAGTAGCCAAAAGCTGAGGATTGGCAGATACTCACAACACTTTGTTGACTTGTTAACAATGAGTGAAACACCTGTCCAGTATCTTCTCCGTCTTTATCCTAACCCTCACCAAGTGGGAAGTGCCAAAACTCCAGAGGAGGCGGTGCGTGCGAAGCTAGGCAAGTTTGGGCTACCAGGTCACAACCACGAAACTCCAATAGTCAACCTGTCTGGTGGACAGAAAGCTAGAGTTGTGTTGACCTCGATCTCAATGTTCAAGCCACACATTTTGCTTCTCGACGAGCCTACGAATCATTTGGACATGCAGAGTATAGATGCGTTGGCAGATGCATTAGATGAGTTCAGTGGAGGAGTTGTGCTGGTGAGTCATGACTCGAGACTCATATCACGCGTGTGTGAGGATGAGGAGAAGAGTCAGATTTGGGTTGTGGAAGATGGAACAGTTTCTTTCTTTGATGGCACGTTTGAAGAGTACAAAGAAGATCTCCAAAGACAAATCAGAGAAGAGGTTGATGATGAGTGATGTTTTGCTGTTGGCTTCTCAAGGTAGAACTCAAACTCCTTGAAAAGTTTTGGACAGCTTTTATTTTTAGACATTTGTGTTTTCATTATGTGGATGCGTCAATGGCATGACACCATGTTATGTTTTTTTGGGGTGGAAGAAAGGAGAAGATGTGTTTGTTTTCATGTTTTCTCATGAGTGTGTTTTCATTACAGCATAATTTAACAGCAAATATTCCTTTTGGTAAGTTGTCTATCTGAAAATTTTCATTAGTGCTTTATCAGCAACAAAGATCCCTTTGATTAAGTTGTCCCAACAAAAGAGAGATCAGTCACTGTATGCAACAGCCTCAGGCTCTCTCCATAATTGTCTTACCTCATTAGCAAAAATAAGCACTTTATTGGATTCCTTTAGTCTAAAAATACCAACTGTATTCATGCAAACTGAAGTAAAGCTTAAACGATCGATAGAGAATCTCCTCGGTTATCAAACACTGGTAATTAAATTGGTTTACTTAACAGAAGAAAGCAACGACTACAAGAGTATGCAAAGACAACATTTGCTAAGCATAAAGAGTTCAAATTTAACTCATGTACACCTGAAGATGTCCAATAAAAGGCAACACTAGCGACAGAACTAAGAAAAAAGAAAAGCAGTTCAAGAGACTTGACAAAACACCAACGTGATAAGCTACTAACTAGCAGATCACATAACCCTCAGTGCTTACGAAACAAATTCACTCGTTGGTGGTTTTGTTGATGAGAGACTTGTGGATGTGAGGGATGACACCACCTCCGGCAATGGTTCCTTTGATGAGCGTGTCAAGCTCCTCATCTCCTCTGATTGCCAGCTGCAAATGCCTTGGTGTTATCCTCTTCACTTTCAGATCCTTGCTTGCGTTTCCAGCTAACTCAAGAACTTCTGCAGTCAGGTACTCTAGAATCGAAGCCGTGTAGACAGCAGCAGTGGCACCAACCCTTCCATGTGCTGAAACCCTGGTCTTGAGTTGCCTATGAATACGACCCACCGGAAACTGAAATAAGAAAAGAAGCAGCATCCAAGTAAGTGATACGTTTATACAACAAAAATAAAGAGAACCTAAAACCCATCATGCAATACAAAATCAAAACAGAGCAGAAGATGCATAGTTAGCAACAAGACTCTAGGACTGCTTTATATACCTTTATCTGCTAAAGAGCTACATTCATCTAGTTGTCCTAGACTTATCACAACCTTACATGTCGTTCTCATCACAAGGGCACTTCCATGAATTCAAATATATCAAGAAAATAGTCAAATGAAAAGCCTTAGATTTAGAACAAGTGTCTTTAGACAGTACACAACAAACAGTTTCATTACAATTGTATAACCTTCGGATCTAATCACATACGAAAATAACAAGACCTCACGAGTACAGAAAGTAAACTTTAGGTTAATAGAGTCTCTGGGGCCTTCTAAGATACTATCTAGACAATTTGGGGGCTCCGAACACATGACAAAACAGCAATGCATACTGAGATATATATACACAACCAGCAACAAGCAACCACAACAGCCACACATCAACGCAAGTAAGTACATGGTAAAGGAAACAACTTTACTTTTCAAATCACAAGAGCAAACATCAAAAGGATTCGAATTTCAAGAAACCCAAGAAGCTAGGGTTAGAGGGGGGGATCACCTGAATACCGGCACGAGCAGATCGAGAGATGGGTTTCATCTTGCCCTTGTCTTTGTCCTTGTTAGTAGCCATCGTCTTTGCAGCTACGAGCCCTTTCCCTCCCTTGCCTGCCATGTTCTCTCGCTCACGATTTGGTGTTCTAGATCCCTACCAAGCAACAACAAGAAAAAAAAAATTCAGATCTAATTGAAAAGAATCGGAGAATCTAGAAGACGACTACCCTAAACAACACAAGATCTGAAGGGTTTTGGATGAGAATCGTGACCAGATCCAAGATCGAATAGAGAGAGAGAGAAGTAGAGTACCTGAGACGACGAGGAGAGGCGATGAAACGAAATCTGGTTGCGTTGAATGGGATGGGAGTTATAAAGTTGGAAGTTTGGTGGGAGTTTTGAAATATTTTAAAAATCTTGGGGGGAACCTTTTTTTCGGCTTGGCGGTTACA
The DNA here is from genome assembly GCA_016432835.1 of Brassica nigra. Lineage (NCBI taxonomy): Eukaryota > Viridiplantae > Streptophyta > Magnoliopsida > Brassicales > Brassicaceae > Brassica > Brassica nigra. Next base: position 2,487,353 of record CM028246.1, read on the forward strand.
ATTTTGCTTTGGGGTTTTCTAGAAAAAAAAAGGGCTTCTAGATATTGCGCTTATACCCTCCATTTATTAGAAGACTTTTAATGCGCTATAATTATATCATTTTCTATCAAAACTTTCCCAAAGTCAATTATAATATAGCATCTAAATTTGTTTCCAAATTAAAATCAGGATATTTTTATTTTAAGATCTAAACATCCGAATCAAGATTCTTTAATGTATACACAAAGAAGGAAAATTACCATGTAAAATTATAATAAAATACTTTTTGTGATCTCGAATGCATGTGGTTTAGCAAAAGTTTGTTTTTGCTAATAATGTAAATAAAAACGAGAATGTTCAGATATACAAGCTATCTGGAAGGCTGGACCTTGGCAAAAAAGGATAAAAAAACAAGGGTACATGATTGTAGTAACATTCCAAAGCTGCTAAGAAAATTAAGAGAGCCATTGAAGCATTAAGCCTACAAAGCGCTTTCTTCCCCTTCTTGCTGTGATCAATGAGCTTGACAAAGGTAGATGGTAGGATTGTTGTGTCATTGTTCCTCTGTTTCCAAATGTGGAAGATCGTGACCTAAGAAGCGAGCATCTTAAGCGTTGAGGATGGTTTTGAATGAGGCGGTGTCGGTGCTGGTCGTCGTTGGATCCATGACATCAGTTCTGACCGTTGAATTTAAACTTGGATATCAAGCTATTACTTTCCTAATGAGTTGTGAAAAAGAAAGTTAATATATTGAGAGTTATCTATATATATATATATGTATATGTATTTCCTAATAAGTTTAGAAAAGTGAGAGTTATATATAAAGAGTTGCAAGAGTGTTGCATCCTTTAAGAGAGATTGTGAGAAGCTTAAGTTTTTGAGTTAGTTTTTTTAAGCAATAAAGAGTTGAGAGAATTGAGATTAAGTGTTTGATTCAATATTTGGTATCAGAGTCATAAACCAAATTGAATTGAGCATAATTTTTCTAACGTTATGGAAGAGATTGTTTCAACATCTAGAAACACGAAGGGAGGCCCTTCGAACACACAATGTCCGCTTTTTAATGATACCAATTATACGGTGTGGACGATACGGATGAAGATAGCATTACAGGTTCATAAGGTGTGGGAGGCTGTCGATCCAGGCGAAGACGCAGGAGAAAAGAATGTTATCGCAAAAGCACTGCTGTTTCAGTCCATACCAGAATCGTTGATACTGCAGGTGAGAAACCTAGATACCGTAAAAGAAATATGGGACGCTATAAAGACAAGACATATAGGGGTTGTTCGAGTTAAAGAAGCACGGCCACAAACTCTGATGGCGGACTTTAATCGTTTGAAGATGAAGGAGACCAACTCGATCGATAGTTTTGTCGGCAAACTTGGAGAATTATCATCAAAATCAGCAGTCCTAAGAGAAAATATTGAATAACCAAAGTTGGTGAAGAAGTTTCTTAACAGTTTACCAAGGAAGAAATATATACACAATATAGCTGCACTTGAGCAAGTCCTTGATCTGAAGACGACAATGTTTGAAGATATAGTGGAAAGACTAAAGGCATATGAAGAAAGAATCTACAAAGAAGAAGAAAAACAAGATCAAGAGCAAAGCAAACTTATGTATGCTAATGTAGACACGCAACCTCAACAACATCAAGAGAGATACGATGTTGTCACTGAGATTCACAAAAGAGGGGAATAGGTTTTCATTTTGAAAACTATAAAACCTCAGACCACCCTCTTCACGATTCATTCACTTCCTCCTAAAAAATAGGAGGTGTGTTGCATTCTTGTTCAAAGTCCATGGGTATATATATATAGTTTGATTATGTAGGGTTTAACCAAGTTATTAGCAAGAGTGATATGATAAATGATAATTTTCTCTTAACTATAGATTATTAATGTATATAACTTGATGTGATGAAGAAATATGGTAAATAACTGGTAATTAGCAATTTAGCAATACCTAATATTATTAACTTAGTGACCAAGAGTTTCCGCAAACTATCATATTATTTTGACTACATATTTGGCAAATATATAGACATCTTTCTATTAATAGGATGGAGGAATGATAATATATGGACAAAATCAAATTGACTTGATCGCGAAGTATATAAGCAATATTTTGTTAGTTATATCAAAATAAATATATATTTATATATACAGAGCACATCAAAATTGTATATCACGATATTCTATAAATTACCAAACATTAAACTTTTATAAATAACTAATACAATTCGAATTGACTCCTTATTAGAACCGGCCAAATTAAATTGTTTCATTAAATGTCCAGTACAATTATAACTTGAAGGATATAAATAATTTTAATGGATACAAAGCCCCATGGATGCTACAACATTTGTTTGGATGCTACAACATTATGTTCGTGATTTTTATACAAATCCTCATTGATAGGGACTCTTTGAATGTATGAATAGTTTATGCTGGTAGACTTGAATTTCTGCATTGACATTCTTCGCTTAGTTCATTTGGTAAGCTTGCAAGGTTTTTCCATGGAAATTTTAACTGCTTTGTTTGTTTCAGTAGGCTTCCAAATGAGTCTATCTTAAAGATCTTTGAGAAAGATCAAATTTGAATTTGTGAAGGTGACAAAAAGGACAAAGTGTATATCAGGTACGATTGTAGTTGAGATAATAATTTGATTAGTTGTTTTGTAGAAAATATGCCAAAAAAGTAATTAGTGATGAGTAGTTGTTATGTAGAAAGTGATGTTGTACACAAAGATGTTGAATGAAAATTAATAAAAAAAACTGTACCAAAAAATTTAGGTAGCTAGTCGCAATCATATGTAAATTTCCTAGAGAGTAAATGGTTTTTGAAGACGACTGTTTCAATGTTAGACGTTTAATTGGACTGTTTTAATGTACAGTTAATAAATTTATCTAGGGAAAAATATATTAGACTATTGTTCAAAGTCATTCTAAGAATGCCACATAAACAATAAAAATATGTGTAGAGATGACATTTAAACAAGTTCATTTTGTAATTAATACAAAATTGAGATTATATCAAAACTAATACTCTTCTTTTATTACTCGCTACTAAAATATGTTGTTTTATTACTCGCGACTAAAATATGTTGTTTTCCAATCTGAGTCCAGTCTTTTCATATCATCAAAACATTAAATATATTATCAAAAGATCAATTTTAACAAGTTCGATCGGGAGCTTGACGCCAAGAAGCCTACAACGCTACTTACAAAATGAAAGCGAAATACATGCAGTTTTACAGTGTATACCACAACATCATTCAATATACCATATAGAGTCAAATTGAAGATTTATTGTTAATTTTCAAGCGCTTTACTTTGTCGCATTATCATGTTTTTGAAATTGACTACAGCATAAATTTAAACAATCCATGAAATTTAGGTATGCAATCCATATACAAAACTCGTGTTAAGCGGATGATAAAGTTATCCAAGCTACCATGTAAAGAATACAAATACATAATTGCAATGTGCAAAGGACTATAAACTAATCGCAATCAAACTTTGCACAAACTAAATAAAAGAAAACATGATATTAAAGGTATTGTAATCATATTATTAATCCACATTCAAAAGAAATGAAACACATTGCATACATGTTGTATCAAGAAAAAAAGAAATATAAAATCAAATAAAACTCAATAGCTTATTTTAAGACTCATTTACTGATTAGTAATATGAAGGTGGTGGTGGTGGAAATTTGTACTCAACTTTGGGAGAAGGAGAATAATAAGGAGGTGGTGGTGGGGAACTGTAGACATATGGTGGTGGGGGAGAACTGTAAACATATGGTGGTGGAGGAGACTTGTAGTCTACTTTAGGGGATGGTGAGTAGTATGGTGGTGGTGGAGAACTATAAACATATGGTGGAGGAGGAGATTTGTATTCAACCTTAGGAGATGGTGCGTAGTATGGAGGTGGTGGTGGAGAGTTGTAAACATATGGTGGTGGAGGAGACTTGTACTCTACCTTAGGGGAAGGTGAGTAATATGGTGGTGGTGGAGAACTGTAGACATATGGTGGTGGAGGAGATTTGTAGTATACCTTAGGAGAAGGAGAGTAGTATGGTGGTGGTGGAGAACTGTAAACGTATGGTGGTGGAAGAGACTTGTAGTCTACTTTAGGAGCTGGAGAGTAGTATGGTGGTGGTGGTGGAGAGTTGTAGACATATGGTGGTGGAGGAGACTTGTAGTATACTTTAGGAGATGGGGAGTAGTATGGTGGTGGTGGAGAATTGTAGACATATGGCGGCGGAGGAGATTTATATACTGTTTTTGGGGAGTGAGCATAACATGGAGGAGGTGGTGGACAAACACATACATGTGGGTGTGGTGGCGACTTGTAATGAACTTTAGGGGATGGTGAGTAGTATGGTGGTGGTGGGGAACTGTAAACATACAGTGGTGGAGGAGGAGATTTATAGTGTACTTTAGGAGAAGGTGAATAGTATGGTGGTGGAGGAGAACTGTAGACATATGGTGGTGGAGGAGATTTGTATACGACCTTAGGAGATGGTGAGTAATATGGTGGTGGTGGAGAAGTGTAAACATATGGTGGTGGAGGAGACTTGTAGTTTATCTTAGGAGATGGAGAGTAATATGGTGGTGGTGGTGGAGAACTGTAGACATATGGTGGTGGTGGTGGGGAACTGTACACATATGGAGGTGGAGGGGACTTGTAGTATACTTTAGGAGATGGAGAGTAGTATGGTGGTGGTGGAGAACTGTAGACATATGGAGGTGGAGGGGACTTGTAGTGTACTTTAGGAGATGGGGAATAGTATGGTGGTGGTGGAGAACTGTAGACATATGGTGGTGGAGGAGACTTGTAGTGTACTTTAGGAGATGGAGAGTAGTATGGTGGTGGTGGAGAACTGTAGACATATGGAGGTGGAGGGGACTTGTAGTGTACTTTAGGAGATGGGGAATAGTATGGTGGAGGTGGAGAACTGTAGACATATGGAGGTGGAGGAGACTTATAGTCTACCTTTGGTGATGGGGAGTAATATGGAGGTGGTGGTGGAGAACTGTAAACATATGGTGGTGGTGGAGACTTGTACTCAACTTTAGGAGATGGTGAGTAATATGGTGGTGGTGGTGGGGAGCTGTAGACATATGGTGGTGGAGGAGACTTGTACTCAACTTTCGGCGATGGTGAGTAGTATGATGGTGGTGGTGGAGAACTGTAAACATATGGTGGTGGAGGAGACTTGTACTCAACTTTCGGTGATGGTGAGTAGTATGGCGGTGGTGGTGGAGAACTGTAAACATATGGTGGTGGAGGAGACTTGTATTCAACCTTCGGAGATGGTGAGTAGTATGGTGGTGGTGGTGGAGAACTGTAAACATATGGTGGTGGAGGAGACTTGTAGTCAACCTTAGGAGATGGTGAGTAGTAGGGTGGTGGTGGAGAGCTGTAGACATATGGTGGTGGAGGAGACTTGTAATCAACCTTTGGAGATGGTGAGTAGTATGGTGGTGGTGGTGGAGAACTATAAACATATGGTGGAGGAGGAGATTTGTACTCAACTTTTGGAGATGGTGCATAATATGTTGGTGGTGGTGGAGAAGTGTAGACATATGGTGGTGGAGGAGACTTGTAGTCGACCTTTGGCGATGGAGAATAGTATGGTGGTGGTGATGGAGAACTGTAGACATTTGGTAGAGGAGGAGTGTTGTATTCTACCTTTGGAGATGGTGAATATGTAGGGAGTGGTGGCAAGCTATATGTGAGTGGTTCATATGCAGCAACCATTGTTGCCATGATGATAACCCCTAGAGCATAATTGAGATGGGCTGAAGGTCCCATCCTTGAAGAAGATCTCATTGTTATTAGACTTTCTCCACGAATGACTAATTATGTTTGTTAGTTTTTCTAGTTTTGTTTGTCTTGTAAGAATTGGGGTCATGGGTTTATATTGCAAAGCTTTTCTCGGCATCCAGCTCTACAATTTCTTTCCTTGTTTTAGACTCCTTCCAACTAAGTCGTGGAGGCATGTCTATACGATTCCATATGAGACGTGCAGGAACGTTTAGAGAATGTATTTATCAAAAGAAAAAAAAAACGTTTAGAGAATGTCAACGGGCCATTTTCTGGGTGTTTTTTATGACACTGATGCATCATTTGGTTCAATGAGCTAGTTTGTCTATGTGTTAATATATTGTCACTTTTATTTATTTATTTTTTATTAGTCGACTGCTTATATCACATATATATAATTTTTTGATCAAATATAATATATATATATATATATATTAGCCAGTCTAAATATCATATATTATGATTGTTATTTCTTATAAAATAAACTAAGCTTGATCAGTGTTTTAAATTTTTATAAGTAAATCTTTATTTTTTATGAATTCTATGATATAAGTTTATTGTTTACACATATTTTATAATTTTTAATATTACATTTTAAACATAATAGTTTTATTTATTATATTGAGTAATTATAGTTTTTTTAACAGTTGATTGTATCACCCACATTTTTATCATATAAATTTATTATATTCAATTTGCAGTGAACTTTTATGTATATGAAAATATCTACCAATAATATATTAACAGAATAATTTATATTTTATTTATATATTATATAAATGATTATTTTATGTGGTCTTTACTTTTTAGTTATTCCTAATAAATAATAAGAAATATAACTATATAACCTTAAAACGATAGTGTTCTAAATTTAGTAAATATATACTTAATTAAATCATTTAGGTGGTTTTCAAGTTATTTTACGTTTATGTAAATAAACTATTGTTTTACGTTTAACATTATATTAAGTTTTTGTCAAGTTTAATAATTAACTAGGATAAGATCCGCGACTTGCGTGGGGTTAGTATATGAAGTTGAATTTTTTTTTAAATTGACATTTTTCCATGTTCTATAGGTTTTTTTTCGACAGGTGCGATTGTTTTGTGCCTTAGTTGCAGTGTTGCGATAAACGATTATTTATATAGATAGTATATTAGGTTAATTATGGTGATGCTTAAAAGGAAACAGAAAGATTAATAGATTCAAGAGTAATTAAGATAATATCAGCATATACTATTTAGAATATTAATGGATTAAATAGTGAATATATAACTGAAAACGAATCTTGACAAATATATAAACTAATCTTGAAGAATATTAATTTTTTCCAAAAATATTCAGTGCAGTACTTAATTTGAGTTATTATAACTTTCCAAAGCATTCTAATTACACACTCACATTAAAATCGTGCATTGCAAGTTATATATATTGCTTCTATAACATGTTTGCTATATACGATATAAATTTGTAATAATAAGTGTAGGACATGGTTAGGGAAATAAGGAAATTTTATTATTTTTATACAATAGTTCCTTTTAGTTAGATTATTCACAAACGTAGTACACCAAACCAAATAGTAAACCAAAACAAAATCGACTTACGATTCAATTAATGTAATCTCGGTTGTCTCTATTCGCCGTCAGAAAAAGAAAGGTTGTCTCTATTCAATATATTAAACCATTGATATAATCTTCAAGTCTATGCAGAATTAATCAGGCATTGTAAATGTTTTTATGTCTCCACAAACCCATAAAAATCAGAAACAAAAAGCGGAACAGATCCATGTTCTCACATCATACGCGTGGTCTCTATTAATTCATATCATATAGTTAATGCTTTAATGTCTCTAACGAAACATATTAATTAAACTGGATCTCCTTTTTTCAGTTAACTACCTAATTGATTAACACATCAGCATTGAACCTTTTTTAATTCTTATAAAATTGAAGTTACATTTTTTCAAATGTTCCTCTATTAATATATAGGGGATGACACACTCGTCTGCATTCTAAATCAATTATTTATAAATGCATGTTTGGCTCTATATATATAAGTCTATTTGACTAAATCTAATCACACATATCTAAATAAAAATGTTACACATATTCTTCTTTATGTTAATATGAAAATTAATTTTCACTATCAAACTAAAGAAAGCTATTTACAATATTTTAGGTTTTAATCCATATTATAAAGCATTTATTTCGATTTTAAATTATTTTTGTTAATTATAATGTAAACTTTTTCAAAAATTATATTCTAAATGACATGAATGTTTTTTATTTTGTGTATTTTTTCTTAAATTGATTTTAAATTTATTGAATACTTTCATATTAATTTATTTAACCATTGTTATTACTTGGTGTAATAATGTAATTATGCTTGTTAAAGATATATATATATATATATATATATCATATTTTAATTATTTTATTATATCATCAAAATATATTTTATAATAATTTATAATAATTCATATGTTTTTTATTAATTAGTGAAATTTATTTTTAAGAAAAATTGAAACAAAGTAAATTTTGGAAAAGTAGTGATTATGGAATAGATTTATTACTACATCTGCTAAAATTTATCAGGTAATATTTTCTTATTATTCGAGACTTACCAATTACGAATATCCTAAATCTATGAATTTTGAATTGTGGTATATTAATTAAGTTTAAGATTTATCATGAGTTTGTTGTGATCATTCTGGGTAATCATGTATTGAATTATGAAAAAGGCAGTTACTGGTGTTACAAAAAAAAGACAGTTAATGCTTAAAACTAGGATTAGTTATTATTTCAGTGGCATTGAGATGTAAATAAAATAAAGTTTTAAAGGTTATATTATAAGTGTACTCCTATTTTAATAAGATAGATAGATAGATATACTCAACAATTTATATATATGAAACTACTATAAATCAATATATATATATAATGTTACCTTATTGTATACATGTGTTCATCCTTTCGGTATATGAATAACTAAAGTATTTGATAGTTTTTAAATTATTTTCATAAATATGGATATCATATTTTACTGAGTAACGATTTTTTTGTTTGTTCATTACTTCATTTCTCATTCCATTTTGAAGTAAAATATGGAATGGAGTTGAAGATGCTCTTATAACCTATTATCTTTAATATACAGAGATTCGGGGATCTATATATCTTATGAAAGCATCTGATCATTTAATTACTTTTTTTGCAAAGGTTGGAAGACATAATACCACTTTTGTGATAATTTTTGAAATACCATGTTTTCTATTTATTTTAAGTATATTATTATATACATGTTCATAGAAATATTTATAGAAACTCAAACTTCTTAACATTTATAAATGAAAATTATAAAAAGACATTTCCATATTTTATAAGGTTTTATGAGGAATATTATAAAAATAGTTATTAAATTTTAGTTGGGTGGTTATGAAGACGGAAAGTGTCTATAAATGTTCATCAACTGATGCATATATATTAAAAAGGTTTATAGATATTCATAAGCCAGTTTTTTTTTTCTAAAAAAGAGTTTTGAAATGATAAAACACTATTTTCTCAATAGTTTCTGAAAGCAGTATCTTCAAAGTATATATAGTGTTTCTCGAAAACAAAATCCAATTATAATTCTAAAAATTTTAAACACTAGCAAACAGATGTATATACATTTTAGGTAAATTTAATTTAGAAATTTATACATTGTTCCTTATTGGAGCGTTACAAATCAAAAGAACAAAAAAACAAGAAAGAAATAGAACGTAGAATTGCTCGAGAGACTAGTATGGGAAGTATGTAGATAGTAGACATTGTTTAGTCACATCCTGTTACGGAACCCAGTTTTGGCCGTGTGTTTCTGAAATAAAACTAAACCACATTGTGGATCATGTCGTTTTTCCTCATGCTTATTCTCATAGATAATTGAACGCCATACATAGTTGTAGGATCATACTCGTATCGTTCCAATCATGCGGTGGAGGGAGCGTCATGATTCTTCCTATGCCAGTTCAACATCAGACTTCACCATCATACAAAACCAATAACAATTCAAAATTATGCACGTCCAAGAAACTGAGTCACCCAAATAAGTAAAAAATAAATAAACCAAATGATGCATCCATGATGTACAAAATTCGTCTTCAACTTGTCATTAAAAAAAATTGAAAGTGGCTCGTTGACGTTCTGTAAACGTTCCTGCACGTCTCATACTAGCATCGTGTAAACATGCCTCCACGATTTAGTTTGATGGAGACAAAAACAGGGAGGTAGAGCTGGATTTAGAGAAAAACTTTGCTATATAAACGAACGACCCAATTTCTTACAACACAAACCAAAACGAGAAAACTAACCAACGTAAAGCGTTGGCAGAGAAAAGGCAACTCACAATGAGATCTTCTTCTAGGATGGGGCCTTCAGCCCATCCCATTTACGCTCTAGGCGTTATCATCATGGCAACAATGGTTGCAGCGTATGAACCACTCACGTATAGCTTGCCTCCTCTCCCATCGTATTCACCATCTCCTAAAGTTGAGTACAAATCTCCTCCACCACCGTATGTCTATAGCTCCCCACCACCACCTCCATACTACTCCCCATCACCAAAAGTAGACTACAAGTCCCCACCACCACCATATGTCTACAGCTCTCCACCACCACCACCATACTATTCACCATCTCCAAAGGTTGAGTACAAATCTCCTCCACCACCGTATGTCTACAGTTCCCCACCACCACCTCCATACTACTCTCCATCACCGAAAGTAGACTACAAATCCCCTCCACCACCATATGTCTACAGCTCTCCACCACCACCACCATACTACTCACCATCTCCAAAGGTTGAGTACAAATCTCCTCCACCACCGTATGTCTACAACTCCCCACCACCACCTCCATACTATTCCCCATCACCAAAAGTAGACTACAAGTCCCCTCCACCACCATATGTCTACAGCTCTCCACCACCACCACCATACTATTCACCATCTCCAAAGGTGGAATACAAATCTCCTCCACCACCGTATGTCTACAGCTCCCCACCACCACCTCCATACTACTCTCCATCACCAAAAGTAGACTACAAGTCTCCTCCACCACCATATGTCTACAGCTCTCCACCACCACCACCATACTATTCACCATCTCCAAAGGTTGAGTACAAATCTCCTCCACCACCGTATGTCTACAGCTCCCCACCACCACCTCCATACTACTCCCCATCACCAAAAGTAGACTACAAGTCCCCCCCACCACCATATGTCTACAGCTCTCCACCACCACCACCATACTACTCACCATCTCCAAAGGTTGAGTACAAATCTCCTCCACCACCGTATGTCTACAGCTCCCCACCACCACCTCCATACTACTCCCCATCACCAAAACTAGACTACAAGTCCCCTCCACCACCATATGTCTACAGCTCTCCACCACCACCGTACTACTCACCATCTCCTAAGGTTGAGTACAAATCTCCTCCACCACCGTATGTCTATAGTTCCCCACCACCACCACCATACTACTCACCCTCTCCTAAAGTCGAGTACAAATCCCCACCACCACCGTATGTCTACAGCTCCCCACCACCACCCTATTATTCACCATCTCCTAAAGTTGAATACAAGTCTCCTCCACCACCATATGTCTACAGCTCTCCTCCACCACCATACTACTCACCAGCTCCTAAGGTAGATTACAAGTCTCCACCACCACCATATGTTTACAGTTCCCCACCACCACCATACTACTCTCCATCTCCTAAAGTAGACTACAAGTCTCCTCCCCCACCATATGTCTACAGCTCTCCACCACCACCACCATACTACTCACCATCACCAAAGGTTGAGTACAAGTCTCCTCCTCCACCATATGTCTACAGTTCTCCACCACCACCAACATATTATTCACCATCTCCTAAGGTTGTATACAAATCTCCTCCACCACCATATGTTTACAGTTCTCCTCCACCACCATACTATTCACCTTCTCCAAAGGTACACTACAAATCTCCTCCTCCACCATATGTCTATAGCTCTCCACCACCACCATATTATTCACCATCTCCTAAGGTACACTACAAGTCTCCTCCACCACCATATGTTTACAGTTCCCCACCACCACCATACTACTCACCTTCCCCTAAGGTGTACTACAAGTCTCCACCACCACCATATGTTTACAGTTCTCCACCACCACCATACTATTCACCTTCTCCAAAGGTACACTACAAGTCTCCTCCACCACCATATGTTTACAGTTCTCCTCCACCACCATACTATTCACCTTCTCCAAAGGTACACTACAAGTCTCCTCCACCACCATATGTTTACAGTTCTCCACCACCACCATACCACTCACCTTCCCCTAAAGTACACTACAAGTCTCCTCCACCACCGTATGTTTACAGCTCCCCACCACCACCATACTACTCACCTTCCCCTAAAGTACACTACAAATCTCCTCCACCACCATATGTCTACAGCTCTCCACCACCGCCATACTACTCACCATCTCCTAAAGTTCACTACAAATCGCCACCACACCCACATGTGTGCGTCTGTCCACCACCTCCTCCATGCTATTCTCCTTCACCAAAAATAATATACAAATCTCCTCCACCACCATATGTTTACAACTCTCCACCACCACCATACTACTCACCTTCCCCTAAGGTGCACTACAAGTCTCCACCACCACCATATGTTTACAGTTCTCCACCACCACCATACTACGCACCTTCTCCTAAGGTGTACTACAAGTCTCCTCCACCACCTTATGTTTACAGTTCTCCTCCACCACCATACTACTCACCTTCCCCTAAGGTTTACTACAAGTCTCCTCCACCACCATATGTTTACAGCTCCCCACCACCACCATACTACTCACCGTCACCTAAGGTAGAATACAAATCTCCTCCACCACCATACGTTTATAACTCTCCACCACCACCATACTACTCACCTTCCCCTAAGGTGTACTACAAGTCTCCACCACCACCATATGTCTACAGTTCTCCACCACCACCATATTACTCACCTTCCCCTAAGGTGTCCTACAAGTCTCCTCCACCACCATATGTTTACAGCTCCCCACCACCACCACCATACTACTCACCTTCCCCTAAGGTTGAGTACAAGTCTCCTCCACCACCCTATGTCTACAGCTCCCCACCACCACCACCATACTATTCACCTTCCCCTAAAGTTGAGTACAAGTCTCCTCCACCACCATATGTCTACAGCTCTCCTCCACCACCACCATACTATTCACCATCTCCTAAGGTAGATTACAAATCTCCTCCACCACCATATGTCTACAGCTCTCCTCCACCACCACCATACTACTCACCATCTCCTAAGGTAGACTACAAATCTCCTCCACCACCATATGCCTACAGTTCCCCACCACCACCTTATTATTCTCCTTCTCCAAAAGTTGAGTACAAATCGCCACCACCATCACCTTCGTATTACTGAAAACCAGTAAATGTGTTTCTTAAATAAACTATCGAGTTTTATTTGAGTCTTTGTTTCTTTTACCTTTTTCCAAAGTGTATGCAATCAATTTCAGTTTTCCTGGGAATGTTGTTTACAATACCTTTATATGTTTTTATGTTTTCCCTTTATTTGATTTTTGCAAAGATCCTGTAATCCTTTGCAAATGGCGTTAATGTATTGTGTATTCTTGACATTGTACTTTTGGGTACCTATATAATCCTCTTAACATGAGTGTTTTATATGAACTACATACCTCAGTTACATGGTTTATTCAAAATTATAATTTTACTCTTGTTCCCAAACATGATTCTGTGAAAAAGTCTAGCGCCATAAAATAAAGTTTAGTTGTCAAAGTTTCTACTTCTAAAATTATGTAACAAGATGTGAGAAAAGGGAGAGCTCTTTTAGTTTATACTACTGGTTTGTCAACATTATGCACGGGGAATTTGTTATTTGTGAACCATAATGATCGTCTTTCTGTTGGAATTTTAATCGAGTAAATTTTGACCTGCGCTTTGAAGCGCAGATTTTTTATGATAATAAAATTTGATATAATTAGTATTTTAAGGTTGGTGTACATTGTTATGTGACAAAGTCTTATGATATCAAAGTATGAAATTTATTTAAAATCATATAATTTAAAAATTAATTATTTGAAATTTATATGTATGTTCTTATGTAACTTTTTCTTAGGTCTTGATATTTTATCTGGTTCGAAAAAACTGAATCCAGCGATCCGAAAATATAGGTTCAGTTCGGATCCAAATTTAAGTAAAAGTATCTTTGGGTATTTTTTGGACCCGCAGTCTCGGTTCGGGTTGGGATCCTATCGAGACCCGAGTCCCTAAATATCTGAAATGTTTTGTGAATATTATGTATATTTTGTTGTTTCAAATATGTTTTCGATATCACGAATATTCTTTTAAATTTCAGGTTCGGGGTTTGGATTATTGTTTCAAATTTCAGGTAAAATTTCAAATTTTAGAAATATATTTTGAGTATTCAGATAAAATTTTGAATATAATTAGAAACTTTAAAGTTTTGTTATAAATATATTATGTTTTAAAAATTACTTTTTTATTTTCATATTTGAAATGAATGCATGTATATGAAATCAGATTATGGTTTAGAAATATGTTAAATAGGCTTTAAGGTATATGGTTTAGAAGTTTATTTAATTAGGGTTTAGGCTAAAGACTTTGATTTACACTGAAAATATGATAAAAATCTCTGAAATATGTATTTGAACTAATATATAGAGATTCACGAAAATACAAAAATGGTGAGATTCAAACAGGTATATGATATATGGTTTATGGTATAGAGGTTTGGTTTGTGTTGAAAATATGTATTATACTCTAGAAAATATTTTGCAAATTCATACACAGTTTTGTTTTTCAAAATACATCAATAACATACCAGAAAATTTGATCACGGTTGATAGTATTTTTATTTTTTTTATGTTTGGTTATCTATATAAGGTCGAATATATGTGCACTCCATTTATTAATTTGTTTTGACTTTTTCCTTACGTATGAATTTAATAATAGTACGTCAAAATATTAAGAGCTGTATAAGAGAGGGTATGTTAGATGCAAAAGATGTCGGTTGATATAATACTCTAACTAGATTTTGATCCGCACTTTGATCCGCGCTTAGGAAGCGCAGATATTTTTTGACCGTTTGATAAAATTTAAATGAATTTTTTATTTTTTTTATTAAAATTAAATTATTTAAAGTTATTTTCTTATGATATTTGAGTTTTAAACAGTGATTTCATATCTGATCCAGACTTGTAGTCAAACCGATATATACATTGACCTGTATATATGGTTTAGATTTAACGAAACAAAATAAAATTAAAATACGGTAAGAAACCCGTTATTAATCCGGGAGAGATACTGGTTGATCAGATAAAAACCTTTTTTTTTATCACCGATCAGATAAAAACCTAAAAATCTGATAACATTTTTTAAAAACATTTGATTAAATTACTCATATACATTTTAGTAAGACATACAATTAAATAAATTAATTCCTTAGATTTTGATGAATTTATATTATGTCATTTGATAATGGAAAAATAGTAATAGGAAAAAAATCAAAAACCAATTGATATGACGATATTAAAAATCACCTATTATAATTTATTTTAACTATTATTTTAAATTTAAAAATGAATTTTATGATACTTTAAAGATATTTTTGAATGCTCAAAATTTGAAGTTAGTGATCAAATTTGGTATAACTTATAGGTAACACATTTTTTGTACACACTAATTTTGGAATGATAATATATATGATGCTATTTGTTAATTTATTATTATATAATTTTTCAGTTGTAGTATTAGTTATAAGGTTACTTTTGAAATAAAGCTATATCTATCATAATTGATCTCTACCAATTAATAACATAGTGTACTTTTATATTAAATTGAATTGGTAGTTTATTAAAGTTCATAAGTTATGCACTCCAAAAAATAATAGTGTTTTCACTGAAAGAGTGGTCAAAATATCATAGTATTTACGTAAACCATAATACTGACTTATGGAAATTTTGAACATATCAGAATACTTATAAATGAGTGTAGGTTTGTTTAATATTTTAAACGATAGTGTATGTTATCTTGTCCTCGTAGATGGAATATTTGAAGCAATCTTGACATTTCACATAACCGTTTAGAAAATGAAAAATGGTGCAATAAAAGTTCCGATGAATTTGTTTTAGCCGTTTAAAAGATACTGTCTAATAAATCAAAATATTGACTAAATTATTGTTAGAGAAATTTATGGTAACATATTGGTAGGCAATATTAAGTAAGACCATAAATAATTAGTTAAATGAAATGGTGCAAACAACCTTGTATAAGTAGATTTTTTAGGATTTCTTCTCTTTTAATAGTATTGATAGGCACCTAAGAAATTATTATGTCATAAACAAAATCTTAGTTTGGCATAAATATATAACCGAATTAAATGGGGTTGATTAGTTAAGGTAATATAAAATATAACATTTCTAATGAAAGTGTGCAGTAATATTTCATAGGTAGATTTTTTAAGACTTCTTTATTTTTAATAGAATAGATTGTTTATATTGTCATTTAACACTTGAACCTTTTTTTTTGAACTAAACCAATCGACTATTCTGTGGATTCCTGCGATGCTGATATTTTTTTTTAATTTCCTAGTGGTTAATGATAATCGAATAAGATAAATCTATTTCTAGTAGTATTTCAACGGTGTGGTGTTTTTTTCATGTTTAGTATTCGTTGTTTGATGATGTTGTCATTTTTCCAGAATGGAGGAGTTGTTGTTGGGACAACAGAACTCTCTTGAAGGTCGAATATTTATTTAACATTTAAACTTCTATTCTATATGTGATAGAATGTTATTTATTGAGAAATGCGGCGTGTGTGAATTTTTTTGAAAGAATGCGGATAATGTAAGTCTTCTATGAAAAAAAAGCGGAATGGCTAATAGCTAGGGCCTGGTGGCTAAACATAAGAACTTGTTGAGTGGAGTTCATACAAAAAAAAACAAAAATTGTTTTGCTTATTTTCTCAGTTATTAATAGCAAACTAAATCCTAAAAATTATGTATATTCACCTATTCTATTTGCTAAAAAAACTTCATGCTGAGAGCATTTTGCCTATTTGAACAATTTAAGTGATTTTGATGGAAGATGTCGGAAGTTATAGAGAAAAAAGGGCTGTTTAATTAGAGAGGCAGAAGAGTTGCTCAAAAAAAAAAGAGAGGAAGAAGTTTTGGTTTGTCGAGGTGGCAGATTCAACCCATTAGATTTAGCTACTAACCCAAAGACTTTCACAAGGTTGAAGAGGTAGGAGTAGATTGGTTATATTTTCCTTGTTTGAATTATTTATTCAAGAACCGAAGAATCATACGATTGCCTATGTTCTATGGTGGACAATTAGATTCTATAACTAAAACATAAACACTATTAAACATTTGATCAACCACTAAATCTAAAAATGCAATATGTAATAATTTTAAACCATATAGAATTCAATTAGTTATAGACTTATAAATAATCTTAATAATTTATTATTCGTATATTTGTAAAATATGATAGACTATTGTCGATGATGCCTTCTATCAGTTTCTAACTTGGGCCGTCTGAAGAATACCTATCAATGCCGGCAAAATATATATTGGCTTTTACTATCTTGGCTTTAGCGTCTAGGCTACTTGTACGGTCTGAGAGTATTGTCTAAGCTTCATCAACACTTACCATCTTAACTAATGCAGCAAGCCAGCAACTATACCGGCTCTAGTCGCTCTGCCTTTGTTTCCCTGATCAATGCAGAGACTGAACAATGCCGTCACTGCATCTTTTTTCCCTCTCGGAAACTGTTCTCAGAAGATCCACTAAGGCAGCAAGAACACACCGCCTATTATGATTTTGTTCTCATCGGCTAACGAAAGTGTAAATACAAAAGATTGTTGTTGCTGCGTTTTCTTATGCTTCCCTGGTTCCAGCTCTAAGGACTTGAACTATTGGAATTTGGAAGTGCCTGTGCCAGCAAACATTATCAGCGCTTTGTTATTGTCATAAATAGAGACAGGTCGAGCAACACAAGTAATTTCGTTCTCCTGGGTCGGAACTTACTATGAAGTTAAAAAGGTTAATCAAAACAGGGATTGCTCATGCTTCAGTAATTAAAATGCCATTGTCTATGCTTGTCTTTGACATAGAACAGATTTTACAAACCGCATTCCTGCATTCCTTTAAGGACCGGCTTGAGAGTGTAAACCAATGCACTGACAAATGACATGTATCCGCACCTCAAACACCTTCTCTTTCCACACACAGAGTTGCCATTGTACAAATGAAAGAGATTGACACGTGTCACAACATGGAACCAAGAAATTGTTTGTGTAACTTGACAAGATGAGACCAATATATTATTAACTTCACAGTTTTGCATTTCTCTCTCTAAACAATGTTTAAGTAATCAATACTATTAAAAGGGAAGAACTCATAAAAAATCCACCTTTGTTTGGACCATTTCATTAGAAAACATAAATATCTTACTTCAACCAATTCACTAAACATATTCGTCAATGGTATCAAATGAAATTTAGTTGTCGCTAAAATATTTGAAATAAATCATTTTGGTAATATCAGAGAAATTTACGGCCACTGGAAGATAATTTACAAATATTTACTTCCTAATTCAGAGTACAAACAATAAATTATCCCACATATAAAGACTCTTACCAATAATTCACTCGAGGCAATAATATGAGTGGTTGATACCGATTATGATTTCACAAACATACACTCATTTTTCTTTTATATATTATACATAAGTCAAACTGATGCTAACACTATCATCTAAATCGTAACACTATAAGTTATATTATATTTTTTTTTTTGAAGTTATATTTTATATTACACAAGCATACACTGTTGTTAATATTTTAGAAATCAAATGGACGATCATTATATTTTTGGATCAATAATCATAATATATTGCTAATTCTACTAAGTTAAACCAGAAAAACATTGGTTTTAATCAGAGCGATTCTATCCATCAAAACCAAAATTGCATAAGAAATTAAACGATATTACAATTTGCAAATATCTAATTATATATTAATTAGGTGTTTTGTCTGATAGTATAACCTTCTTATGAATATTCATTATTTTATCAATACTATTAACATAATCAATTCTTACATACTTACAAATAGTCTAGGTTGGACAGTTACATTGAACAAACTTTCTTATTGTTCCTACTTATACATAACTTAATTATTATTAAGTTAATAATTCATTCGATTTATATTAACACTAAATTTAAATAATTAATCAATTATATATATATTTTTTTGTCATCAATTATATTTTATTTATTAATATAAAAATAATTTTATATGCTTACTAATTCACACACACATATTATATATATATATATATATATAACTGTACTTTAATCCAAATCCAAGTAACAAATTCTTACAAACCCGTACCAAATACATAATAATATAATTCTTATAGATACGATATTAAAATTAGATATATATATATATAAATATATTTGATAAAATAAATATTAATAATTAGCTACTATTAATATTAAATGATATGATCGAACATGTTATTATTGATATTTTTATGAGTATAGCTTTACGGGTTAATCCAACAAACATATAAAATATTTATCAAATATATAACTAATTGAACAAAACATAAAATACACTTTAAGCTAGGATGGGGCAATCAGGTACCCATTTGGATACATGTTGGATATATTGAATTCCGGTTCTAATTTATATCCTATACTAGATTTCATTCTGGTAAATTTGTAAGTACGGATCGAGTTTAGATATAGCATATCGGTTTTTTCTAATTTGTATCACATCCTAAAACTCATAAAGTAAACATATATCCTTTGGATTCAGGTTATATGGGTTCGGTTTGGATATATCCTAAGTTAAATTTAAAATTTAAAATTTAAAAGCAAAACATAAGAAATAAATATTTATTTATATAGAATTGGATATTTAAAGTACTTTATTTAAAATTTAAATACTTATTTTAGATATCATTTCAAAATAAATATAGAATTGAATATTTAAAGTACATATTTATGTTTCAAATATTTATATTTGTGATTAATTTGGACATCCAGATCAGTTTTTAATAATTTTTTGAGTTTTTGAGTTATCCATTCGGGTTTGGTTAATAATATTTTGTGTTCGATATACTACCCTACAAGATCCATTCTGATATTTCTTACATTTCGAATTGGGTACAAATCAGTTTTTTTGTTTGGGTTCGGTTCGGACATTGGGTTACGGATTTTATGCACATATCTACTTTAAATAAAGAGAAATGCGATTATATAAAGTGATTCAGTTTTTCGGGTAATTCAGTTTATAATAGTATTTTTAGGATACCCATTTAGTTCTCCATTTTGTTTCGATTTTTTGGTTCTAGAGGTATGATATGCTCGGTTAAGTATGATATTATGTTCAGTTTTGTTTTTTTTAGTTCGGTATATTTTGGTTCGGCATATTTTGGTTCGCGATTCCAGATAAATGTACCGCAAACCTATATATTATCTTATATAAATATTTATTTAAAATGGATATTTAATTTTAAAAATAAATTCGTGCTTTCTCAAGTGCGGATCAAAATCTAGTTATAAACTCCAGCGTAATATACACAAGCTAACATTTCAATTAACAAACAATATAACTATTACTTTATATGATTATAACATAATTTTATATATACAGTCTAATACTGACGCATACTTATTTGTCTAAATTACTTTTATATGTTAATATGTTCTTTTAATATAATGATAAATCAATTTTTTTAAAAATGCTAAAATATTCCGTTCGTCGCGTCGTCGTCGTCGTCTTCTCACCACCGATCCAAAAGAAAACCCCTAACTAACCTTCTCGATTTCCTCTGCTACAATGGACTCTCACTCTTCACACCTCAACGCCGCCAACCGTTCTCGCAGCTCCCAAACCCCCTCTCCTTCCCACTCCGCCTCCGCCTCCGTCTCCTCATCCCTCCACAAACGCAAACTCGCCGCCACCACCGCAGCGAACGCCGCCGCCTCCGAAGACCACCACCCCCTTCCCTCCGCCTCCTTCCCTCCTTCCTCCACCGACGACCTCGAGAGCCTCTCCGCCGCGCGGGGAGCCGATTCCGACTCTGACCCCGACGAATCGGAGGAAGCCGTCGTGGACGACGACGAGGAAGACTTCGCTCCCGATCCGGACCAAGACTCCTCGATCCGCGCGTTCACAACAGCTAGGCTCGATCCTAGCTCAGGAGGAGCCAACAACGGTTCGAGTCGGAACACTAAGATCAAGACGGAGATCTCGACGGTGAAGCTTGAGGCTGGAGTCCCCGGGATTGTGCCGAAGGAGGAGTCTGTTAAGCTATCGACGGATGATGTGCAGCCGAGCGGGGCTTACATTGCCAGAGAAGAGGCTTTGAAGCGAGAGGTTTAGCTTCTTTTTTTTTCTTTCTTTAAAAAAAAAAAAAAAATACTTTACCTTTTTGGCGATATCAGGAAAAAGCTGAGCGGCTCAAGTTTGTATGTCACTCTAATGACTGCGTTGATGAGCACATGATGTGGTATCTTCCTTGTCTCAATTCAAAAATCTGTTACAGAGGATTTGTCTGAATAATTTTTGTTCAATCCAGCTTGATTGGGTTAAAGAACATATTTGCTAGACAGTTGCCTAATATGCCAAAGGAGTACATTGTTCGCCTTCTCATGGATAGGTATAAAGAACGTTATTTTGCAAGAGCTAGCTATTCCTCTTGTTGTAAGCATTCTGATATCTGCAACATGTGTTGTTTACCCAGGAAACATAAGTCTGTCATGGTCGTAAGACCTCCTGCTGCAGGTAGTAATGGTATCACTCATGTTGTAGGTGGTATCACGTATCGTCCATATCACAGGTACGGCCAACGTCGCGTTACTATCATCGTTGTAAATCTATAGTGTGTGTTGTTGATAATAAAGAAGATATATAATGTCATAAGTAGCGTGATTACAGTCTTGGCATTCTTATTAACTTCACTGTTGGATTCAGTCAGAGGTTTGGAGAAATAGCATTTTGTGCAATCACCGCAGATGAACAAGTAAAAGGTTACGGTACCAGATTGATGAACCACTTGAAACAGCATGCACGCGATGCTGATGGATTGACGCATTTTCTTACTTATGCTGATAACAATGCTGTTGGTTATTTTGTCAAGCAGGTTTGTCTATATTTGGCTCTTCTCTTTATTCAATTTTTTTAAAAAAAATCTTTGGTTGTTTAGTTGTATTTGTTAGCTCATCCGGAGCTGGGCTCTGTATCTTGAGTCCTTGAATAAACCCATAAACTTCCAAGCAGAATGTTCCTTTTTGTTAGAACAACTTGTAAACCTTTTTTCTTAGTTCGTCACTATTATCATCTGCTCTAGATAAACATTTATTCT
Organism: Brassica nigra; assembly: GCA_016432835.1. Lineage (NCBI taxonomy): Eukaryota > Viridiplantae > Streptophyta > Magnoliopsida > Brassicales > Brassicaceae > Brassica > Brassica nigra. The sequence continues at coordinate 2,509,637 of CM028246.1, forward strand.
CATTTGTATCTCGTCTGAGTTTAATTCAATGTATCGCGTACAAATAAATTTGTTTTCCACTCTTTGCCATCTAGACTACTTTCTGGGGTACTACTAAGTTAATCTGTTACGTGTATTGTCCTGTGCAGGGTTTTACCAAAGAGATTTACTTGGAGAAAGATGTATGGCATGGGTATGTAAACGATGTATCTCTCAAGTTCAAACTGCTCATTACCGTTCTTAACTTCTGTGATTTATATGATTGATGTCTGATTGGAATATTCGTGGTCTCACTTTAACTGACAAACCTTTGAATAAAAATATTTTATTTCCTAGCTGATCATGCTATCAGAAAAATATTTTATTTTCTAGCTGATCATGCTATCAGAGAGATTCTGTACCACGTGCCGAAAAGCTTTCCAGAAGCTGGCTTTCCGTTCTCTTCTACATCTTAAACCCTACTCTTGCAAATAAAAAGCTTTGGTATTTTCATAGGTTCATCAAAGACTATGATGGTGGCCTCCTTATGGAATGCAAAATTGATCCAAAGCTTCCTTATACAGATTTGTCAAGCATGATTCGCCTGCAAAAAAGAGTAAGCCATTGAATATACTTCACCTCTCTGATGAAATATTTTCTTGAGTCTTCAAGTCCTAATGATTCTTGTAAGATTTAGAACTAAAGAAATATAAACCTGAGGGACACAACGTAAAAACACCACTATATAATGGTTACAAGCACTACTATCTTATTGATGATTGAACCCTCAAGAGTCACGTCTAATCATTCTGATCCCTGTTGTACTATTTTCATTGCCAGGCAATTAATGAAAGGATAAGAGAGTTATCGAACTGTCAGATTTTGTATCAAGTAAATGAATTTCAAAAGGTAAACATTAATGGCTGCGTGTCTTCTTTTACTATTATGCATGTCACAGCAAAAAAACCTACGTTTCCAATCGTATAATAAATGTGATCATATCTGCAGAAAGAAGCTGGAAGCCCTAAAAAGATCAACGCTGAGGATATTCCTGGATTAAGTAAGTCATGATTCTACTACCCCCATGGTGTTACTACGCAGTTTGTGCTAGTAACTCCATCTGATCAAGTTGATATGCATGTGCATTGGTTAGCTATGAAGTTCGGGTTAATAATACTTAATTTGTCAGTAAAATTAGATTAATCTCCCTTAAATTTACTTCTCAAGGTTAATAATAATACAGTAAGAGCAAATTGGCGTTAAAATGCAAAAAAAAAAGATATATAATTATGGAAAACTGTTACAGGGGACGCTGGCTGGACTCCGGACCAGTGGGGGCACACGCGGTACAAATTATTCAGTGGTTGTGCAGATAGTGTAACAAAGCAAAAGCAGTTGAATGCACTTATGCGCGTGCTTCTGAAGGTTGTGATAAGTTTTCTTCCCTTAAATGCTCTTGTCATTATATCAAATTACAAATTATGTTATTGCAATTACATGCCCTTTAGTTAAACTAAGCTGAAGTAATTGGCAACAGACAATGCAAGACCATTCTGATGCTTGGCCTTTTAAAGAGCCAGTTGATCGTCTCGATGTCCCTGATTACTATGACATCATTAAAGATCCCATTGGTAAGAATCCTTGCAAAGTTACCTTTCATGTGCATCGTTTTGTTATCCTTTTACTATTCCTTGAAGCATTATAGCCTACAAATAAAATTAATTGCTTAGGAATGAATGCCACTTAGTCAAGAGATGCTTTTTATCCAGGATGAACAGATTTATAAAGTAGGAGAACGACCTATTTCGTTTGTTTTTTTTAACTGTGGTTAACGAAATTGGTTGTGAGCACAGATCTAAAGACGATTGCTAAAAGAGTAGAGTCAGAACAGTACTACGTTACGCTTGACATGTTTGTGGCTGATGCGAGAAGGATGTTTAACAATTGTAGAACTTATAACTCCCCAGATACCATTTACTACAAATGTGCAACCAGGTATAGACATCTTACTTCCCCCCCTTTCATTATGAAAAGTGAATTTAATTTTATTTGTTCTCTTGAAAAGGTTGGAAACACACTTCCATAGCAAAGTACAAGCAGCTCTCCAATCCGGTGCTAAATCTCAATAGATGGTAAAAGTGATATTATGCTAATTGTGTCACTGTTACAGTCCTGAGATATTCTCGTTGGGACTGAGGTATTTATCTCAAAACGAGTGTATTAGATAATTTATTAGGTCGAGTTGATCGTGGAGCGTGTATGATGTATATTTGCATACGAACGTATGTTTAGGAGTTGTAATAGTAATTAGACCCTTTTGAGTATGTTTGAACAAGTCTGAGACCACCCACGCCACGGTTCTCATGTTTTCCATTAGGTCCGTGCATCCAACATTTGATTTTTGCTTTTTAATCATAAAAATAACTTCCTAGTTCTATATGATGTGACATTTGTCCTGGTTAGGTAACTTTGTTGACCTCTGCCACTGCTTTCCTCGAATTTCAGGTTATTATGAACAGGAACAAATTACAAAACAAACCTGAGCTTAAACCAACAACAAGAGTCCTATATGGTTTTATAATCTACCGTCTCACACTAATTACAGTAGACGACACTAGTCCAAATACATGTAAATTACACACAAATGAATTCTTTGTCAACCATTGTTAAGATATCTTAACATTTAAGAATTTCAAACGCCGAAGTTATATGCATGTCTTCACAATTGGTGTGTGTTTCTTTTGGTTAATACTTCTTCACATGTGTACAACTCTGTTTTTGGCGTTAAAAACGTTTAGCTTTGGACTACCACAAAAGCAGGTGGTTATATTAACATTGTTCCTAGTCGACAAAAAGAGTTTTAACATTCTCTCCCATAGTTTCCAAGCATATATAAATGGGTTACATTACCCTTGTAGTAACAGCGTACGTAGTGTCGCCCAGTAAATTACAAATAAAAAGAAAAGTAAGATAAAGAGTTATTTCAAAAATCACAAAACCAATGACTCAAATCTTGTGGTTAATGCTTATGGTTCCAATGGGGCAGGGTTTCATACAGATTCGGATTAGAAGCAAACTGATTCTGCATGCCTTCACGGTTCACCTGTTCAGGCAAGAGATTCGCGTTATCCACTCTCTGGTTTGGTGCCATACCGGCAATAGTAGTGCTTGGGATTGCCTGTCTCAAAATGTGGTTGGAGTTCGGTGTGATTCTGGAGGAATCGCTCGGTGTGTTGTTCAATAGTATCCCCATGTTTGGTCTTGCACAGTGCAAAGGGTTCACTCCTGTTACTCTTTTCACCGTTTCTTCTGCCATCTTAACCTGCACAAGGGTTTTGTATATATCAATGCCATAAACTTAGCTAGGATCATAATCGTGGGTGTTGTCACACTCATGGAGTCACAAGAAGAATGTATATATATATATATATATTACCTTAGTTCTCAAGGTTTCGATATCAGCTCTTAGAATTCTGTTGTCGACAGCAGCTGCATCACACTTATGATTCATGTCACTAAGACGACTAAGTAAAGTTGAATGCTCACCTCTTAATTGCCCTACCTACCAAATGTTAAAAACTTTTCCCCACAAATAAGACTAGTGAATGGCTTAGACAGAAATCGAGAAACAATTACAAAGACAAGAACCTGAGTATCAAATTCATTCATTTGTTCTTGCTTTCTTCTCCTGGAGCGCCTAGCTGATTCTCGGTTTGACAGCATCCTGAGCAATTACCCACATAACCGAATCAGGAAAACCTCCAGAAGAAATTTATAAATAGACTATGCTTTTGGTAACTCTAAATATCAGAAAGATTCAAAGATACCTCCTAGCACGCTTCACATCAGTAGGATCTCCATTATCAGCGTCTCCATCAAGATCATCGTCATCGGAATAATCTCGTGATGAAATACTGGTAGTTTGCCTGGCTGGAACATCTGGTTTCTTTTGAATGCTTGTTGAGGGAACAGATCTAATACATGAAGCATCGGGTGAGGTTTGTGCCACAACGGAGCCTAGAACGGTAAAAAAAAAAACAACCCTATTATTTACAAACCGAATGTAAAGGAAAAGTATGCAGAGATTCAGTCGAATACACTAGCAAATATGAAGAGTCCAAAGGATGATTCTCCTCTGAAAATAGCCAAACAAACACTAAGTAAAAATGCCTAGATCGTCACATTCGCTTAAAGTATCAGAGTTATATATAATTGGAAGGGTTAGCAGTTAATCAACATTTTCCACTCAAATTAACAAAGAAATCATGGTTGCATTTCTAGGTACTCTTAACATGGACACTGAAGAGACAGATACAGAGAAAAGGCCAAGAACCAAAAGCCAAAACCTTGAGGTTGAGATTGGTTTAGATTGACAGATGAGGAGGCACTCGAATCTTCTTCAGGCTCCACAGTTCCACCCACCTGCATTAAAACCAAATCAATCAAACACCAACACTAACATTCTCATTCCATTCCATAGCGACTAAGATCGATTCAAATTGATATAAGAGAGTTTTCAAAGTTCCTAGGATCAATCAAAGTAGTACAATTCAATCCCCGGCAACTGCGCGCCAAATTGATATAAGAGTTTTCAAGGCTCCTAGGATCAATCAAAGTAGTGCAATTCAATTCCCGGCAACAGCGCCAAATTGATATAAGAGTTTTCAAGGGTCCTAGAATCAATCAAAGTAGTACAATTCAATCCCCGGCAACTGCGCCAAATTGATATAAGAGTTTTCAAGGCTCCTAGGATCAATCAAAGTATTGTATAATTCAATCCCCGGCAACGGCACCAAATTGATATAAGAGTTTTCAAAGGTTCCTAGGATCAATCAAAGTAGTACAAAGAGTGTCAATCCAATCCTAAGCCATTTTAAAGACATACACGGCGCGCAACGGCCGCGCAGGCGAGATCGAGCCTGCTCTTGAGCATCGCGTGGTACTGATCAGGATCGATGCCAGCTCGATCAGACGAACGTGCACGATTCCGGTTCTCTTGAATCTCGACAACATCGGCGGCGGTTTCGTCGACGGTTGAAAGAGACTGAACCGGTGGAGCTGACCGATCGATTGCGCTGTTGTTGTTGGTTTGATCGGAACCGGACATCTCCTTGAGAAGCCTCTGGAAGGCCCATTCCGATTGGCTTCGAGCCATCATCATCCCTTCCGCCGTGTTCTGCGCCGGTACCGATTCCGGTGACGGGACCGGAGCGGTGAGTGGCCATAAGGACTCGGTCAGATCGTCGATGGAGAAGACGATATGCATCGCTTTACCCAATCGTCTTCAGATTATTTTCTCTCTCTTTGATTTTTCTTTTTTTTTTGTCTCTCTCTGTCTCTTGTGTGTTGTCTTACGTGGAGACGCCATTTTATTTTGACACGTTACTTCGTGTGATTGGATTCTTTAACTTTTGCTAAATCCTCAAATATACTCATTAGGATGCTTCATGTGAACAATGATTCGCTTTGATTTGATTACTAGATTTTTAACCGAACATGATAACTTTTGGTTTAGTTATTTCGTTGTAAAAATAAAAAAAATCTAACTTTTGGTTTAATCATTTCGTTGTAAATATAAAAATAATTTTTAAAAAAATTTGAATGTTAACATTCCAGTTTAAATATCTAGAAATTGTTTTGTTTGTATAGTTATCTTACTAATGTATATATTAATTATCAAAATCAAATGCAGAATGTTAGTTATATAAATTATTCAAGCTAATTGTAAAACAAAAGATTAAAACACATAAGAGTTCACAAGTAGTAAACAACAACATACCTAATCCAACATAATCAGATGTACATTTAAACAGATCTGGTAGAACAACGAGTTCAAGAGAGTATTATTAATAGAGAGTTCATTATTATTCATGTATGATGGCACACACTTCTCTCTCAACCTTCCTTCTCTTCTTATCTACATAATTCTCATCTTCTCTTGTCTGCAAACAACCAACTCTCTCAGCTACATATACTTAATACTTACTTTCTCACCAAAGATCACTCATAAAATAACAGATAGTAAATAGTAATAATAAATTTCAACCTCTTGGTAAAATGAAGGTGAAGCCTGAATCCTTTTCGACGCATCAGCCAAGCGTTTACGTGGCGTATGGTTTTCACCAGCCGCAAAGTTCTCAGAAACCTATCCAACAAGTATTAAAAGAGGCTTATTAAGGCTTTGGTTTGCATGCGACTTGGGAGATTATATTATAATAGAAAGTGGATCAAACCAAACCAAATAGAATTTTAGCCAAAATCGACCCATATCTCTCTACTTAATGATTCAAAAATCCAAAATTTTAAAACAAAAACCAAAACATACTGAAATCCATAACATTTTATACCTTAATCATATATGATTAAAAAGATGTAATCATATGTTATTAATTGAATAACTAATTATGTACTTTTAGAATATTTTTTCGATGACTAAAAACCAAAAAGAATCTAATCCAAAAAAACAAACAAAAACTGCACCAGACTGAATTGCAAATGGTTTTTATTTGATCTTAGTTTGTATAAAACCAAACCGTATACAAGTTGTAACTGTGTCAAAGAGATTACCTGTTTTCGGATAGCTTCTGTTAATAGGTTCTGACATCCTGATGCGTACACAAGTTCCAGCTTTGGACACTGGAGCACCAAACTCTCAGGTTGCAAATTGCTGCACGAGTTCAAATTCAAGTCCTTCAGCTCCGGGCAGTTTAGGAACAGAGCCTGCATCAAAAGATCAAAACCATGAGAAGATGAGATTTAGAGAGAGAACTCTTTTCGAGAGCATTGATAAGGAATCTTACATCCAAACTGGAGCATCCCCACAAACTGAGTTTCTTCAACCGTTTATGTTTAATAAACATCTTCTGGTTGTAGCCTGATGCTTTTTGTGGAGTCGAACTATTCTCTTCAGAGGTCGAATTATCTGAACTGGGATCAGACACGGTCATGCCACAATCCATCAGCTCAAGAAGAGGCAGTTGAGCAGTAGCAAACTGAATGCCACCTGCAAGAATGTTCATTGTAGAAAAAAAATGAGAAACCACATGAATTTGAGAATTGTATATTGCACATGAAAACCAAGGATCAAGAGTTTACTTGATGTAATGTTGGGACAAAGAGCTACAAGTAATTTTGAGAGTGTATCAGGTAAGGCATCGCAGATCATCCCAAGGCCAGTATCAGTAATGCTGGAACTAAAACCCAACAAACAAGCAACAAGCATGTGTTCAACATACGCTCTTCATGTGAATAAACACACTGAACCACTAAGGACCAAACATACCCACTCAGATCAAGCAGTTCAAGGTTTGTGTAACTCGAGGAAATGGCGGCTACAGATGCATCAGTGATATCTATCCCAAGAACTAGCGAGAGCATTCTCAAATCCCTGTACAAAAAATAGAAAGTGACATCATCAGTCAGTTCTAAAGAAGTAATGCTTTAACGATGATCTGTACAAACAAAACGAAGACTGGAAACGGAGAAGTTAAGCAAACCTGAAATTCACAGCAGTAAGAGTAAGTACAAAAGCGTGAGAAAGCTTAAGAGAGGCAATGTGAATGTTCTGCAATCTAGTGCAAGTCGTTCCCAGACCATCAACCATTGTTACAAGATCAGTGGAATCATATTCTTGGCGAGAAAACTCGAGTGACACTTCTATCAGATTAGGACAGTTAAAGACCTGACAAAAAAAACAGAACAAAACATTTCATGGTCTAAAAAAACTTTGGACAAGGGACAAAAAAAAAGGGTAATTCAAATTACCATTTTCGAGAGAGAATGAAGATCCGCAAGCCAAAGAGTGGAGAGGCTTGTTGAAGTGAGTGAAAATCCTCCCAACCTGGAACATCCTTCCATCTTAAGGCTTCTAAGTCCACGTTTATCAGAAACAAAGCGTCCCAGCTCATCCCTAGACACACAACAAAAATAGTACACTAAAAAAAAAAAGATCCAGAGAAGAAGAGTAAAACAAACTGTTTTAAATAGATCAAAACCATTAAAAAAACAATCAGAAGCACAAGCAGGAGTGAAGCCTGAAACTTAGAGTGGCATCAATATTTTCAGTTAACTCTTAATTAAAAAAAAATCATTTGTTTCCTCATTCCTATTGAAATTACTCATGTGATTATTATATTACCCAGAGATGTTATTGACAGCTGGCCCAGAAGTTGAAATCTCCAAAACTTCAAGACAAGGGCAAGAGAAAGCAATACAGGCCAGAGTTGTCGCATCAAATTCACTGTTGTTCAGACAGGAACATTCAATCAGAAACATGTGTTTTGACCCTAAATTGCAATTAGTAAACACACTTATGTGTGTGTGTGTGTTTTCAAATCACCTCTCGATGATTTTAAGTGAGAGTGTAATGAGTGCAGGACAGTTTTGCAGTAACGACCCGATCCAAGCTCTCTCCGGAACCCTGATCCTCATCTCCTCCGCAGCTCTCCACATCTTCCTCGCCGTCTCTCTCCACCCTCTACAAACCCTACCCGCCACCAGTAACCCCGAAGGAGGCAGCCTCTTGAGCACCTCCCATAAACCCGCCGCGTCGAACCTCCCCGGCTGAACAGCATCCGTCGTATCCGAATCGCCACGAGCAGCATCGTCGTCGTCGTCGGAGACGGGATCCGGGTGGATGGGAGTGGTGGGGACGTCGAGGAGGTGGCAGACGTGTCCTTTCTTGGGTTGGCCGCAGCGGCCGCAGCTGTAGCTTCCGCGGTTTTTTTTTCGGGATCGCTGGGATTTAAGGGCGGCGGAGATGGCGGCTTGGGCGGAGGTTGGGGAGATGTGAGGCTGAGGCTGCATGGTGAAGGTTGAGAGAGAGAGAGAGGTTTGGAGTGGTTAGAGATTGAGATTGAAAAAAGTAAAAACCAAAAAAAAAAAGGGAGGGAAAGGTGCGGCGGGAGATGAAAATGGTGTTTTCGCGCGAGTACTTTCGAACACTGAAAGCAAATATGTCCAAAAAAAATAATAATAATAAGGGTTCAACTGGTGACTATAGTTGAAACAAATTGAACGTGTAACAAGATCAATCACCATCAAAGTCGAAACAATACTCTTCAATCATCTGCAAAATTACATATAGTATTCCAATATTTTATGTTACACATTTGTATTGTTTTACCAGATATTTGTAGAAATATACCAAATCCGTTTCACAAAGATACATGTATTTTTTAAAAATAAAAAGGTGTTGAATTATGTTTTTACGTTTTTATGCATTTTTATTAAGTAATAATGATAAATTTTAAAATTCGAAAATTAATTGTGTCTATCTAATTTTTATTAATTTAGAATTATATTTTTAGTATTTGTAAAAAATTAAACATTTTTAAAACAGGGCCCTCTCCTCCCGCGACGTCCTCGTCCCTCTTCAGCAAATCCGGCTCCACCGACGAGCTCCTCCGCCTCGTCCCCTGCGCTAAGGCCAGGGGAGAGCCTTCCTCGTCTCGCTCACCTCCGTTCCCGGGAACCCGCTCGCCGGAGCCTGCGATATGAACGTGCATTTGCCGTTGCAGAGGGAGCTGTGTCCGTTTGATCTCGCTCCCGTGACGTCCACGGCGATTCAGATGGTGTTTGGGGATACCGTCGCGGTTGCGCTCATGGCGGCTAGGAATCTGACGAAAGAGGAGTATGGAGCTAATCATCCCGCCGGGAGGATCGGAAAGAGGTTGATCTTCAAGGTTCTGGTCTCTCGAAAGTTGCTGACTTTATTATTGGGTTTTGGAGGGTTTCATTGTTGGCTCTTTCTTGTAGGTTAAGGATGTTATGAAGAAGAAAGATGAGCTTCCGGTTTGTAAAGAAGGAGACTTGATCATGGATCAGTTGGTTGAGCTGACCAGCAAAGGGTGTGGTTGTTTGCTTGTGGTTGATCAAGGTCATCGCTTGATCGGTACCTTCACTGATGGAGATCTTCGCAAGACTCTTAAAGCAAGTGGTGAAGCTATCTTCAAACTCACTGTTGGAGAAATGTGCAACAGGTGAGATTCTATGCTCTGCTTTACATTGTTGTATGCCCTGCTTTAGATGGTATAAATTCTCTGCTTTAGATCCTATAAACATTGGTTTATGCTTTAGATCCTATATACATTGGTGTATAATCTGCTTTAGATTGGTGTATGCTCTGCTTTAGATCCTATAAACATTGGTTTTATGCTTTAGATCCTATATACATTGGTGTATAATGTGCTTTAGATTGGTGTATGCTCTGCTTTAGATCCTTATAGACATTAGTGTATGCGTTGGATCCTATAGTCATTGGTGTATGCTCTGCTTTGGATCGTATAAAGATTTGTGTATGTTGAACCTATTGTTTTGATAAAACAGGAAGCCGAGGACAATTGGACCGGAAACAATGGCAGTTGAAGCTATGAAGAAGATGGAGTCGCCGCCATCGCCTGTACAGTTTCTACCGGTGGTCAATGAAGACAACACCTTGATTGGAATCGTTACATTGCATGGTTTGGTTTCAGCTGGTCTCTGAACACGAAGCTGCCTCTATATCAGAGTTTATTACACACATAAAGTTCATTCTTTTACAGAAACCTGGGTCACAGAATATTGTATTTGTTCATGTTATTCACATCTAGTGAATTATATTTGTGTCTAGTATTCCTCCATGTATTGTACTTTCTTTACTACTCAAAAGATGTATAGAGTAAAAGACTTATATCGTCTCTTTCATGTATTATCTTCTACATAGATCTTGATTCTACTCTTGCTTTCTTTATTATCTTAAAAAGCTAAACACCAGCACCATGAATGAACTCCTCCTATGGTTGCAGATTGAACAGAGATGGCTACAGAAACAAAGACAGTTAAGTTTTGGTTTTGCACATTCACACCGGGAAAATAACTGCTTTGTAACAATGGACCAGTAGCTACTTCATTCCCTCTTTCAATCTCAAGTACATCTATGGCTAGCTTTCTATCAATTCATTCCTAACTAACATTCTTCTTTAGTTCAATGATGACAATGAACACAAAAAAAAACACAAGTTTCATCATATTAGCTTTCCATTGTCTCCATTTCTAAAAACTTCAAGAAAAAAAAAACCAAAAATATTATATAAAAGAATCAGAACCTATTGCATTTAACGATCAATAAATAAGTGGACATAGAGAACAACAACTTAAGCTGCTAATAAGAAGAAATCTGTAGAGAGAGAGAGTGTGAACAAAAGGTATACAGGTAATAAATAACACATGTGTTTTAGAATCTCTATGCAGCTGATACCGTGCTGTTTTGGTTGTTGTTGTTGCTGCTGCTACTGTTGCTTTCATCATTGTTCTCGTGCTCACCAGACATTTCCTCCAGAGACTTGCCTTTAGATTCAGGAACCAGCAATGTAAACACCATCCCCAAAAGATTAACCACACCCAAAACAATGAGCGAGTTCTTCACACCAATCCCTGGAGGGTATCCATGTTCTGTCTTGTTCTTGTCAGGACTTTGTGCCAAGTACAAGAACCCAAACGCACCCACCATTGCTCCTAACTTTCCAGAAGCCGCTGAAATTCCATGACAGGTTGATCTAAACCTAGCCGGGAAGATCTCAGCAGGCACCACGAAGGTTGTGGCATTAGGTCCAAAGTTTGCAAAGAAGAATGTTAACGAGTACATAACCACGAACCCTATCCTGTTATCCTTGTGAGTCCAATGATCGTAAGGAATGGCGAGAGCGAACATGAAGACGGTCATGAAGAAGAAACCCATCATCTGTATTGCAAACCTACCAATGATGTCTATGAACGCAACTGTGAACCAGTAACCAGGTACCGTGCTGCACAAGGCGATTAGGGTTTGCGCACGTGCGATCTTGAAAACTTCTTGAATTGCATTCATGGTCTGAGCCGGTGGGATCCATCCAATGGCGCTGAAAATATCTTTCTGGAAAAGGTTTTGGCTGTAGAAGGCGATGTCGAGTAAGAACCATGTGCTTGTGGTTCCAAGCAAGTGAAGGCCATGACGTTTCATGAATTCCTTGGAGAACAAGCCAAATTGTCTAGACTGATCTCTAGTGATCTCTTCTACCCGTTGATGCTCTGCCTCTATCTCCACTTGCAAAACCTTAGACATGTTCGAAGCCGCTAGCTTGGCGTCCTTGGCCACCAGAGCCGTGTACCGTGCCGTCTCAGGCATCTTCGACCTTGAGTAATACGTCATGGCAGCAGGCAAAGCACCGACCATCAGAATGATCCTCCACACGTAATCAGCCTGAGGTACCGTGGACCCCAAGGCATCGACTTGATAGGCCGGGGCTGGAAACCTAGCCTCGAAAACCGCAGACACGATGATCGCAAAGATCCCACCTGTCAAGATACCAAACCCTTGCATCGCGAAAACCGCAGCTATAAACGCACCACGTGTCTTTTTATTAGCGTACTCAGACATGATCGTTGCGGACAAGGGATAGTCACCGCCTATACCAAACCCTAGCCAGAACCGGAAGAAACATAGCGTGGTCATCACGGTTTTAGGTTTGTTACCAAAGGAGAGACCCGAAGCTATTGAGCAAATGACCATGACCATGAGAGTCATGCCGTAAACTTTTTTCCTCCCGAGTTTGTCACCGAGCCAGCCGAAGAAGAGCTGGCCCGTGAGTGTACCAACAAATGCAACGCCGTTAACAGCGGCTGAGACGTTTGGAGGTAGGGTTCCTGGCTTCACTGAGCCGTCCACGTGGTAGTATATGCGGCCAAGAAGCTTAGTGACGAGAGAGATACAAAAAAGGTCATATGCGTCGGTGAAGAATCCCATTCCGGCCACGACAATCGCTGTGAAATGGTACCATTGCGTTTTGGCAACGTCGAGTGCGTTTAGCACGTTGAGTTGATCTCCTGCCATTGCTCTTTTTTCCCTTTTTCTGCGTTAATAGTAAGAAAACACATTCAGTATATAACACACAAAAAAAACATTTGAAAACCTCCTCTTAGCCAAACTTTTTTTACAATACATTACGTACATTTTTTGTATTTTCATCACCTAACAAAACGTTACAAGATAAACACAGAGATTAAGACCACAGATAGGAACCAAAAGAAAACAATAAGTGTGAATTTAAACTTGAAAGCACAAGGCTAATGAATTATAAAAGATCTTCAGTATGTTGTAAGTAGAAACTGTTTAATGAGTATCTTAATAAAATGATAGAATTATCCATTGTAAAGTTCCTGACGTTATTACATTATACCAAAAGAAACAAGAACAAAAAGCCTGCTTGATCCTCATTTCTCATCCAAACAACAAAAAGTAAAATAGATTCACAAGACACATAACTAATGAAGAAGAAACTTACATAAAGAGTTTTATTCTTCTGCTTACTCTCTGGCAGACAAACACTTGTAGGATTGTCTTAGAGAAAGAGAAGAGTCTTTTTGTTGTTTTTTCTCAAGAAACTGTAGAGAGAAAGATGAAGAATGGTTGTGAGTAATGAAATAGAGGCAGCGTAGCACAAGGCTATATATACATGATCACTTTCTGTTTTTGCTTTGACATATTCTTTTCTTTTATGTGGTATATTCTTGTGACAACGACACCGTTTATTTCTCTTTGACTTCTAGTTTTTCGCATCTACTTCTCTATCATCCACCGTTTTGTTTTTCAGTTAAAATAAAAAGTTTGTTTTGGAATTTGTTTCTACTGTATGGTTGAGTTTTTGAGACTCACGGTCAAAAACTCGTTTTAGGCTGTAGCATATTCCTAGGAGAAAACAAAAATATTCGGACATATTAGCTGTTATTTTCATTATGGTAATTGATCCCAAATTAATGCAGAATTTGTAAGAGAAGACTATCGTAATTGTCTCAGATATTATTATGGCTATGCATATTGACTTTCTTATTTTTGAAACTGATTCGATTTATTGTCTTCATGTGAGAGATACAATGACAGGCCATATGCTTTTACGAGTGAAAAATGTCTTTAAGTGATTATATTTTATCCGACTGTATAAAAACAGATCCATTGTTGACCCTAGAATCATTTATATTTACAGGACTGGCTCAATAATTTTATGAGTTTTAGAACAATTTTTTAAAAATTCTCTTAGATTTAATATTTATTTAAATTTTGTAACTGAAAACAAAAATATGTGTATATAAAATATTTTATGGACCTTTTTTAAAAAAATTCTGCATAAAATACATATATTTTTAAAAATAATGGAAGAGAAGGTTCACAAGATTAGATTTGGGACAATCACACCGCTTGTCCTCCATCTAAGCTGGCACTGCAAATTTACTCAAATCCATTTAAAATTATGACTATGAAGTCCATGATCGCTAATGAACTTGTTATTTATTAAAGGATTTTTATTTATTACTCTAACATCTTGGTTAAGCAATTTTCCATATCAAAAGGTGAGAAGAATCATTGTGCAAAAATACTAGAGAGAACAAATGTGTTGCCCCAAAAATCATAAGGGTAACATTGTATACCTCAATCTAAAATAAATTAAACCAAACCTTCATGTCACATTTTCATTTATAAACTATAATATATCATATTATTAGCTACAAAAAATCGTTAAATCTTTTTATTAATAGAAGTACAGTTATGATAGTCTGTATTTTATTTTCAACAATCTATTATAGGAAAAAAATTGATATTTATCAATAAATGATTGATCTTAGTCGGATAAAAAACAAAGGAAATAAATTAAAAGGAAGTGGTTATTACATGGTAACGGAAAATAGCGGGAACAAACGTTTAGAATGGGCTCTAGTGAGCTGTCAAAAAGAAAGGGCTCTAGTGACGTGGCAAGTACAGGGCCCCACAGCTATGGATTCACATCACCAGCCTTCTTCCTCCTTCACCGCTCTAATGGCCTAAACCCTAAATATATACTAGCCGTTACGCTCCCCCCTCTCTCTCCACTCTCTTCTCTCTCTAACTCCTCACTCTCCCTATCTACTCTCTCTCTCCAACATGAGCTCGATCGAGAACGCTTCGAAGAAGCCATCTATGGCCTCCTCTGAATCTTCGAACCCAGAAACACTTTTCTCTACCAAGACCCCTGACAAGACGGCCACTCTCTCAACCAGACCTCGTGACGGCGACAAACCCGTCAAGAGACAGATCTTGACTTCGCCTAGAAAACCTGAAACAACGGTAAAATTGCCCGAAAGGTGAGATTTTTTTGATTGATTTGCTCATAAAGTTTTGGACTTTACACGTTTCAAATTTTTGATGAATTTATTGGCGATTTTTGCAGGTTTGAGATTCTGGATGAATGCTTTGATGGGTTGGTCACTGCAATTAGGTTGCTGAAGCTGAAGGGTTCTTTGACTTCGTTTGCTAATATATGTCCCAAGATTGAGTTTCTTACTAATCGGTAAAGCTTTTCACTTTCTAGCTTCTTCTTCTTCCTTGTTTGGTCTGAAGAACATCTGTCTAACTGATCAGTAAAGCTATTGACTTTTTGTTTGTTTGTTTAAAGCTATTGACTTTCTAGCTTCTTCTTCACAACAATGCTATATTGCTTGATTATCTACTTGTATACATGTCTTCTTTGGTTATACTTCTTTAATGTTTGTTTGGCCAATGTGTGTGTGTGTGTTTGTGTATCTTCCAGGATCTTCTCGTATGATCATTTGGCTCAGATGAAGCATATTTATCCAGAAGCCATTGAAGTAAAGAGAGTTTTGAAGTGTGATGAAGACACTTGTTGTGTGAAACCTACTCTTCACGTTAACTTAAACACCGATGCAATTGTACTTGAAGATACAAGTTGCGGAACTAAGTACATGCAACTAAGGAAGGTGTTCTACTCCAAGCTTGTAGATTTTTACAAAGCTCATCCTAAGGTATACATATTAGTCTTTTTATTTGGTTGTAGCTTTTTAGAAAATGGTTATGTATCTGATTGTTGTTCTGGATATAGGATGAGATTCCTTACGAACTGCTTCCTGAACCGTTCAATTTCTCCAAAAAGGATTCAGACACAATAAGCGTGGTAGACTTGGGAGCATCTAAACTTGAAAATGATGGGTTTGATGTTCAAATGGAGGAGATGGAGCAAGAAGAAGATAAAGTTAACAACGTGATTCCAGATGGTACTGAGGAATCCTTGTTACCACAAACAGAGTCAACCCCAGCCAAAGTTTTGTCAACTCCCTCCAAGGATCTGTCAACACCAATCAAGCTCATGAGTGCTACACCGACGTTGCAGCCGTCTAGAAGGTGTATTACAATGACTCCAGATGATGATAATGGCTCCGTTAGATCAAGTAATGATCTGGAAAGGCGCCCTTCTCGCACTAGGTGTCTGAATTTCGACACTCTGGAGGAAGATGGAACACTCAGTGACGAATCTAATGATGATGGAAGCGACGATGAAGCTAGCGATGCTTCCTCCGATGGAGATAGTGATGCTTCCTACGATGAAATTAGTCTTCTGCACTCAGTAAGTGGATGGTTTTCAGAGCAACCATTTTGCTTAAAACAGTAACCGTGCTTACCATTGTGTTGTGTGCCTCTTGCAGATGATAGAGGAACCAAAGGATCAAAGAGAGACGCAAAACTTGCCTAAGCTTGTTAGTGTGATTCATAAAATGTTTCATTCAACAAACCGAACGGTCATCACCAAGGATGAGCTTCTTCACAAGATGATTGCATGCCAAATCGATATAGTGGATAGAAGTAAGGACAGTTTATATGTGAATGTGTTTACAATCTCACTGGCTCTTCTCCCTTGACAGGCTCACAGTTTCTTTCTTGTTTTTGTCTTTCTCTCAGAGGAAGTGGAGGAACAGCTAAGGTTGATGTTGCAACTGGTTCCTGATTGGATCTCTGAAACAAAAGCATCTTCTGGGGATGTTCTTGTTCGGTGAGTTGACCACCATAACAAAACACTGTTGTTTTGTATTATTGGAAACAATTTTTTTTTGCTTCTTCAGGCTTTAACATGGTGTTGTTTATGTTTTGGTTTCTGCAGCATCAATAAAATGTCCACTGCTGAAACGGTACGTGCAAGACTTGAGGAAGCAACACTTCACAGGGCACTTCCACTGTCTCCTGAAGAATAAAATATTAGTTTCAGTTATCATAATCTTCACACATCTTTTCCTTTCATAAGCTGATCCAACAAAACTCATTACAATATTATTGTCAAAGATAATAATTATCTCATGATTTTTGCTGGTTAAGTTGTCTAAGAAAGTAGCTAAAACTTGATATTATAGTTAAATAAGACTTTATACAATGATAAAGTAGCTTTGGCTAATGGGTATCATAGTTCTGGATCAGTGATGTTGTCTTTCATTAAGATAATCTTTGAACAGCAACCGTATGAGAATTAAAGTTGTTGAATACCAAGATTCCATAGGAATTGAATGTGTATTGTATTGAAGGTAAGAGGTTATGCTTCTACAATCTACAGTCACACAATATATATACAGAAGAGAAAGTCTTTGAAGTTTTTGCTCATGTGAACCCTCCTTTAAGAGCTTTGCTTGCTCTCTGAATAGCTCTTGTGACTCTCCATATCTCATGCTTGATTATTCCTTCCGATGAGTTAGTTGCAATTGCATCTGCTATTCCTGGGAAGAAACCTAGCTTACTCTCTGGTTCAGCTGCAGGTCCATACACCTGTAAACACACAAACACAAGGGGTCACATGAGTTTTGAAAAATGGTGAACTCAGATTGTTTTTAATTTACTCACAAGATGCTTGAACCATTCTTTCCCTTTGATCCCTTCTGAATCCAAGAACCCTCTTTCTGCAAGCATCATCCTGTCGCTTAGCTCTCTTCTCTTGGCAGCTGCTGCAACATCATTTTTTCTGTATGCTCCTTCCTTTAGCTTCTGTAACATTAATCGTCAAGATATGAATAGGTGTGACGAAGAAGAGAGCAGGTAGAGGTTATATACCTTTGCTTCATCTGCGACTTCTTTAGAAACTAAAGAGAACTCTTGTATCGCCACGCTTAGAGGATCAACAGAGACTTTCCCTTCTAAGAGCTTGCTCAATGCATCTCTATGTGCCTGAACCAATACACCAAAACATATACAAACTCAGTTTTCCTTTCTATCTTGGGAGTGAATAGAAGAGCTATACCTGCAACTGTTCTGCATAAGAGATGTAATCAAACGGTAAGACTGGCTCATCAGCCAAGATAATTCCCAAAAGTCCCCAAATTCCAGCCACTGAGAGGATATAACAAAGCATAGAAGAGAGTTAAATCCTCAGCATAAGCAGCCATGAAAACTAGAAAGAGAGAAACAAAGGCTTTACTAGCAACATGACGATGAAACAATGGATCTGCATTGCGGATCATCCAATCATAGGAGTCAAAAGCAGTGTGGTAGACAGGATAATCTGAAAAACTCAAAGGTTAAAACAAAACATACATTAATGCATTCATCACATTCTGAAGATCTTAAGGAATCAAAGTTCTGCTTTACCTGCTCCATAGTACATGTCTATAGAAGGTATCCCAGCGTGATGAAGAAAACCGGAAAAATCGGAATCTACTCTACTTAGCCTCTCTATCTGCAGTCCATTCGAAGCACATACATCATTCACAAAGACACCCTTTTGGATATTTAACAAAAAGGAAAGAGTCTACTCACAATGTTATTCTGAGACTTGAATGTCTCTTCAACCGTCAAGGCTACATCATCAGGATCTTGGACCTGACCACAAAAAAAATTGAATACCAGAGACTTAAAGACTTTTTCAAATTGCTTGCAAATGTCCACATTAGTAATATTATTACCAGCTTCAAGGCATCTACAAGAACATTGTCTAGTTGAGGAGTTGCACCAGCAAAAAATCCAGATCCTTGGACCGCACAATCTACATTAAGATAAGCCACAGCACTTGCACCTAAGTTAAGAACATGTTCTTCAACCCATTCAGTTGATCCAATCTATCAAACAAAACAAAACAAAACAAGTGGTTTACTCAATCCATCAAGCAGACTCATCCTTTTTCTAATAACATATTACTAACCATTCCAAACTCTTCAGCATCCCAACTACAAAGGAGAATGGTCCTACGAGGTCTCCAACCAGATTCAAGCAACAGAGCAAACCGTCGACCAATGTCAAGCAAAGCAGACGTTCCACTGTTTGGATCAACAGCTCCATAAGTCCACGCGTCTCGATGGTTCCCAAGAATCACAAACCGGTCTGGTTCATCACTCCCTCTTATTGTAGCCACAACATTGTGAATCTTCTTCATCTTCATCTCCCCCTTTTAATTACAAAACCAAATACGTTTTATTTTTATAATTACAAAAAAAAAAGTCAAAAACCAATAAAAGACATAACGGTTTTTTTACCTGTAACGTCATGTTCACAACAATCCGTCCCGGGCCAACCCGTTGACTTGACCCGACCCGACCCGTTCTCCACTCCACCGGAGCTCTGGCGCCTCCCAGAGAAGCCAGCACGATCTCCGCATTGCGGAGAGACAGAGGCAAAGACGGAATCTTTGGGAATCTCCGAGAGACACGATCATCATCCAAGCTCAGCTTCTCTCCTCCGACGACTCCGGGCCAACCCGGACTAACCGGGTCACCGATTCCTCTCATCACCGTGCCTCTCTCGATCCCCCCGAGCCCACCGCCGTCTTTCTCGTCGTATATCAAGACGCCGAGAGCGCCTCTGGTCTCTGCTATCTTCACGATCACTCCTCTCCCCAAAGTCTCTCCCTTTCTCACTAAAACCAAACACCCTCCGACGCTCACTCCGACCATCTCGAGGTCTCTGTAGTCTCTCTCCTCGCCGTGGTTCGCGAAAACGACGCTCCCCTGCGCGGAGCCAGACGGGGAGTAAGCGTGGTACGGCCTAACGACGTCAGAGGAAGAGGAGAAAACGTCGTCGTTTAAGTCGAACTCCACTGTTGTTGTGTCGTTGCCGAAACGCGCGGTGAGGGAGACGTGCGTGGGGTAAGAGAGGAGAGCCTCGTACTCGGCGACGAGTGTGTCGTCGCCGAGTCCGAGGCTTTGGAAGTGGTTCAGGACGTAGGTGAGAGTGTCTAGAGAGGGTTTTGTTCCGGCGAGGTGAGGACGGCGGGTGAGAGCGCGGAGGTAAGAGGAGACGGTGGCGTTGGAGGCGGAGGAGAGGAAGAGGCGGCGGAGAGCGAGGGGGTTTGGAGAGAAGAGATGAGGAGGGGAAGAAGAAGCGGCGTCTGGTGGGTGGTGGAGAGTGTAGAAAGCGGCTACGAGGAGGACGAGGACGAAGAGGAAAGAACAGAGCGGCGGCGGTGGCTGACGGAAAGAGACGAGAGGCTGTGACATTGCAGTAGAGAGAGAGAGAGGAGTGAGTAATTGTCGTTAAGTGTCTTTCTATTTATTAATCATCTTTTGTCTTTTTATGTGTCTTGTCTCTTTTGTTATTTTATTTGGTCAATTACATTGTTGTTGATCTTCTTCTTCTCTTTCGACAGTTAGTTATGTTAAAAAGACCAAGTCGTTATGTAATAACGAGAAGTTGAATGTATATATATAGGATGCTTTAACTGGTTGAAAGATCACTTGAGAAACATGTTTAACGACTATTTGGATGCTAAGACATCACAACAAGTGTTGGTTGAGTCGAATGAAAAGCTGCATGTATTAGAATTTTAGAATTTAACAAGAGTGGAGTATGTCTTTTTTTTTTTAATAGTAGTGGGTGGCCAAAAGAGTATATTCTTTTGTTTAATATCATTTTTTGTTTTCTTTCATTTTATATGCGCATGATGTATTATTATTATTGTATGTGTTAAAAAATTTGACATATTCCATCTTGATTTATCATTTTTTTAACATAAGCATATTACTCGTGATATTCCATTTTGACTATCAAATTATTTTCCTCAGTCTTTTCTTCTTATATTTGTCGTTAATTCATTCATTAACGTGGAGACAACAGTCACAATGTAAAACATTATACATAAACAATGGACAAGTAAATAGTAAACTTGGCATAGGTTCTCCTTTTGCACAATTGCACGCTCCCTATTGCCAATTTGCCATTGAATCCGTTTATTCAGTACTGTTTATCTTGATTGAGTAAGAAGAGAGAAAAAAAAGAAAAGGTGTTTCCTAACACCGTTATTTGATGCACATAAGTTGGAGATTTACGGAAAATAAGATCCAATAATAATTATATATGACAAACCGCCCTTGAACTCGAACTGATTGTAAAACCCCCAAATTAACACACTGCATGTATATAGATAATTTCAAAACATGATATTGTGTGTGTTAATATCGTATTTGTGTGGCCTACCCTCTAATGAATGCTTTCTTTAGAGTAGAGTAGATCACCACCATGTTCTAGATATGTTCTTCTAAAAGTGTGGGACTAGATCGAATGATTGAGGTGTGATATATAAATTAGAAATGTGACAGCACTATCGTGAAAATAGGGAAGGACAAATCTAAGTGGGTCCTTTAACGTATCTTTGTAGTACACCTTCTTTTGTCAATGCTCTTCCAAGTCATCATCCGGACAACTTTTAGGGACATTGCAAGTGTTGTGTTTGGTTCAGATACTATAGGTATGTTTCTCTATTTAACCTGTATACGACTTTTTGCAATGTAAATACTCTTCCAAGTCATCATTCAGACAAAATAGCTTAGGGGCATCGCTAGTGTTGGGTTCAGATGATAGACTACCTTTTATTTGTTAGACAGAAGTTATAGGAGAAAAGAAATATGAATACGGTAGACAACAAATGAACAAAACGTCTACCTTAATGTATTGGTATGATTCTCTATTAAACTATAAAATGTATACAACTTTTTGCAATGTAAATAAATATTTTTTTGTAAATATCAGATTTTGTGAAACACTTGAGCAAATTTCGTAAAGTCCAGTGTACTTTTATGAACCACTTAAGCCACCTTATCAGTTTTTATACGCTCAGTTCCTAGTTGAATCTGCCGTTGTGACTGGAAACAGTTGAATAGACTCTGCTAAAGAATTCTCAAAGAAACTTAGGGTACTTAAAATCTGATGTTTTGTAGCTATCCATCCCCCTACCCCTACTTTTTTTTAAAAATGTTAGGCCTAGCTTTTAAGCCCAATAGACTAAACAAACCCAAATAAAAACAAAATAATGAGAAAACGGCAAAACAGGCCTGAGATTTTGTTCTTTGAAGAACAATGCTTTATGTTTGACAAAAAAAAAGAACAATGCTTTATACACTTTTCTATGGTTCGAGAGTTATATGAGAAACATTATTAAGTCATCAAAATTTGGAAACCAAAATCATGGGTCATCAGTCACTCCTCATATCAACTCTGAAAAAGAGATGAGATGACATGTTCA
This sequence comes from Brassica nigra, assembly GCA_016432835.1. Taxonomy (NCBI): domain Eukaryota; kingdom Viridiplantae; phylum Streptophyta; class Magnoliopsida; order Brassicales; family Brassicaceae; genus Brassica; species Brassica nigra. Next base: position 2,531,863 of record CM028246.1, read on the forward strand.
AACTTTCTTTTCGACCCCACAAACAATTATAAAGAGTACCAATTTAAAACTATATATTACCAATTTAAAATTATATATTATATAATATATCAGTATATGTGTATAGAGGTGTGACGATGAATATATGTCACCATCACCACCAACCATACTATTGTTGTCATAATAACTACCTTCATTCTCACAAGTGTGATGCTTGCAGTCGTGGTGTTGTCAGCAACCATTGCTTTGGCAGAAATAGTTGTGAGACGGCGATGGTTGTGTTTGGTGGTCTAGTGATGATCATGGCTAGCGGTCGTGGTGTTAGGTGGTGGATTCAAAATTTAATGTGATATTTTATGCCCTCATAAACTTTATGCTATAGTATTAGCTTTCGTCTATATACTTTATATTTTGTTTAGTATTGAAAACTTACCACAATACATTAAATTCCATTTCCTCTTCTTTTTGTTGATAATTGTCCTATTTATTTTATTGAATTTAAAGAATCATTTATAATTAATAATCACATGTTGCAACCATCTCTAATAATTGCTCAAAATCCTTGTGAGGCTAAATACACCTAAATAGTTAGATATATGTCAAGCCAACCTTATTTATGTAACGTTTTTTCTTTCTGTCTGTTGCAACCATATTTGGTAAACAAACTACCAAAAATGAATAAATAGTGATCTACTCAATTTTACTGATTTTACTGTTTTTTTTTTAATTTGTAGGTGCAAGTGTGATGATAAATCTATATCAAATAATGACCAACCTTGATTAAAATTTGCGTTTATGATATTTGCATAGTTGCTTGTTGTAGTAGATGGGATGAATCAGTACACTTGGTAAACATTTTCGCAATCTTATTGTATATCAAAATCTATTTAAGGTAGTATGCTAACACAAATCTATATCCAAACAATAAATCAATAAAGTAAACATTTTCTCAGTCTGATTATAAATCAAAATCTTTTAAAGATATTATTCCAAGTTCTAAGCATAACTCCATACAAATCTCAGCTTAAACGATGAATCAGTAGAATTTATAAACATTTTTCAATCTTATCGTAAATAAAATCTTGTTAAGGTATGATTCAGCTAAGTTCTCACTGTGATCATGCAAATAAATAAATAAATATATATATCTTAATATCTGAATGAAACTCACAAAATATTGCATTAATTGACTTTTATCGTTACACATTTTTAACATAATTTTTGGCTTTATTCAATATAATGTCTCTTCTGTGAGAGGACATTAGCCCAAGAACTATGAAACACGCTCCAATAAAAAGAGAGGAGATAGTTGTGGAAGATAGAAGAATCAAAGACAAAATAAAAAACTTCCTTTTCTTCCAATATTCTCCAATATTCTCTTTTTGTATTTTCCATTTTCTCTCCCTTTTCCTCTGTTTCGTTTCCCGGGAAAATAGAAGGAAAGATTCTTCCTTTTTTTTTTTGTTTCTTTTTCACGGAAGGAGAGATTTTGGTGAATACCCATCTTGAGGTAAAGAAGATTATATTGAAAAGATACCTCCTTTTTGGGTTTTGAGAATCACCAACTCATCTTCTCTGTTTCGCTTTACAGTAACTTTCTCAATCTTTGCTAACCGCAAAGTTGTTTTCTGGGTCTTTGTTGTACATGTTTGTGTAATTCACTTGGAGAATGAATCAAAAGGTTCCTGCTTTCATTGGATTCAGAAGCTAGGGCTTCTGGGAACCTACTTACTCTGTCTCTACATTAGCATTCGAGATTGGGTTTTGTGTCTAGCCATGGAGTCTTCAAGAGATGTTATGAGATGCTGCGACATTGGTTGTGAGAACATGTTGTTACGAGGCTCTTCTGATTCATCTTCAAATGAATGTGCTGCTTTACTCGAGGATCTTTCTTCCCAAAGGAAGACAGTGAAAGAACTCCACTTGGAGCTCGAAGAGGAGAGAAACGCTGCTGCATCAGCAGCTAACGAGACAATGTCAATGATACTTAGGCTGCAGAGAGAAAAAGCTGAGATACAGATGGAAGCTAGGCAGTTCAAAGCGTTTGCTGAGGAGACGATGGCGCATGAACAAGAAAAAGTATCGGCTTTGGAGGAGTTGGTGTATGAGAAAGAGCAGGCTATCGAGGCCTTGTCTTATGAGGTCGAAGCTTACAAGGATAGGTTGCTTAGCTATGGTGTAACTGAAGCAGAGATGCATGATAGCACGGTTGGTATTGATGATTACCCGTGTGAATACACTTCTTTGAGATGTAGTGTGGATGATGAGAACCTGAGCGGAGCAGATGGTGATGTTGAGGTGGTGGAGAAGGTGATGGTTGGTCAGTCTCCAAGATGGCCATATTATGATCCAAACTCGCCTTTAGGAACTGCTAAAGAAGTAAAGGGGACATTTTTGGTAGACTCACCTATGTCTACTAGTAGCGACAGAGTTTATACTATTGACTCAATACATGTGGGAGTTTCTGAAGCTATGATTGACGAGGATCCAAGTAAGATGAGTAAGGGAACGTTGAATGGTGATCAGACTCAGAAAGGAGTTAACGAGACAGATATTGAGAAGCTTTACACAAGGCTTCAAGCACTTGAGGCTGACAGGGAGTCATTGAGACAGGTCATTGTAGCGATGCGGACTGACCAAGCTCAGCTGGTGTTGCTGAAAGAAATCGCACAGCATTTATCAAAGGAAACTGTCACAACAACAAGGGTGAATCCAGTTAGGAAAATGCTATCTCTCAAAGCATTCTCTGTAGGAACGGTCTTCAAGGTAAAAACAATCATAATCTCTCTCTCACATGTTACGTATTGGTATCTGAAACTATGTGTAAGCCTGAACTTTGGTCTCCCTTCGTTCTTGTGTTTCAGTGGATTGTGTCTTTCGTTTCTTGGAGAAGGAAAGCAAAGCCAAACAAGTAAGTAGATTAACCAGCAAAGACACTTTCCTCTTTGGTTCACATTCTTGTTTTACTGCTTTCTGATGGGATTCAATTAACAAAAATTGCAATGCAGGTATGTCTACAATCTATCAGCTAACAATATGGGAATGCTTATGATTCTAGGCGAGGGATGTCGAACTAGAAGATGGAGTTGCATAACAAGTTCACATGTCTAGACAATCCCTTAGTTTTCTCTCCTGGTATAGCTAGTGCAAATTGAATGTACATTTCTCTCTATTGCATGAAGACATCCAATCAAAAACATGTCTGGATGGTTCTGATTCTTATTGAATACTGAAGTTAATTGTAACATATTTTTGGACAAAATCAAGATCATATTATGCATGAATAATATCAGGACTCAAACCAAACGGTTTCTCATACACTGCATCAAATATGTTTCAGGATATGTTCAGCCAAATAGCACATAAATAAACATTAGGTTGATAAGTTGATTTTAGTCAATACATATAACGATGAGAACCTGGACTGAGGATTCAAAGCAAATACAGATCAAGAGGGAGACAGAGAAACAGTGTAAGAGTTGTTGCAATACTTCAAGCTCTTTAGATGACCTGATCGAAGCTGAGGGCAGATCACTGTTCCGGGAATGTCAGACGCAGCATCGTTTGTTTCTCCTGTGCCTTCTGTGGCTGGAGACGCAGGCTCAGTTTTATCAGGGATTTGTGGTAGACCCATGTTTAAGATAACCGAGGTTGGCTCGGTCACAAAGCTGAATTAAACTCACAGAACGTTAGCATATCCTAGCAAAGACTTTGTTTTTTCGTTTGGAAGAGAAGAGAATTTGCATCAAACGAACCTGGCTTCAAAGTTCTGTCCATTAGCAATCACGTGTGCACAAATATTGCTAATAATCCACGGCGGGATGCATTCACCCTTAGTCTCAACTGTATAGCAACTTGTACGTTCTGCTGTTACCATCTCCTTGCAGTCGATCTAGAGATCAAAGCAACAAGTATTTTGAAAATGTCAAGAGAAATCACTGATTACAGAGCAAAGCGCAAGTCTAAGAAAATATACCTTAGGAGAAGACATTGCAGCATTCTGAAATGGTACAGGTGAATATAATACAGGAACGTCTGCGGTGAGAAGAAAACTCAAAGAAGACCTACGCATGATTGAAGAACAATGTGTACATTATACATCATCAAAATGTGTCCGATATGTAAGTTCTTTTCCAAAAAAGTGTTTACACGCACCTATAATTTAGCAGAAGATCGTACAATCCATGTACGCTCTCGTTTCCGTCAAAAGCCAAGAAAGATTCTGGAGTATTATCTATGTTTGAGACGGAACGCAAACGACGAGTCTGCATCTGTCACCAGGAAGAGTAGTCAGAAAAAATACGCTAATACTTTCCCATTTACAACTGCATGTACTTAACATTGTTCATAACATCGGAATATTCATCTACACAGAAATATAGTTCCTAAAACAGATAACTGAAGGTGCACAAACCTGGCCAAGGTTATGATTCTCTATCTCTGAAAGTTCGGCAAGATCTTCAACAGTGGTCTCATCCATTTGAGTTTTGCAAAGAGGCATACTGTAGCATATGTCCTGTGAAAAACATATTCAGATCGTATTAGTAAAGTACTGATGTCCGTACATAATAGATAAGAAAAAGACAATGGATAATTTAATAGTTCTCTCTTAGTGTTTTGATTATAGATTAAACATACTGTACTCCACCGTTGACGTAAGAGCCTTAAAAGTTCAAGATATTCCTAATGAGGTTGCAGAAAAATACAGCAATACCACATTATTGTTCAACTGAGCACTGGTGACCTCAGAGCAGTGGAGCAACATCAAGTAACATGTTTTCAAGTTCTATCATTTGTAAACCGACAAAATGACTTCAAAATGCTGCAAACTTCACAGTTATTCCTACGAACTAAGAGAAGCATCCCGGCTGTACTTAAATTTCATTAAAGTCCTATCAATGAATTTGTGCAGATTCCAAGACTTAAAACAAAAAAAAAAAACATAACATATAAGAAGAAGGCTGTAGCCAAGTTTGAAGGTCTCAAGGAAAGCAAAACACAAAAAAACTTGCACAAAGATAAAGCAAAAGGCTTAAGAAGTATATCTTACAAGGTCTTTGAGCATGGCTCTCAATCTTCTAGTTGACTGAGTGATATAGGAATTGCATGAGCGTTTGACACCTCCTGACTCACAGCTTCCAGTGAACATTACCACAAACTGTGAAGTACAAACTACAATCCAAATGATGCACAACTAAATTTAGTTTCATTTCAATAGTATGGCATACAAATCATTTACAATAAGAGAGATGGAACATGAGAAAGAAGCTCTGCATGAAATTCACATTTTAATAAATCTAAAGGTGTACGTAACTTTGATGCATCTTTGCCAAGAAGGAAAAGTAACAGCAAGGTGTAGCCAAATTTTTCATAATGAAAGTGCAAGTGGAAATATAGCATAGAAGGTTCTCTGTCTGAAAATATTTAAGCACTTCAGGATTCCAGTGCCATTGATGTTATCATCATTAAACTAGTAAACTAGTGATATACTATACCCGCAAAAAAAAGAAGCAGATCCAAATCAGGCACATACGACGGACTCACCATAAAATATTTTGCAGACATTCTTCCGAAACTTAAAATATAGACTTCGAAAAGCATCTTCCCATGCCAACTGTCGCTGTTGTAGAAAATCACATTCGCCTGAAACAGTAAAATGAAGATTTCTTTATAAAATTTAGAAGAAAGATGACTGAAAGAAGGCATAGCTCTTGAACTCTCATTAACAAACCTCTGCCTGGTCCAGATTTTATATATGCTGAAATCATAGAAGGTGGCAAGGTAGACTGGGGGTAAAGCCATGAGTGCAGTGACATGGAATTTGACACCTGGCATACCACATCTGATCCAGAACTACTACTGCTATCTTGGTTTAACTGTGGCATACCATTGTAGGTGCTACTCATGATTGACCTATGTAACCTAGAACAACAATAGAAAGGAAAATAACAGACTGATTCAAACATAATAGTTCATGCACTTTATATCAGAAATCGCTTAACTAACCAATTTAATGGAGAGGAGGAAACAAGTCGAACATATGTCTTCATGGAAAGATCCAGAGGAATCTCTCGCCCAGGAACGTGAAACTCAGGCACGAAATTTCCACGTAATGAAGCAGTATCAGATTTCTCACTTATGTCACCAGGATAAACCGGCAATGGTACACAAGTGGCAAGTCCTTTCAGTGCTTTGCTCTGTTGAAGGACAACATTAGTTTTACCAAGACCATATATAGTAGCCTTCTCAAACTATCAAAAACTTCCAAGTGAAGTATACCATATCAATATCTGGCAAGCGGGATAACTCTTCACCCCTTGTTGAAAGTTCCGTGACACTGCGAAATATGCTCTGTCTGCATCTCTCATTTGCTTGACGAGCTTCCGTGGTAGTATCATCAGAAACTCCAGTAGAAGCCTTATTGTCCTCACTGCTAAGACATAAAAGCATTAACATAAGCTAAAGCTCAGTAAATCAGCTTACTCTAGACAGAAATTGCCTGAGGCATTTTACCGAGTAAGTTGTTGCCTTTTGATGGCAACAACATTTGAGAGTACAGAAACATTGAATAGGTTGGTGGACTGCTCTTTCACACCATTATCCTGTGGTAAAGACAAATGAATTATAAATCATCTTTCACCCAAGTTTTTGAACAAAGCTAAAAGGAATGAAGAATCAGAGAGGTGGTAAACCTTAGAATTTTCTTTGCCAGATGGCAACCAAGGCCGAGACTTTTTGACAGGATATAGCTCATTCATACGCATATCAATGTACTTTGGATTCTTAAGCCCATTTCCCCTCTCAGTACTACTACACAACCAAGATAATCTTAGTAAGACAAAACAAAACAAGTTCAATAACTTGAAGGCGCGTAATGATTTGTTTTAAACCTTTTGCAAGGACGCAATGCATCAAAAGACTCTTTAGCTTGGTCCACAAAACAAGCCCGCTTCAGTTGTTCTCCCTGTATTGTGAGAAAAAGATTAGTCCCTCGAATTGAAACAATTTTTGTAAAACTCTGAGAAAGGAAGCAAAAGTTACTCTGAGTTCAGCGGGGGTCTTCCTCTTAGCTTTGGACACTCCACTCATTTGAAGAGAAGTACCATGAGCAACGACTTTCGCCATTTCCAGAATCTGATGCTCGTTTGATTAATCCTTTACCTAATTAAACTTCTTCCACACAATCAGATCAGTTAATCACAATGTCATCCTCACAAACCCTAAATCGGAGATAGGATCAGAAGAAAAAAAAAAACTTAATCCGATTGCAAACATGAATCGGAGATAGGATCAGAAACACACTCACCAAGCTCGATGATTAATTGTCTTTGCGATGTAGCAAACATCGAGATCCAGCGGCGTGGCGAAAGGAGGTATCGATGTTGGGGATGACGAGGTCGGCGTGGTGTGAGTCTCCACGGCGAGGATGGGGCTCTTTAGTTTATTTTCTTTATTCTTTTTAATTTTGGGGGAAAGTGAAGTGGGAGGGAAGAGGAAGGCGCGTGAAAAAATTGGAAACACTTTTTTGAAATTATTTGGTCCTAAATGTTTTCGGTTTCCCTCCTGTTACACATAACGCCGTTAACGGAAGACGCCGTAAGCTAACTGTTATCACCGTGAATAGTTTGGATTTCGGTTTATAGGATATGGGAAAAACGAATTGCAACACAAACATTCGGTTCGGTTTAATACGGTTCGGTTTAATAAGGTTTTGGTTGAAAATCCTGGTTTAATGTTGTAATCGGTTTGTTTTTATAAAAAGAGATGAAATCATATCCACTTACGTCTCCACAATTCTGTTTTAAAATCGGATTGAACACCTGTGAAAATTAATGCAGATTAAATGCTCTAGATCACTAGAAGTGAACACACTCCTAACATCACTTGATTAACTAACACCAACTCAAATGTTTTGTCACCAATAAGAACATGAGAAAAAAAAAAGATAGCCTCTCTAGCCTTGACATATTACAACACAAAATCAACATCTCTGGTCTCTAGAAAATACATATTATTATTCTCTCAAACTTATTACAAAGTCTAAATCTCACTCTCTAACAAGCAAGAGGCTCCAAGTTCCATTGAGTCACTTCATCGTTTACTTCCTCCTGAAACATCATGCAACAATCAACCAATATGTTTGAATCCAAACCAAAAAAAAAAAAACAATCACAGACATGGTCTCATAACTCTGTTGTCATATGTATATGCTAATGGTCTTACGCTACCAGGTCACACTATGCATATATGTCCAATTCTCCAAGCATGAACGAACCATCGGAAGCAGTACAAAACATGTTAAATCACAAAGGTTATGAATTAGATTTACCTGAACTTGAAACCTGCCTGCCTACCTGATTCAGAAACTACATCTAAGAAGGAAGAGACACCGCTGCTTCCTCCTCGCCTAAAGACACAACATAAGGCTGAACTTTGAATGATTCAGTGATTGTAAAGCTGAGCTCGTAATTTACAGTCTTCGTCCCAAAGATGTTGAACTTTCCTGCGCTCTTGTAAGCTACCTCCGCATCACCACCCTTCCTGAAAACTACCCTAGCCCTGTTTTTCTCCTCATCGACCTCGGTCTGTGAATCCCTTATTGGTCCAAAATGCCTGAACATTTTACTCAGGCTCTTCTCAGAAGGTAATGTATCCGTTTCAGCAAAGTACATTATAAGCTCAGCTGGTGCATTCTCATCAAAGTCCGCTGGTTTATCTGAAACTGCAGGAAGAGGATAACTGATCTGAGACTGTCTTCTTCTGTATGGACGACGAGTCCTTTTGACCTGAGCAGGTTTCAGCTCAACCGGCACAACTTGATAGCTTTCTTTTTCTGTAGCAGCTGGTGTTTGCTCTTCACCACCGTTATGGATCACCCTGTCGGTCCAGTATGTGTCGCCCATTTCCTCAAACTCAAATGCTTCGGTTCCTCCTGCTGCATTCGAATTGGATGTTCTGCTTCTCTTACTACTTCCCTTCTCTGGAACAAACTGCTGCGACGCCGATGAGTTTCGGAAATCTAAGAAAAAGCCAGTGGCAATTTCGGATACAACGTTCTCTTTTACAGGATCTGTTGCTGCAGAGTGAAGCTGGGATACAAAACTCTCAACAGAAAGAGTTTCATCACCAAGGTTACTACTACCCTTGAGAACTGAAGGAGATCCTGCCATCTGACTAGCAGCTCTGGCTATGCATGCACCGATCTTAAAGGAGGGCCTTTCTGCAAAAGACACCTTTGCCAAGGAAACAGTCTTCCTACCTTCTCCTAAAGAATCCTCACTCAAGACATCAGCCTTTCGTTTCACACCATTCGTTTTGGTATCAGAATCAGAGTTGTCAGGATTCTCTTCCATTACTGTATCTTCCTCCTGTTGGTTTTGATCGATATTTGGAGCTACATGAGTAGTGTCACCTTCCTCCCTCCTTGCATCTTGTTGATCTGTAGCAACATGTGCTTCATTGGAAGCATTTTCAACACCGTCAGCGTTATCACGGGACTCAGCGTTTGCTGCAGCACCAACCGATTTAAGGGCCTCGTTGCAAGCCTCCTCGGTGGCAACTTCTTCATCTGCGGTGACAGTAGCTTTCTTATCCTCTTTCAAAGATACATTCCCGGTTTCAGTTTTAAGGTCTTGTACGTTTCCTGACCAAGATGATACACCACTGAAATCAATAAAGTTGGTAATATCAGACCTTGGATCAAAAAGACCGTTCTGATCCAACGGTTCAACTTCACCTGGAGCAGCATCTTCAGTCGAACTGTTTGGCTTCACTGGATCAGTAGATTCAATTGCCAGCTCAGCATTAACATCTTTCCTTTCATCAACTACATTGGAAGGTTTGATGTCAGCTTCAGCTATTGGAACATCATGAGTTGGTACCATACTTGCACCAGCAGCGTCATCCAAAACAACCTTCCCCACCGTTTCCTCCTCAGTATAATCGATATCCATGGCTTCTCCGTTTTCTTCTTTATGGGTCGTATCTTCTTCACCACATGTTTCAGCAGCAGGGTTTTCTTCATCTGTTTCCTTAGTAGACTCCTTTAGAACTTGTACAGATTCTGATTTCTTACCATTGTTGGTCTCGGATCCAACATTCGCCTGTTTGCTATCAACATCCATGTTGGTATTGTCCCCATCACCTGATTCCTTCTTCTCGCCATCTTTATCTCCCTCACCATCAACTGAGCTTTGTTGGGACTTCTCAGCTTCAACATTTTGTTCAGCACCAGAAGCACCACCGCTACCTTCAACTACACAGTTTGCCTCCTCTTCATCAACAGCTTCAGCATCTCCCTGACTTCTCTCGGTATCAGTCTCTACGAAAGCATCAGTCTTTACAACATCATCAGACCTAACACCCTTCTCAACGTCGTCATCCTTAGTAACAGTATCACAAACTACAGATTTAGCATCTTCGACGCACGGATCCTTCACCGGAACATCAACTTCACCATCTAGGGTTTCCGACTTAGAAGCTAGCCCTAGTTCCTTACCAGTTTCCTCCAAGGGCACTCTGCTATCCCCAAGGGACGCACTTTCTTCTCTCTTTTCCTCCATGGAAGTACCTGGTTGCAGCTTAAACACTCAGCACACAGATGGATCTCATGTAAAGAAAAGGCGACAACTTTTAACTGAAATCGAGGCAAAGTTGCAGATTTTAAGTGAGATTAACGACGGGAAAGGTGAAAAGGATCGATGGGGTTACCTTTTTTAGATCAAAGGTGAGGCCTTTGGGTCTCTCGGTTACAGAGACGAGTGTGGAGAGGATATGAACAAGCGAGTTCTGGCGAGAGAGAGAAGAGACCCTGATTCTTTTTCGGGATAATGCCTTCAATTCTTTTTAATTTATTTTTAAGTCCTTATTGTTTTCACTTTTGAGATCAAACTTTTGGAAGTTACTAAAAGAGCCATTTTAATTTTCCGTATTTGTGCCTTTTGAGTTAAAGCACGGGTGCGTTTGTGAATACAAAGATTATAGAGTTTACTTTGCGATAATCGATTAATAAAATATAAATTATTTTAATCATTTTAATTCCTGAATTACATTTTAAAACAATTTTTCAGTAACTTATGTTTCTTAATTGGTTTTTTTCTACGATTTTAACATTATAATTATACTATACACTTTTGTCATGTATTCACAATTTTAGCGTTTAAATTGTGATGTATTAACATAAGAGTTAAGCAAGAAATTCACTCGGACATGGTTGGTCTTGAGAACAGTGAAACTAAACGTTTATTTATCTTTAGAATCTAAATGTTTAACATGTATGGATCATTCAGCCTCTAATGCCAATTCTCAAAAAAAAAAAATCATTCAGCCTCTAGACTATTTTAAATGTATATGTATGAATCATTCAACATATGGATCACATTGACCCATTATAACCAAACTCGGTGCTGAGTAATGCCCGAACTAATTTGATAATTGGCTGGGCCGGATTCGATGAGTTATCCACTTTTGATCCTTTTTCTACTTCTAATTATTAGTGTAAAGAATCAAAGGTGTAACAATCGACATAGTTAGGGGAGAGATTTTGGTCACATTAGTGTAGAAATTGAGTTATGTTTTTCACAACAACATATATTTGTAATGTGTAGTAATGTGAAATTTTATTTAGCATGTGTATATTTTCCGAATAATATACGAATGTTTTGAAAGTTAAAGACTAAAGAATGGCAAAGCATTATGTTCTTTTTATTAATCTGGAGTATCTATCTATATATGAAGGGACTCTGCAGACTAATCTCGAAAGAAAATAGCAGTTCACGGATAGATTTTCTTTCTTGATTTTCAAATGGGTTGTATGCAGTGAGTTCATGTTCGTATAGCCACACGATTAAGTGTAATGTAGTGTCTTTGAACCCAAATTGCTTAGCAACCTAAAATTCATCACGTGGTTGTAAAACATTGTGTTCCAGTGTTAAAAATGATACATAAGATTACTTTTTTTTTTGTTAACTTGTAAATATCATTGATGATAAAAATGTTTACAAAGAGCAGAACCTTAAGGTTGATTCACCCTGGCAAAAATAAACAAAAAAAAAAAAGATGAAGAATATACAATTATGGTAGATATCTCAATAAAGAGCATCTTAACCACATATGCATCAGAGAAGAGAAATGTTTCTTCTGTCTTCTCACCGATATACCAATGCGAACCTCCTTGTCGGTTCCTTGGAAGACAGTATAGGCTGGCAGTGATGTTTGATTATGTATAAGATTATTCCTTTGTTTCCAGAGACAGTAAACAGTTGCTTGACAAGCCATTCGACGTAGGATATAAAAGAACCTCAATAATAACTTTTTACAACCCGATTAGTAGATACTTTCAATTATTAATTCGGTTGAAAATTCTATTAGCTATCTTTAATGAACAAAAATGCGAAGAGAAGATGATGGCGGTACTAGGCTAATCCAATACAGAAGTAGACCTTAACTACTTTAGGAGAAACTCTATTAGGTAGTTTAAAAATCTATTAATATATAGAGATTATTTTCTAAAAATTGATTTATGTCTATATGGTAAAGAATTAAAACATGGTGAGATGAAGAAATGAAAATAATTTTGGGCTGAATCGTCTGGTTAACAGCTTGTTGACTTGTTGTTGCCTATCAACTTATGCCTTCTTCATGATGCTATCTCATCCTCCAACTGTACCTATTCAACAATCAAAAGCAAATCTTTATAATGTCAGTTTATTATATATATCTTCCGACACATAACGATCTTGCATGGAAGGGGCCTTTTGTTATTTATGAATTCGTAAGCGCTAGGATCCAGCTAAATTATTACAGAGACACGTGCGACAACGAGGCATAACGTGACAAAGCAGAGCCTAGCTAGCTGAAGATAGTGGATCCATCATCCATGTGATTCCACATCATGGGCACAAGCGATGACTAACATCAAATAACGTGACCAACTTGTGTATGCATGCGTGGGTATGACAAAAAAAAGACATACGCTTGATGGATAAGAATGAAAGCATTATATATGCAAGACACATGTTGAATGTCCTTTTTCAAAAAAAAAAAGAAAAAAGACACATGTTAGAAAATTATTTTTTGCCACTAAAATGTATATTAAACGGTGTATTCAATTAAGTATTTGAGATGATTTATCTTAAAATAATAAATCCACTGTTATCCAAACGTGGATTTTAAAAATTATTTTAAAATCTGGTGTTATTGAAATTGTCATTTCATAAAACACTCTAAAATTCACTGTTATTAAACAAAATTTAAATTGAAGATTTCAGAGAGCTTTAGGTGTTTTTAGAGTGTTTCAAAGAAGTTTCTTCGTTATAAAAATAAAAATCCAAATCTCATGGTTTTAGATGAGATTCTAGAATTATTTAACAAAAATCACACCAAATCTCAAATTCTCCTACAATCATCTAAAAACTCACTAAAATATTAAGTTTCTACAATTCTAAATATTACTTTAAGATGGTAATGCAGCTATATAAATATAATTATATGCACATAAGTAAATATGTATGAAAAAGTAAATATTTATGCGATTACATGTTAGAACTTATAAGTTCAAATGACAACTGCAATAGTACTTAAGCGTAAGCCATAAATGTCATGTTGGATACTTTTTTAGTAAACTAGTTTTCATATATAAGGTTTATGATAAAATGACAAAAATACCTGAAATGGGATGAGTAGGAATGTGTTTCGTAAAAGAAGGCTGAGGGAAACCGATGGCCTGAGATTGATGATAAGGATAGACAGCGTAGAAAGGCATCATCGTCGGGCTTGCCGCAACCATTACACGTCCTCCACCATACATGTGATGTTGGTGGTAATATTGTGGCTGCGGCAGAGGTTGAGGTTGCGGTTGTGCGTAGTATCCGTTCATGTAGGTTCCTCCAACGTATCCAACTTTCTGTTCATTAAACAACATCACAAACAAAATTATTTCATTAAGTGTGGAAAGACATAGTTCAAGCATATCGACGTTATTTAGAAATCATAAGACTTACTTGATTGAAGGTCATGTTAGGGGCGACGTAGGAGGAAGGGTACCTATACATTTAATATCAAAACCGAACTTATCAAATACCTTTTCTAATTTAAGTACTATTTGAAGATCTTATTATGCTGTAGGAAAATAGTTTAATACCCATAGAATGGAACGGCTTGATGATGGTGTTGCAGCTGGTGTGTGAGTACCGCAGGGTAGTGCCATTGAGCTTGGTTATTCCCCACATGTCCTGACGTGGCCCTATTAACATTCTTTGATCCTTCACATCACAACGCATTGTATTGAAAATAAAGTCAAGATCAATTTTGAAGATTTAGTAGGTATCTAAAATGTTTAATTAACTTCAAAGATGCTTTCTCTATTTCATTCAAGATTCAGTCCTTGGAATGGCATGCCTAGATCAAACTTTTTGTTTGACATTGCGGGATAATGTAAATAGAAAAGCATAGTTTTCTGCCAAACTAGTAACTCATTGTTTGATTTGTTTTGTCACAATTGCAAGTGATAATCTTATAACATTTAGAGATCATGTACATCCACCATACGACATTATATTCCCTTACATTATCCCACATAGAAAATCATATATGACGTCACAATCAATGTATTTATATGTGTATATGTACGTAACTTTATCATTTTTGTTAAATGTACTACGTGTATAAAAGTAAGATATGTATTTTCCCTGTGAGTTTGATTATTGATCAATCTAGATGTCTTAAATGGCAATAGTACCTGGCTTCCCCACATATTACGAGGATTAGTTTGATTAAACAAAAGAAAGTTACATATAAAAAAAATTAGAAGAACCTTGTTGAGGAGAGGACATTGTGGGTGGTCTACTGTGGCGGCCACCGAGGGAGGCAAGATTGCAGTTGGCACGGCGGCCATTGATGATCGGAGTCGAGTCTTCGCAAGCCCTCTTTGCAGCTTCCGCTTCTTTAAAAGTCACCTACAAAAAAAGTATTTTAAACAAATACATATCGAGAAATTAAACAACGAAGATGATTAAGTGAGATAAATTAAGTAGAAAATAAAAAGAGAGAGAGAAGAGGAACATACGAAGCCGTAGCCTTTGGAACGGCGAGTAAGTTTGTCGGAGATAATAACTGCCTCCAAGATATCACCATACTTGATGAAATGATCATGCATTGCTTCTTTTTGAGTGTCCCAAGCCAATCCTCCCACGAACACTTTGGTCAGCTTCGTGTCTCCAAAACATCCTGTCACGTTGTCGCTCGTCGTCATTGGATCGTGTGTGTGTGTTTGAGAGAGAGAGACACAGGAGAAAGCGAGAGAGGAGGAGAGTGAATTTTGAATTATATAAAAAAGAAGAGGAATAAAAGCAATAAAGAAATGGTGTTAAAAAGAGAGTGACAGATTGGTGGACAGGTAAATGTTAACGTGATCACTACACCCTTCTTATATGTCTCTATTCACGCCTCTTTCTTGATATAATCAGCCCGTATAATTATAAAATTAACATCACCAAATGATGCACCGCCACGACTCATGAGTTTGGGCATGTCATAAATTAACAGGTCTAGTCATGGACACTATGACTCAGTAAACGGGTGCTTTATGCCGCAAAATATATGACCATTTTATGAACTTCCTTCTAAAATCTTTGACGTATGTGGTGGTGGTAGAGACGTCAAGTTTAGCTTGTTCGGCTTGTAATGGTCTAAAGTCTAAACTAGGCTTGGTGCTGGGCGTCCTCGGTTCGATTTTTTTTTTTTGGGTTTTCAATACCATGCTCATAACTTTCATTTAGGTTTAACTAATTTTTGGGTTGGATTGAGTTCGATTCGGTCTTTCTCGGTTTAATTCAGATCATCTTATATGTTTGAAATTATCCAAGAAATCTTTAAAAACAACAAATAAATTGACCGAAAAATATTTCAAATATATATTACTCAAAGCATCTCTACTATATAAAAGAAACTAAATTGAAGCATTTTTAGGCATACCACATCATCCAAAATATTCCCAAAACCAATCAATGTACCACATCATCTTTTGAAGTCTCTCAAGTATAATATCATGTTATTATACTTGTTTTAATTCTGCTACTATAACCATTTTAATTCTGCTACTATAACCATTTTAGTTCGTAAGCAAAGGTATTTCATATATTTATGGATTGTATGAAGTTGAAAAGTCTATTAAGTATTCTCGTCACTTTTCTTTTGATGATACTAATATCTCTTCCCCAAAACTATCAACGACTGATCTTCTCTAAGATTTACGCTTTGTCATCAACTCAAGCTTTAAGTCTGATCATCACCAAAATATAAATTACTCTTTCTTCCTCATTTCTCTTCTGCAACTTTTTTCTGGTGTGATGTATATCGGACTTGAGTGGAGAGCGTTATATGAGGTTGGTTATGTTTCTTCGAGTTGTTTTTTTTTGGTTAAATTTGTTTTTGGTCCAAAATTTCTTCAAGTTTTTATGTAATTACGTTATACAAGTGTTTTGAATGGTTAAGCATATTGCACATATCCTGTTTTAACGGTTAAAGATCATATTTTATTAGTTTTTTAGGTCATGTGTAATGCATGCACTCCTGCGGTGAACCAATCCCTACAAACAACAGACATGCTGCAGCTCAGATTTTCAACAAACCCTGATGTTGTAGCTTAACTGCCATGGTTAACCAAAATTTCCTCTGTTTTTGGTAAAATCCTTTTCAGTTTCTTGCAGTCTTAGATTGCCTAATTATCTCTGTAAATTAGGTATGGAATCGAACAAAAATACTCTCTGATGCAGAAGGATGTAAGGTAGCCTGTTGGATGGCCCAATGGTTGCTTCCCCAGACCTCAGGTTCAAGTCCCTTTATAGGTTTTTTTTTTTTTTTTGGAATCTCCTAGATTCTCTATTTTGATTTTTATATAAACTATCTATCTCAGGGACCATACTACTGCAGTGTTGGATCTGAAAAATCTTTTGGAAGAGACAATGTTGATTCTTACTACTACTATGCATCTTTGTATGCCGAAATTAACACCAGTGAGGACCAATGGAAAAGTCATGCCTGGTCATGTATTACTTCAGAAACCAACAATGTTTCTATCTTTACATCACTTATGAACCGTAACTTTCAAACTTTTTACAAAATGAAGCAATGACCAAAATCTTTTTGGTTGATACAGTTGGAGTTCCAAGTCGGGCACATCTGTTGGTTTGTTGAAATTTGAGTTTTGCTTTGCCGCAGATCTAATAAGGTACCCATACTGATTTTGCTAGATTTACAAATTTGTCCCCCTAACACCACTTAAGAATCCCTACTATCAAATAAATGTAGCCTCATTTAGGGAAGAGATTGTTGGGATTGAAAAAATGTTGCGCTCCGTCTCGATAAGGTATCGTCACGACTTTGTTAACGACCTGCCATGTAGCGACTCTACTGGGTGTGATATATACCATACAAATCAGCTGCATCACAACCAGCGCAAGTTGGCTAGTGGTTTTGAGGGAGCAAAAAAATCCCAATACAGACCCGGATTCAATACGCGCTGGTCATGGAATGACTTAGGCCCCCTGGAGGGTACAGACGCACGCTGGTTCCGGACTCAGGGGGATTAGTCGGTTGGCCACGGTCGCCGGATTACCTTCTGATTAATCAAAAAGAAAAAAAAATCAGCTGCATCACATCTTTACATCGGAAAGAGTGATTTTAATTTTCAAGCTATGATTTCTAAGTCATTTTTCTCAGTTCCAAGCTAATTTATTTACTCTTTAATCTGAGGCAGAACATGCTTGCAGGCTGTTTTTGGTGGTTTTAATGGCCGTGTTCCATTTGATAAAATTGGGAAGCATCAAGCTTTAGTAAAATAAGACTGTCTTGGGGTTTGCTATGAGTTAACGAGAGATTAAACAAAGCAGATGCAGCATCTTTCTTTTCATCCAACTTCTGTAAAGAACACTCGTGAGTGGTTGATGCTGCACTATACTCATGAGTCATGATTAACATTGCTTGAACTTTCAGACTTTTTTCTTGGGAGACATCTTCACTATAGCATTGGTGGTTCTCTTGAATACTTTGTGTCTCATTTGTCACTGAAAGAACGTAATCAACACTGCTAACTGATTCACTTCTGTTTGATCCCGTTTGCAAAAATCATATTTTGTAGAAGTTAATACTTAATAGTTCACCCTTTATATCTCTTATTCTATTCTATTTGTTAAATTTTGCTATATGTTTTAGATTTTATAATATTTCAATATTTATCAAAACAAATCTCAAATTAATAAAATTTAGCATATTATACTAAAAACAACATGAAATATATTAACCAAATTATTTACAATATATTTTTCTAATTTAATATGTTATTATATAAACATTTATCAAATGACAATATTTAAACAGATAAAACTACAAAATGATTAAAATATCATATGTACAAAATTAAATTTCTTTACTTCTCATTAACATCTAAATTTCAAACTTTTACATAATATGTCAAAAATATATAGTTTAATAAAATCCAACTTCATTATTTTACACAGTATGTAAAAAAAAATTGTTCAATCGAATTAAAATCCTAATTTAATGTTAAAATTTGTGAAAATAACCATTTAAGAATCACAGGCTATTGATTTTTTTTGCTTAAAACCTTATTTTATGAATTAAGAAGATTATTAGATTCTTATGAATCAATATGATCACAAAATTGTAAAGTCTATAATCCTTGATTAGCAAACGCACCTGCTAAAATGCACAAATACGGGAAAAATTAAAAGGCTCTTTTAGTAACTTCCGAAAGTTTGATCTTAAAAGTGAAAAACAAAAACAATAAGGGCTTAAAAATAATTAGGAAAGAAGTGAAGGCATTATCCCGAAAAAGATCAAAGCTCTCTCTTCTCTCTCTCTCGTTCCGAACGAACGAACGAACGAACGAACACTCGTCTGTGTAACTGAGAGACCTCAAAGGTTTCACCTTTGATCTAAAAAAGGTAACCCCATCGATCTTTTTCAGCTTTACCGTTGTTAATCTCACTTGAAATCCGCAACTTTGCCTCGATTTCTGTTAAAGGTTTCGTCTTTCTTTTATACGAGATCTAATCTATGTACTAAGTGTTTAAAGCTGCAACCAGGTACCTCCATGGAAGAACAGAGAGAAGAAAGTGCGTCCCTTTCTGATTGCAGAGTTCCCCTGGAGGATGAAACTGGCAAAACTGAAACCCTAGTCGATGTTCCGCCATGCATCGAAGATGCCAACGCTTTAGAAGACGCGGTTGGTTCTGTTACTAAGGATGGTGTTGACAAGGGTGGTGATGTTGAAAAGACTGATGCTTTCACTGAGAATTGTCAAATGGAGTGTGAGGGAGATGCTGATGTGAATGGCGCAGGAGAAGAGGAGACTGTTGGCAACAAAGTGACTGATGAAGTTGAAGATAGTCCAGGAACTGTTATGGAAGAAGATGCAACCACTGGTAACCATAAGGAAGAGAACGGAGAAGCCATGGATATGGATTATGCTGAAGAAGAAACGGTGGAGAAGGTTGTATTGGATGATGATGCTGGTTCAAGTGTGGTGGTACCAACCCAAGATGTTCCAATAGCTGAAGCTGACATCAACCCTTCCAATGTAGTTGATGGAAGGAAAGATGTTAATGCTGAGCTGGCAATTGAATCTACTGATCCAGTGAAGCCAAACAGTTCCACTGAAGATGCTGCTCCAGGTGAAGTTGAACAGTTGGATCATAACGGTCTTTTTGATCCAAGGTCTGATATTACCAACTTTATTGATTTCAGTGGTGTATCATCTTGGTCAGGAAATATACAAGACCTGAAAACTGAAACCGGGAATGTTTCTTTGAAAGAAGATAAGAAAGCTACTGTCACCGCAGATGAAGAAGTTGCCACCGAGGAGGCTTGCAACGAGGCCCCTGAGAACGTTGAAGGTGTTGAAAATGCTTCCAATGAAGCACATGTTGCTACAGAGTGTCCAGAAGAGGCTTCTGATGCAGTTTTGGGATCCGACGAAAATAAAGACGAGAAGGATCAACAAGATGCAAAGAGGGAGGAAGATGACACTACTCATGAAGCTCCAAGTATGGATACAAACCAACAGGAAGATACAGTAATGGATGAAAACCCGGACAACTCTGATTATGCTGATGTTGGAACAGATTCTGATATTAAGACCAATGGTGTGAAACGAAAGGCTGATGTCCTGAGTGAGGATTCCTTAGGTGAAGGTAGGAAGACTGTTTCCTTGACAAAGTTGTCTTTTACACAAAGGCCCTCCTTTAAGATCGGCGCATGCATAGCCAGAGCTGCTAGTCAGATGGCAGGATCTCCTTCAGTTCTCAAGGGTAGTAACCTTGGTGATGAAACTCTTTCTGTTGAGAGTTTTGTATCCCAGCTTTACTCTGCAGCAACAGACCCTGTCAAAGAGGGCGTTGTGTCTGAAATTGCCACTGGCTTTTTCTTAGATTTCCGAAACTCATCGGCTTCGCAGGAGTTTGTTCCAGAGAAGGCAAGCAGTAAAAGAGGTAGACCATCCAATTCGAATGCAGCAGGAGGAACAGAAGCATTTGAGTTTGAGGAAATGGGTGACACATACTGGACTGACAGGGTGATCCATAACGGTGGTGAAGTGCAAACGCCAGCTGCTACAGAAAAAGAAAACTATCAAGTTGTGCCGGTTGAGCTGAAACCTACTCAGGTTAAAAGGACTCGTCGTCCATACAGAAGAAGGCAGTCTCAGATCAGTTATCCTCTTCCTTCAACTTCAGATAAACCGGCAGACTTTGATGAGAATGCACCAGCTGAGCTTATAATGTACTTTGCTGAAACGGATACAATACCTTCTGAGAAGAGCCTGAGTAAAATGTTCAGGCATTTTGGACCAATAAGGGATTCACAGACTGAGGTTGATGAGGAAAAAAACCGGGCCAGGGTAGTATTTAGGAAGGGTGCTGATGCTGATGTAGCTTACAAGAGCGCAGGAAAGTTCAACATCTTTGGGACGAAGACTGTGAATTACGAGCTTAGCTTTACCATTACTGAAACATTCAAAGTTAAGCCTTATGTTGTATCTTTAGGCGGGGATGAAGCAGCGGTATCTCTTTCTTCTTAGATGTAGTTTTGATTCAAGCGTGGTTCAGGCTCAGGTAAATCTGCTTCATTACCTCCTCTGTGATTTAACTTGTTTTGTACTGCTTCTTCCGATGACTCATGCGTGAATGCTTGCTGGTTTGGAGATTGATATGTTGTTAATAGCTAACGTTTAAAGTGTAAACTCTTAACATATAGAGGGTAAGACAGAGAAGAATGGGATATATATAAGCTCTCAACAGAGTGGTTGTTTTTGTGTGTTTCAGGCGAAAAGATTTGGCAGTCATCAAGAAGAGAAGTAAACGATGAAGTGGCTCTCAATGGAAAGTGGAGGCTCTTGCTTGTGTGTTTGTGACTTTTTAGGTAGAGAAAGGAAAGAGAGAGAAATTTAGGATGTGTAATAGTATTGGGAGAATAATAGTGTATTTTCTGGAGACCAGAGTTCTTGTTTGTGTCGTAACATGTCGAGTCTAGAGAGTCAAATCTTCCTCTTTCTTGTTCTTATTGTTGACTAAAAAACAATTGATTTTCTGTTATTCAATCAAGTGATGTTAGTAGTGTTGTTAAAGTGATTGGGTGCATTAAATCTGGATTAGTATTTGAAACCAAACCGAATGTTTGTGCATGTTATACCACGAACCATTCTGATGATGCTTCAGTGGTCTCTGAACTCTCTGGTGGAACCTTCTCATTCACTGAGAGGTGATCCAAGAGCTTTGAGTTTGAGATTGAAGGTGTGTCCAAATGTTGGACTGGTCTCTATAAAAAGCTGGGAGTTACTCTAGCTTTGTAACATGGCCACTCAGGGTTGGTTGATCTTTATGCTGCTGAAGAGAGGGATATCTTGGTCTCCATCAGCCATGAAAGATGTACATACACACCATTGTTGAAGCTGAGATGTGTCTACTACATAGATCCTTTGACAAAGGAAACTACGAGGGTTGAGAGTCAAGTGTTTCAGATTCCAAGACCAGAACATGTTGATGAGTCTACTACATAGATCCCTAGTGATAGGTTTTGTGTTGCTTTGGACACGGAGCTGAAGGAAATGTTAATGCAAATGTGTTATGTAATAAAAACTTCATTTCCTATATACTCAAATCTCACAAGTTGCACATATAATATATAACTACTACACACAAGCATTAACACACTCATCACACGACGCAAAAAAGACAGAGACGGGAAGACACTATGATGTTCCTGGCAAAAAGAGAGTAAAAAAAAAAATCTACTAGCTTAACAATACAAATCTCCTGGAGCTCAGTTTCTTGATGATCATGATCTACCTTTCTTCATCCTTGCATCTCGCTGGTTTCGGAAGTGGCTAAGAAGTTGCTGTGCCTGCAAAGAAGCACTAGTTAGATATCTAACCACAACAAGAAAGTGTGTGTTATAGTCTTTACCTTCTCTTTTGCTCTCTGTGTACCAGACTGAGACAAGGCAACAAGTGGAGGTATTGCGCCTTCTTGCAAAACCAAAGTGCAAAACTTGGGACTGTTCAGACACAACTGAAGCAGCACAGAAGCTGCATTCTCTTTCCCTCTCTGAGATCCTGTATCAACCGTCTCAACAAGCAACGGAATCCCACCTTCCCTTACAATCGCTTGACGCCCTTCTCCAACCGCAGAGAGATTCGCAAGAAGAGCAACTGCTTTATCAACCATCTCTAGATCCGGATCCAACAGCTCCACAAGATATTTTACCGCCTTAGCTTGCACAATACGAGCCTTGTTCTCATGAGTTATCGAGAGATTAAACAAAGCAGAAGCAGCATCTTTCTTCCCTCTGAACGTTCCGTTTCCAAGAAGATTCACCAGAGCCTGTATAGCTGCGTTAGACTGTCCTATTCGCTCCCTGTTGACTTGCAAAACAGATAGACTGAACAACGTTGCTGCTGAGTTCTCTTTGGCTCTGTCATTACCTGTGTTCAACACATGAACAAGCGGTTCTATAGCTCCAGCTTCCGCAATCATGGCTTTGTTTACTTCACTAATCGAAAGATTCAGAAGAGCAGTGACTGCATGTTCTTGAGTTAGCTCTTCTTCTGAGTATAGAAGTGACAGCAGTGGAGTGATAGCACCGCAACGCCCTATGTGAACACGGTTCTCAACGTTGTCAATGGTTAATTGACGTATTTCAGCAGCAGCAGCAGTCTTCTCTTTGCTAGATCCTTCTTTAAGATCTTGTACCAGTTTTATGCTATGTGAAGACATCATTGTTTCTGAACCATACTCATGATTAACGTCGCTTGAACTTTCTGAGTGTTTCTTAGGAGACATCTCACTGTAGCTTTGGTGGTTCTCTTGAATACTTTGTGTCTCATTTGTCACTGAAGGAACATAATCAACAGACGAGACAACACTGCAAACTGATTCACTCCTGCTGTGAGTATAAGACTGCCCCGAAGAAGAAAGTTCAAAGTTCTCAAGATCCTTGCACTGAGATTCCCCGCATAAACTAGCAGGCACGTTGATCTTCAGTTTTTCAAACCCATTTCCAGTCTCAAGAGATGATCTCGAGGTAAAACTGCTGCTCCTTAAGGAAAAACGAAAACTCTCGGTGCGGTTGAAGTCATTAGAACCCATGTTGTTAGCCATGGATGAAGCATCACCACCACCATCACAGTTAGCAGAAAGATTGATACTGTTTTCCTCCAACCAACTCGCAATCATAGCCTTAACGGTGTAATTAGGAATGAGTTCTTGATGAGTCAGCACCTGCCTTGTCCTGGGACAAACATCTAACCCGTTATCAAGCCATTTCTTGATGGATGTTCTGTCATATGTCTGCCCTGAAGCTACTATTACCGGATCCAGCATGAGTTCTGTTGACAAAGGACACCGGAAGTATGGAGGTATTGAGACACCTTTAGCCACTTCAAGAAACTCGGTTTTAAGCATGTGTTCACGGATGCAAGAGACAAGATCTATGAGCTGGTCCATTTGTTCCATTTTTTCACTGGACTTGCTGGTCTGTGATCTTATCCTCTCCTTCTCCATAGCAATGCTTTCCTTCAAGAGATCCTGGTTTGATATCAATCCCATCATCTGAATAATGCTGTCAATATCATCAGTATCCAAAGGCACAGTATCCTTCATGTGTTCAGACAGTGTCCTCTCTTGCTTAAAACACTCAATCTCCTGCATACACTGCTGAAGTAAGTTCACCTCAACACCTTGTACACTTGAAGTTACAGGACTTGACTGTGATAACTGCACAAGTATGCGACTAATCTCCAACGAACAAGTCTGAACCTTTTCCAACAAAAGCTCGGAGTGAAACACCTGCACACAAAACAACTCACTGAATGATGCAAATAGAGAGAAAAAGAAAACTGTAAATGAGAGTTTATTCATCATCTTACACCAAATAGCTTGCTCAGCTTTGGGGACCAGTCCTCTAAGAACTCCCTAGCCTGGTTAACTACGGAATCCAGATCTTCGCAGGCGCTATTTAAGCAGTCATCAGGAGGTACTTTGCAATCAACAACATCATCGAGAAACGGTTTCAAAAGCTTCAACAAGTGAACCACATTTCCAATACATGTTTGGATGGGTTTATATCTTATGGTCTGGCACGCAACCAGATGAAGATAACGAGATATGCTGTTAAGGAGACATCGAACAGGCACAGGATCCATTCAGCTCCACAAAGCTGAAGAACACAGAAAAACGAACATATCAACTTATGGAACATTCTATTATAAGTTTTCAATAAAAAAATTCAAACTGACTTAACACATTAGAGGTCATGAGTTTAAAAGAGTGTTGGTTCCTTAGTATTCATGCATAAGGTGTTTTATATGAAGAAAAAAAAAAAGAAAGAAACTGTATCTTTAGCTTAGTTTCTCTGTAGGAAACACCAGCATGTTAAAGCAATTGACTTTGACTCCTTTGTCTGAAAGACACAGACTTGACTAGATTGAGTCACCTCTTCTCTTGTGGAAACTGAAGTAAAGGAACTAACTTTATACAGAAACTTTGACATTATCAACAGATGTTTCTGCTTTCTAATTTCCTTTTGACCCTAATTTAAAACTATTTTTCCAGTCTAATAAAGTTGAAAATATGCAGAAATATAGAAATTTAATTACACAAACACACACCCAAGGGGGCTTATTCCTCTGAATCTGATAGATTCTCTAATCGATACCTAAGAAGAATCATTTCAACAGACCCACCACATCACATAAACAATAAAACCCAGAAGAAAGAAAAGACAGAAAAACAGAAAGGAAGTAACTTTGTTCGTACAGAGAGTAACATCAAGAAAGAAAATGTGAGTTTGAGAATACCCAAGATTCAGAAGATTCTGGAGGGGGTTGAAGAGAGCGAAGTCGAGCTTTCACAGGAACAAAACGATCATTGGAGAGCTTGAAGGGGAATAAAGAAGAGTTATTACCCAAATTATCAAGAGAAAGATCGGTTCTTTGCTTACACAAAGAGAGGAGAGAGAGAGAGAGATTTTAAGACAAGGGAAGAGTAAACAGTAAGTGTTAAGTAATGGCTGGGGGCCCCCCAAGTTGGGTTTTGCAGGTATCTCTCTTGTTTTCTTGTGTGGAGTTAGTAATCTAAAAGCTGTGTATTTCTTTCCTTTATTTTTCTTCCACGTTTTCGATGATATATAAATTAAAAACTAAATAATACTATTATTTACTTCTACAACAATTCACATTTTCTTTTTGCAAAAGCAATTGACATTTCGTTGCTTTGACAAAATATTATAGTTAAATTGAGATTGTATTTCTAAAAAGATATTATTTAATTATGTTTTAAAAAGATTTGGTATTAATAAGGGAAAGACAATTTGTATAGTCTTTCAGAGTAGAAGGCAGTACAATGATTAATCTTTGTTAGGCTTTATCATTTTTTGAGTCACATATGGGGTGTGACTGAGAACAGTTTGGTGGGGTGTGTTTGAGAACACTTTGGTGAAAGTGAAATGGACTGACAGAGAGGAAAAGAAAAAAAAGGAATTTAAAGTAACTGAGAGTTAAACTAATAATATAAGTAATTTTATTCTAGATTTTTTAAATAATATAGTAGAAATTTTACTTTCGAAGGACAAAAAAGAATTAAAATAATTTGAAGTAATAATTTTTCTTTCTAAAGGAAGTGACCCATAGTGGTTTTTTGTTTTTTACTACCTTAACATTTGAGAATTTTCTTTTGTTATTGTTGCCAACACATAGCCGAAAAAATATAAGGCCGTGTGAAGCAAACAGATGGGTTAGGCCCGCCCAATTGATGCGTAAGGCCCGTTATTGTTTTGTAACGAACTGAATTTGTGTTTCGAGTATGTAACAACGAATTCTTGTTTCTTTCTTTGTCTCAGTTTTAGTTCTGGCATGTGTTGGATCACTTTTTGGTTCTACTCGTAGGTCAGTCATTCACCGTACGAATTAATTACTTTTGGAATCTATTTGTAAACAATAGATGGGACACAATGAATAGCAGAGTTATGCAAGAAAAACTAATTATAGAATTTAAACCTAAACACAGAAGCGCCAATCATTTGGCATCTCACAAAAATAGCAAGCAATTTTTAACCAGCGAAAAGGAAAGTTACACCAATAAAAGAAAGGAAAAGGAACATTTATGTTTGTTTTTCTCTCTTGATTGAGAGAAAAACAAAATAAATAAACAAAACTTTTTTTTGCAACTGATCTTTCATACTCTGGATTCTCTGTTTCGCTTAGGCGGAATCAGAGAATCGTTTCAAGTGAAGCATTACAAGACGTTTTGTGAGTATTTTGTTTACGGGGAAGAATCAAGCATTTTCAAGTGGTAAACCAAAATTTTTTTGATGAATTTTGTAATATCGAATTTGAATTGTTTTTTATGAAATGCAAAACTTAAAAACGGTTTTGTAGAGAAATGGAGATGTCTCAAATCGATGGAAGAATGGAAGGTTGGCTTTATACCATCCGACATAACCGGTTTGGACTTCAATTCTCCCGTAAACGATATTTTGTTCTTCACGACAACAACCTCACAAGCTTTAAATCTGTACCATCTGATCAGAATGAGGTTTATCTTTTTCATTTTCTCATAACATGACATTTTTATTACGTGTTATGTCCTTTAGTATTTAAGAGATTTATGCTGTAATTGCAAGATATTGACATGAAGAAGTTGCGAACATTGTGTTTTTTTTTTTATATTGTTTTGTTTTTCTGTATAGGAACCTGATAGAAGAGCATCTCTAGACTGTTGTATTCGGGTTACCGACAATGGAAGAGAGAGTTTCTTTAATAGAAAGGTACTAACATCTGGATACTAATTAGCTTATATATTCTTCAATTTACAGATGTTTATTGCTTATTTTTGGATCATGTGTTGTTTCAGATCCTTTTCATATTTACGCTTTACAACACCTCAAACCATTTGGATCAGTTAAAGGTTTGTTTAGAAGGTGTTGTCTTCACATATCAGGTTTCTTATAGTGTTTTAATATTAATAACAATAAGTTTTTAATGGCACTTTGAATAGCTGGGAGCAAGTAGTCCTGAAGAAGCAGCCAAATGGATCAGATCATTACAAGATGCTTCACAAAAGGTTTAGTACATTTTCTATACATTATAAGATTTGAGACTCACTCACATACACTTGATTTATGTTTTCAGAAGTTTCCTTTTCCGGATTGCGAATTTGTATCTCATGCTGAGAAAGGACTTGTGAAGTTTAATGTATCAAGGAGGTCACGCCGCAAAAATTCAGTTGACTGGACCAACTACTCATCAGTGAATGTTGAAACAATAGCACCTGATGTCATTGCTCCTTCTCCATGGAAAATTTTTGGATGCCAAAACGGTAAAGAGAAGACAATTCTTTTGTGGATACTTGTGACTCAAGAAACCGATGTCCATACTGCGCTTTTGAGTTTCAGGTTTACGTCTTTTCAAAGAAGCTAAAGACTGGGATTCCCGCGGAAGGGTAATGTAAAACTGTACATTTACTACATTTTTGCATGGTCGATTCTGGTCACAGCGCCTCCAATTTTTTTTTTTTTTAAATATCATAACTAGATTGCATGGTTTCAAAATTACCAAATTTTTTTTTATTAAAATGAACCTAAAATGTTTAAGAGCCTCTAATCTTAAATCCGGCCCTACATTTGTGAATCACAATTAGTTTCTTAACTTTTGTTTCTTTTGCTGAAACCTCAAACCTCTTGCAGCATTGGGATGATCATCCTGCAATAATGGCAGTTGGTGTCATTGATGGTACTTCAGAGGATATTTTCAATACGTTAATGTCTCTCGGTCCTTTAAGATCAGAGTAAGCTCGATAACTTTTATCTGAGAGGCTAAGCAACCCTAGTAGATGGAACTCGACTTTCTATATTTTAAGAAGTTATAATATGGTTTTTGACTTAGGATTTGTATGACTTTCTTGTAGATGGGACTTTTGTTTCTACAAAGGAAGCGTGGTGGAGCATCTTGATGGACACACAGATATAGTTAATATCCAGTTGTACAGTGATTGGTTGCCATGGTTAATGAACCGAAGAGACGTGTTGCTACGACGCTACTGGAGAAGGGAAGAAGATGGAACCTATGGTTAGATAAATGATAATATTTCTTGACCTTTTTGATCTGTTTTCACTCTCCAGGTTTATAACCTTTTTTCATCCTTGAATATCACAGTGATACTTTGCCACTCTGTTTATCACAAGAAGTGCCCACCAACTAAAGGATATGTTCGTGCTTGTGTCAAAAGTAAAGTTTCTTGCTTCACACTCAAGTTCAGTTCATTTTTTCGTTTTAATTCCATATTGAAAGTTAGAAATAATCTAATATCCTTATCAAAATATGTAAGTAAGCATACAAGTTGATACGAGTTGGGAAAAAACATAAAAAACATCATATCGAAGTATCGAACGAACGTATTAGAATGTTCGAATGGAATAAAGAATTTGACTTCATGATTCTTTGTTTTTTTTAATGAGTTTTGGATTTGGAATGTAGGTGGCGGTTATGTGGTGACTCCTGTAAACAAAGGGAAGGAATCACTAGTAAAGCATATGGTAGCCATTGATTGGAGAAGCTGGAACTTATACATGAGGCCGTCTTCTGAAAGATCTATAACCATTCGTGTGGTTGAGAGACTTGCAGCCTTACGTGAAATGTTCAAAGCAAAACAAGGACACGGCTTCGCTGAGTTCGTCTCAGGGGAGTTCATGCAAACCAAACCCTGCTTGTCTAAGATCAACACTATACCCTTTAAAAAAGAAGCCAAAAGGACTGATCTGGAGCTTGTTAAAGTTGAGGAAATGGAGAAACCTTCTTCAGCACGCAACAGTTTGATGGACTTAAATGATGCTTCTGATGAATTTTTTGACGTCCCTGAGCCCAATGAATCTTATGAGTTTGATAGCTTAATTGATAACTCTCCCTTTTCACAAGGACACTCTCAAGTAAATTTTTGCTCTCCCACTTCTTGTTTGCTTGTGGAAAAAGTAAAGTTTAAAGTTGTGTGTGTTTCAGCTCAAGCTACCATCACCATCTGGTATTGTCAAGAAACTTCAAGATCTAGCCAATAATAAGAAAGGCTATATGGATTTACAAGAGGTCGGTATGGATGTAAATAGCACATTCATCTATGGAGCCACTCTCCAACAAGACCCAAATCTTACTATGCCTTGTAGTTGGTCTATCGCTGATCCATCCACCTTCTTGATTCGTGGAGACAATTATTTAAACGACCAACAAAAGGTAATCAATTTTCTAGATACACACTTGTGTTTGCGTTCTTGAAACTTAATTAGATGCAATGATAATGACGCTGGTACTACTCAAACTATAGGTAAAGGCCAATGGCACAATGATGCAAATGGTTGGAGCAGACTGGATAAGTTCTGATAAGCGAGAAGATGATCTTGGTGGTCGACTAGGAGGTCTAGTTCAAGAATTCGCAGCGAAAGGCGGTCCAGAGTTTTTCTTCATTGTAAACATGCAGGTAACTTTGAGTTTGAGATAAGCTGCTGTTATTGTAAGGAATGTTAATATTATTCATAGTTAAGAGACACTAATTACTATCAAACATATATATAAACCAGGTCCCTGGTTCTGCTATGATCAGTCTAGCATTGTACTATATGCTGAAAACTCCATTAGAAGAGCATCCTTTGTTACATAGTTTTGTGAATGGTGATGATGCTTATCGCAATTCGCGCTTTAAACTCATCCCTCACATCTCCAAAGGTTCGTGGATTGTCAAGCAGAGTGTTGGCAAGAAGGCTTGCTTGGTGGGTCACGCACTTGAAGTTCGTTACACCCGTGGAAAGAATTACTTGGAGGTAAAAACATGAAATTAAAATCAATCTAATATGTTATATGATAAAAGAATCATAATGTTTCTGAGATTTGTGTTCTTTCTCAGCTTGACATTGATGTTGGATCTTCAACTGTTGCAAGAGGTGTAACCAATCTTGTTCTTGGGTATCTTAACAACTTGGTTATAGAAATGGCTTTTTTGATACAGGTAAAGCAAAACTAATCATGTTCCATGTTATTTATTTTGTGGATCATATAAGTAATGGTATATTTCTTTGATGTTTTGAAACTGATTATACAGGAAAATACAGCAGAGGAACTACCAGAACTGCTACTAGGGACATGTCGGCTCAATTATCTTGATGTTTCAAAGTCTCTAAAAGAACGATGAGAACAGATGATATTTCGATTTTTGTTTCTTTGTAAAAGCTGTGTGTGTTTACTGTGTTTATTTTACCATTCTTTAACAAGTCTAACTCGTTTTTACATTCAAACTAAGAGATATTCATTGGTCTAAAACCTAAATGAAGTATCTCAACCATATTATTATTTTAATTTAATTTATTTATTTATCTGATTAAATTTTATGTTTTAAAAAATAATTGGACCAATCACAAATAAATTAGTAGTATAAAGTGTTTTTATGAGTATTTCATATTTGATCAAAAATGAGTATTTCATATTATAATATGAAAATCAAAGAGAGAGTTACTTGCGCAACAATCAACATCTCTTTTTTTTTTGCGGTAAATGTTAATATTTATACCGTTTTTGATTTTTCACAATGTTGTTTCCAGTGTATTACACGGGAAAGAAAAGACAACAGCACACTTTGACTAACAAAAGAGATCCCCTCAAGGAGGACGATCTCTTCTCTTCTTCTCTCACAAACGCTAAACCCTTACTGATTTGCTTACAATTACCGAGCAATACATAGATATGTGGTTCTGTTCGCACTAAACAATAATATGTCTAAAGTTGAATCCCTACTAAAGCTTAAGATGTGTCAAACGCAAAACCACATTTTTTCAAATTTAACACATTACCAATTTTTCCGGTGTTCTTGTAAAATATCTTTGTGATACATTTCCTTTCGAAAGAAATTGTTTAATTATTTGAGACTGTGGATTCATTTGAATCATAAAAGTTAACTACAAATTAAGTAGAGGCATAAATTCATTTCTTTCTCAATTTTGATGAATAAATATGGGACTACATATGTACAGTGAGTGTGAATTAAATGAATATCAACGGTGTGGGGGTTGGGTAGCGTTGCGTGCCTATGGAATCAAAGGAGTCTATTTCAGTGGGTCACAGGTTTCTCCGGTTCATCTGTCGCCTGTCGGCACCGACACTTTCTAAGTTTCTAACTATCCTTCTGTTTTGTTTTTGTAGTTTTTACCTTATTTTTATTTGCTTTTTTCTTTCCACTTCAAACTCCTTTTTCAGTTTCTTTTCTTTAAAAGTAAAGAAACATTTGACTAATATTCTATCTTGTGTTTTTTTTCCATAACAATCAAGTAACCAATTTTTTTTTATAATGATATCTTTGGTAACTCATATGTGATCTTTTCGTTTATTTCCGACAATTGACCGATGACTACTCATTTCTGAGACCCAAACTCCGATGTCTTGTGGTTTCTCGGAAACACATCAAACTTAACTAATTCCGACGAGATACATATAAATGTTATCATAAATGTAATATTTTATTTTTAAACTATCTTGCATCGGTTTATGTTAATGTAATGTAATATAATATAATTGTGTTAATATATTTGTTCAATTAGTTTATATTTGATGTATATATTACATGTTTGTTCGAGCAACTCATTTATATTCATAAAAATATCAATAATAATATGTTCCATCATATATTTAATATTAATAGTAGCTAACTATTAATATTTATTTTATCAAAGAGATATGTATATATATATATCTCTAATTTTAATACCTAACTCTAACTATAGGAATTATATTTTATGTATTTGGTGCGGTTTTGAAGATTTTTTTTCATTTGGATTAATGTACAATTGTATATATACGAATTAGTATGCATAAATTATTATTTATTATATTAATAATTAAAAATAATTTATTAGTTACTTAGACTTAATATTAATATAAATTAGATTCATTAGTTTTCAAATTATAATAGATTTGTTATTTTTAATTTTAGGCATGATGTATATTTAATAATAATAAAATTAAGTATAAATAGAAATAATAGGCAAGCTAGTTAAATGTAGTGGTTCAACCTGAACATTTGTAAGTAGATAAAAATTGATTAATTTTTTAATAGATTAATTAATGAATCATTAGGTTGAAACTATTCAAATACTCGTGTAACCAGTACAAGTAGTTTGAATGTCAAAATGTTTATATGAAGCACTCTCAGAAATATCAACACATTATATAGATCATCAACTACTTTCCTGAACACCGAAGTGTGAAGTCCAAAGATATTTGAGCTGTTAGTTTGAAAGTTGGCAACAGTCATCCACAAACATTTTCAAGACCAGAATAACTAATGCCAATGTCAGTAATATGTAACACAGTACATAACGGTGAACCCGCTGGCACGAACCCAAATCTATCTCTTGTATCGAATATGATTTTCAAAAACTCAAAAACCACTACACTAAAAGTGATTGGGCAAACACTTATCTTGTTATGCTGGTATAAGACCCAAGTAGGAGGTTGCTAGCTAGCCCAACTACTTTTTATTTCTTAAAATGACAGTATTTGTATCGACCAGAATAAATATATAATTACTTTTGGTGTCTTTAGTTCAAGTAGCATGTGAAGCATTGCTGACAAACTGCTTTATAACAAAACTTCAGAGGTTCGTGAATAATACAAGAATCGGATAAAGAATTGAGTATTCCAAAAAAAAAACCCCAGTGCATGTGGGTGCGTATAGAGCATAGTGAATAATTGAACTGATCCGTTGATCGTAGGATAGGACTTGTTGGAGTCAAGTCAACATTTTAGAAACTTTCATAATTCTTTAAGATCAAATAAAAGTTTTTGTCTTTATCTTTTTAATAATTTTTTCATAATGTTCTATGTACCAATTAAAACTGCCCTATAAAACAGAAATACCCTAAATGATCGGTTTATTTACCTATGCTCTAGGTAAAAGTGGACATGAATCTAATATGCAGATTTCAAGATATTTGTGATTTGATTTGTTTTGTTTAAATATTCAATTATTATATTTGTTTCGGTCTGTAGCTATCCAGATATTTGATGTCCGAATATCCTGAAAATATTATATTTTTAATTAGATATCTAATTCAATCCATAAAAATAAAATTAAAAATAAATAAACTTCAGAATTATATAAAATAATAATAATTTATTACAAAATTAAAATTTATTAATTTTAAAATCTCTAATGACTAAAATAATCAATTTAATAAATAAAAAAATATCATAAAACTTATATGAAATATAATAATTATATAATTTATATATAATTCTTTAAAAATATGTAGATACACATAACTGATCAAAATGGATATCCGTTCTTAAGCAGAGGCATGCCTACAGTGTATTGAAAAATACATTTGCCTCAGGCCCCTAATTAACATAGTGTTATTTTGGGCTCCGAAATCAATAATCATGCCTCAATCTGTTGATTTAGATGCTATTCAAAATTCTCTTCTACGTAAGTTCGATTTACTCCTTCGTCCAAAATCAATTTTTTCCTCCTATATCATAGTATAATTCTGGCTTCTTTATCTATATATTCGGTTAACATGTTTGTATATAAAAACTATATGATTGTATATAAGTTTATTTAAAAAATTTGCCTTAAGCCTCTACAACTCTTCGCACGGCACTGTTCGTAAGACGTACGTAGTATATGTGATTCTCTTAATTTTCTGATGAATATTACATTATTAGTTTTTATTTTGGTTTCTAGAGTTACGAATATCTAAGATTTTTTGGTTCAATAGAAATGAATAAAATTATGGATTTCTTTTTTCAGCCCTAACTCTTGGCATATGTTCCAGACCTGGCCTGGGTTGAATTGGAGGAGAGATTCGTATCATCGTATGCTTGAGTAAGTCCTTTCTCCGAAGAGCTGCACAGCCTTAATTGAGTTTAGCACACTACTAGGACCCACATCGTCACATGATCTAACGTGGATATTGATCGGACACATGTTTGGTGCCTATGAGTTTGAGTTAAAAAAAAATATTCATTTGTCAGGAAGAGAGAACCGATCCCGAGGCAAAACCACGTGATTTGTTGAATGATATATGTATATTTTTATTCCAATTGGCGCTTATAATCTTCTCTGTTTCCCTTTTGATAATTACGCTTTAAACCGTTTTATAATTGTAAACATGTACGTGGGGCCAATTCAATCGTATCTTCTCACGTATTTTGGACAAAATGTGGGTCCTAACGAAAACATGGGCTCTTACTTGCTGGCAAGTCACCCGCGCCTTCACTTGTTCTATGTGCACATGCTAATTGCTAATTAATCGTCCACCGACTAGATACGCATATGGTCTCACTCAGTCACTCATATCGTATTATATACGTTATCATTCCGTCAATTACCGTACAATAAATGTTTAAGTACTAACCACTAGCCCGCCAACTTTTCTTATCCCGCTTGTTTTTGTTTGCTTAACATGTCCCGCTTGTTAATACTACAATGAATTATATGTAGATCATTTGTCACGGATTTGTATATTATTACTCTCTTGTGATAGAAGTGGCATTTTTATTTCTTTAGTATATCATTTTATATGATGTTATGGACACATCTAAGTGTAACTTTATTGAGTTCATAGAAAGAAATTTTTTGAGTTTAGCCTTTTCCAATACAAAGCAAATAAATAGGCTACTATAATATTTATAATTACAACAAATTTGGATTGAAAACATTTATATTGTCATATATATATATATAGGTATACTGCAGAAGTCATACCATACGCATAGACATTGCGTTTCGTAAAATACTTACGTAATTTTTCATATCTATATTTGAGTTGTTTTCTTAGAACCAGAATTATTCAGTAAGAGAAAGTAGTGTTTCTAGACAAATCTACTCGTTTTAATCAATATTTGTTGAGACGTCTTAATCAAATTTAAGATTAATTTCTTTACATTTTTACCAAAAATGAATATTTATGATTAATGATCGACATACATAAGAAAGAGAAGCTTTTTCTTTTGTTGCCGGAAGTTATACGAACATTTTGGCCCCGACCATGGGCTGAGGCTGAAAATTTTCAATAGCATAATATATATGCATGAATTTGAATATATAATATATTATTATTTTGTATAATATATGAAGTGATCTCAACATACAACCATTGACCAGATGCGACATATATACATATAGTATATGTCTTTATATGTATATATAAACACCTTCATGTTATAGCTTTTGTCATTTTCAGAGTAGTGGAGAGAAGTCTTTTAGAAGAAAGTGATTGTGTATGGAGTGAAATCCAAGTTAGTTACTGCAAAATGAAAACTAAAAGAGAAGAAAAAAACAAAAGAAAGAAAGTGGAAAGAGTGTTGCCTTTGAAAATCAGCATTGAATTAATTGGTAGATGATGTTGTTTTGTTTAAAAAAAAAAATCTTTAGGAAAGAGTGTGCTTGAACTAATTAAACTAAGAGTACAGTTGAAGTTAGCTTAGTAAAATGGAGATATAGAAGATACTCTCTCAAAGGAAATCTCATTGGATAAATTGTCTAACAATGTGGAGTTCTATGGCTCTTGATTCATTGTGGCTTAGATTTTTGGTGACCAGGACAGTATTCTCTAAAAACCAGACATTATATTCAGTTTTTTTTGTTAACCAATTAAATTAGTCCGTTAATTTATGTAATTTAATCTATGTAATTTTCCGTCATCATTGTTCAGTATGACTAAGAAACTCAGAAAAAAAATTCCTTATGATGATATCTATCAGATGAAAATGATTAGATATTCTATTATCATTTAATAAGTTTCAAGATATCTTAACAAGGTAATGATCAACCCTTCATTTATAAGGTTTCTTCAGGGCATTTAGATCTTGCCTGCCTTTTTAGCTTAACAGATCAAGGTAAAAAATCCAACTCAAATTTGATAGAACTTCAGTTAGTATGTTTAATTACTTGTTTAAACAATGAATTAAGGTAGGAAATTACCGGGAGATCATTGAGATCACTATATCAAAATTATGAAGATATAAAGATAATAACCTTGATACTGATATGGTCGATTTTATTGATTTTCCAATATAAATATGGAAATGAAATTTCGTTGACGTATTGTAAATATGCTAACAAGATGAAATCATTGTAGATGGAAAGGAAACGGGAGAAAAAAACAAAAACCATAATGACAATAGTCTAGTGTTTATCACTTTGATAAAAATTGAAGATGTTGTAGAGGTAATTGGTTGGAGTATAACAAGTGTATCTATCTTTAGTATTTATCTATATTCATAAAAACTACTAATTGTACTTTATTTAGTCTTTAAAACTAAAGTAAAAATGGGTTTAGGAACCATGTTTTCTAAAGCAAATTATTGCTGTAGAAATGTATTTTTTCTCATTTAATTCCTATAATTACATCAAAAAATTATCCATACTACTTTTTGTAGATTATATTTTCTCTGTTTAATTCTACTTGTCGTTTTAGTTTATGCATACAGATTAAGAAAACATTTTATTTTACACATTTTCAAAATAAAAACATCATTACCTATATGCCTAATTTTATTTTAACCAACATACAAATCAACTCGAAAATATTATTAATAAATTTTGCACCGAAATTCTAAAATGACACTTATTTTGAAACGAAAATTTTACTTTATAACGATAACTAAAATGAAACAACAGATAAAGTATATTTTAATTAAAAACCCAAAATGAACATCAGGAATTTTGATTACAACTTGATTCCGGAAATAATTCCAGCGAACTAAAGTAATAGCTCTGACGAAAAATAAAAGAGCAGAAACAAAACACAAACCAAAGGAAAAAAAGATGGGGACGAAGACTTATGAAGCAGAGCTTCTAACTCTGGCAGGAACGAGCAAGAAAACATCTCATGGATTTGGTTTGTCTGTAACTTAACCCTAGATCTGTCGACGAAACTTCAAGGAAAACCTACTCTTGAAGGAGTCCCGCGGCTACGACCACCACTTTTTGCAGGGAAGAAACCAATCATGATCCTTTGTCACCAAGTACGCTCTCATAGCCTCACTATCACTACCGTCCTCGACAGAGAGCGCCAGCGTTGAACCCGTCAAGGATATCTGAAGCCATGGAGCTAACACAGAGCACCACCGTATCAAATACAACACCACACACCATGGAGAGTGACATGGATACCTCCAAAACCTTTCAAACTAACCATCCCATCTTTAAGATCGTAAAGGAAATCCAAGTAAGGGAGATGAAGCCTCCTCACGGATCACCGGCATACGCTGGCATTGAAAAAGATTTCAAGATGAAGTATTTACAGAAAAAGTAGGAAAAAAAGTTTGCCAGCTACACGAGGTTTACTATGGTGAAAACCATCTAGAGTACAAGAATGTGTCAAAACCTACACGATGTTTATGTTAATGCATGCCACATAAACGAAGTAACAATTAATATGGTGGCAATATCATAAACAGGTTAAATTAATTTTGAGAAAAGGTAATGGGGTCAATTCGTAATTAATCAAATTAAAACCGATTAAATCAAACCCGGCCCGAGCCAACTTTTATATCCACCGTGTTGAAATTTTCAGAAATCGAGAATTTTAGAGAGAGAGAGAGAGAGAGAGAGAGAGAGAGAGAGAGAGAGAGAGAGAGAGAGAGAGAGAGAGAGAGAGAGAGAGAGAGAGAGAGAGAGAGAGAGAGAGAGAGAGAGAGAGAGAGAGAGAGAGAGAGAGAGAGAGAGAGAGAGAGAGAGAGAGAGAGATAGAGAGAAGATAGCTCAAGCATGGACAGACAAAAGATCATGAGCTGCTAGAGGATCAAACTGTTTGAAAACCTCTAAATTCTTCTCATAATCAGCTCCGTTGTAGCTACTTGCAACACGCCAGATAAGTGGTTTCAGTGTATCGGACTTATGATTCTTCTTCAGATTAGAGTAGATGTGCCTAGCACAAGCTCTATGTTCAGATTTTGGCAACTCAACTGCAACTCCATGAATTAATCCCTTATGCTGATCCGATATGATTGTCACACGACCACCCATGCTGCCTAAAACCAAATCAATCTTCAACATGTGGATAAACCATTGCCAGCTATCGTTGCTCTCAGCGTTGATCACAGCCCATACAATTGGGTATATCTGATTATTGGGGTCCCTTCCTATCGCAGTAAGAATCAGTCTTTGCAGAGAGCTATGCTTGAGGAATGTCCCATCTAATCCAATTACCGGCCTGCAATACTCCTTCCATGCCACACGTAGCTTGTCAAAGCAAATATACATGAAGTCATATTCTTTCGCTCCATTTGGTTTTGTTATTGTATTGATCTCTATTTTACTATTAGGATTTGAAATGCATTTGAAAAAAAAGAAAACAATTACTCATAAATCACATTAAACTTAAACTATAAACAAGATTAGAAAAGCTAAAAAATGAAAAGTTATCGTTTTAGTTCCATCTCATAGTCCCTTAGCCTTTCAAAATGCTCATTGCATTCGGCTTGTAGCTTATCAAGAACAATACGCCTAACAACCTTTGCCTGCTCAAAAGAGATTATGATGTTGAACTTGTCCCTGAACTCTTTCTAATCATTGGAGCACTCATTTCAGGTTCCTTCCGGATTTTCTCCAACATAACTTCAGCAATGGCACGGCTTTTGATGAGCTTACACTTACCTGTGAGATGGCAAGTATGTTTGTTAACATACACTTTCACCATCTATTGCTTGATGGGTCTCTCTATTGAGCAGTATATACGCCACACACAACCTTTACCACTAATCTTAGTCTTCTCCCATCTGTCAAAGACTACATTTCTTCTCTCCTTCAGAATATATTCAATAACTTGCTTCCTGAACTCTTCACCACTGTAAAAGGTCTGCCTTAGACTAAAAACGCCATCTAATTCATCTCTTTTAGCCATCTTCTCAGCTTGTTCCTCTTCTTCATCAGATGACTGCTCCGTGTCTGGATATACTTCATCCTCGTCTAGAATCTCATCCTCATAGTTTTCATTACTAAACATCTCAAGATCCTCTTCGAAATTTCTGTCAATATCATCTTCATTATCTGATTTATCACTCGCTTGATACTCATCTTCACTCTCTTCTACTTCATGATCACCATCAAAAGTATCATCTTCATTGTCTTCAAGAACCTGTTGCTCACCCTCAATCTCATTTCGTCGCTTTCTCTCTCACTCTGTCGCTTTCTCTCTCTTTCTCTCTCGATCTATCAAGCCATCTCTTCTTCTCTCTTTCTCTTTGAAAAAATCCCCAAATTAGACAAACTCTAGGATGGATCGGGTTATTACATAGGTTGGGTCGGCTTTTGGTTTAAATTTGGGTTTTTGATTAATTACGAATTGACCCCCTTACCTTTTGTTAAAATCAATTTAATCCATTTATGATGTTGTAACTATATTAATTGTTACTTCGTGTATGTGGTATGCATTAACATAAACATCGTGTAGGTTTTGACACATTCTTGTTCTCCGAATGATTTTCACCGTATTATAGTAAATCTCGTGTAGCTGGTAAACTTTTTTCAAAAAAAAAAAAGTATTTTCACGAGTGAAATCTGTTCTTGATATTTCTATTTTAAATTTCTTTTTTTTCTCGTTGCAGGGTAAATCTTATTATAATAAAAAATTTATATTTACATTTCAACAGATCATCCATAAATTTTTTTTTGCTAATAACGAAAAGAAAGAAGAAAAGGTGAATTAGGTTTCTTCAAGCCTATATAAGAAAAATACTTAGGCCATGAGTATAAATATACTTGATGAAAGAGAAATACTCATGTTAAGATATTCCCAGTATGAATGTTCTTATGGTATTTCCAAAAATTATAATACGTATTTAGAAATAGTCTCTACGTTTACTTTGCAACACGTAGTTTGTGGCATGAACAATGGAAGAAGAAAATGAATAGATAAATATCTAAATAAATTGGAACTACATGTACGCGTAAACGTCATATACTTCCTTCTTGCTTCCCATTATCTCAATGACTTTTCTTATGTCTGTACATACGGGTAGGAGCAAAACCATGACTAGAAGTTTATACGCGTAATAATTTTAACTTTTTTTTATTTAAAAATTATAGTCCATATTCATTTCATATATCTTCTTCTAATTACGTTAATTTATTACTTAGACGACAATCCTTTTCTTTTTTGCTTTTATCTTTTCTTTTTTGCTTTTATCTTGCGTTACAACAAAATAACCACCTTTGTTGAATAGTATTTTCTAAAAAAGATTGATGAAAAGGTGTAACTTTAATTTAAATCATTTTTTCTTAATAGTTTTTATTAAACCATTGCTTTTCAATCAGAAACACCTTTTGAACAGCTAAGCAAGGTTTGTGAATTAAATCATCTTTGGTAAAGTCTCAATGAGAAATGGAACCCACATGAAGATGGAGGTGAGATTAAAGATATCTTTAAAATTCTTAATTTTTTATGAAATTGTTTAGAGAGAGAAAGAAAAGAAAGATACTTGCACATGAAGACAATGTAATAATAAGAGAATGGTAAAATACAGCTAGCATCAAAACTGGAAGAGAGAGAAGAGAAGTGTTTCTCACACCTATCTCTTTATAATGATAAGAGAGAAGCTAGTGCTCTCCATTACTATAACCCATTTTGCCAATCAATCCTCTTCACTTCTCCCCACTCCTAGTTTTTTCCTTTCTAAGCAATCTCTCCATCTCTCTCATACTATCTGCACACCACTACTAACAGAGGTTTGAATTCCCTCCCTGACTCTGTTTCACACACATTCTTGATTTAGGAATCCGTGGTGTGAAATGTTAGTGTCGGTGGTGAAATGATCTGGTTTAGTTTCCTTAGCACTCTGTTTTATGTTAACACTCTGTTCTTGGTAACTGAGACACTCGACAATTCAAGAAAGACACTCTATAAGTGTCGGTGGTGCAATTATCAAGAATGTTTAATCAACGGTGACTTTTGACTTTTAGACCCATTGGATGGTCTATTGCAATTGAATCTGTGCTTGGAATGGTCCTGAAAAAAAAAATCAAAGATGGTGGGCCGAAGCATTCATTTTCAAAATTTGATTTTTAGGTGGTTCCAAAATATGGTTCAAAATTTAAAAAACTTTTGAGAAACTTCTTGCCTATTGAAAATTCGCTATATATATATATATCTTTCATTTATTGTTAATTATCAACTTGTTTTTTTTTTCTTTCTCTCCAGCTAAATTGCGATATTGTAAAAAGAAGATGTTTGGACAAAGCTTCCCAGAGGATCTTGATTGTGGCAATTTCTTTGACAACATGGACGATATTCTTGATTTTCCCGGTGGTGATATTGATGTCGGTTTCGGCATCGGTGACTCCGACTCTTTCCCTAACATCTGGACCTCTCATCACGACACATGGCCTCCAGCTTCTGTTCCTCTCTTCTCCTCCAACACAAACTCTGACACATCGCCTGAGCTCTATGTTCCGGTCAGTTTTTACGCTAACCTCCTGCCCCTTCTATTCCTTCGTTCCTGTTTGAGCTTAGTAATCATGAATATGACGGATTAATGTTCAGTTTATTAACCGTGCTAACAGACGCACCCTTCCTTGGTTTCTGACACATTTTGAAATTACTATATACAAATTTGTTCTTCGAAATTTAAACTTTTATAAAAAAAATTCAGTCAAAAAAAATTTACACTTTTAGAAATACCTAATTTTAGTATATAGAATTGTTTTTACTCTTCATTCTTTCAAATTAATTCCTTAAAAAATATAAAATACATTTTTCAACAAAATTAGAGAAATAACAATAAAATCATTTAGTTATTATCTAAATTATATTTTAGCAATTTTTATTTTTACAAAAAATTTAAGCCATTATATATATATATATATATATTAAAACTATCCTTTAAAAAGTTTTATTCACCAAAAATGCATATTCATTTATCAAAATTTATTTATTTCATTCACTTTTAGTTTATTTTTCATTCAGTTTGACAGCCATGTTTCATTTTTTTTTTTAATTTTGCCTTTGCCACGTGAATCCACATAATTTACATATCACAAAATAAAATTAATTGTCATTTCTCTTAGTTTAGCTGAATTTAAGCTTTTTTTTTCGTTTCGCTTAATTGTTTGCCTTCATATGTCTAACAATGTTAATTTTTTGTATGTGGAAAAATTACAGTTTGAAGATATCGTTAAGGTAGAAAGGCCACAAACCTTTGTAGAGGAATCGTTAGTTGAGAAGAAGGAAGATTCGTTTTCCTCAAACACGGATTCGTCATCTTCTCATAGCCATTTCAGGAGCTCTAGTCCAGTGTCGGTCCTCGAAAGCAGTTCCTCATCGTCTCATACGACCAACACAACCTCACCTGTCCTCCCTGGAAAGCACGGTCGTCCACGCACAAAACGTCCTCGCCCACAGGTCCAGGAGAAAGATAGAGTCAACGAAAATGTTTTTGGGGCGGATTCGCGCC
Source organism: Brassica nigra (assembly GCA_016432835.1). Lineage (NCBI taxonomy): Eukaryota > Viridiplantae > Streptophyta > Magnoliopsida > Brassicales > Brassicaceae > Brassica > Brassica nigra. The sequence goes on from CM028246.1 coordinate 2,574,842, forward strand.
TCATCATTAGAATACCAAAGCAGTTTCTCTCCGACCACAGCAAGATGATAACCAAGAAGAAGAAGAAGAAGGCCAAGGTTGTTTCTTCATCTTCTTGGTCAGGGATTGATCTAGAAACCAATGGAAACAACAATGTAGATTCGTGTTCTTCAGAGCAGAATCCTATTAGGAAATGCATGCATTGCGAAGTCACCAAGACCCCACAGTGGAGACTCGGGCCTATGGGCCCAAAGACGCTTTGCAATGCTTGCGGAGTACGTTACAAATCTGGAAGGCTTTTCCCGGAGTACCGGCCAGCTGCTAGTCCAACGTTTACTCCAGCTCTTCACTCAAACTCCCACAAGAAGGTGGCTGAAATGAGAAACAAGAGATGCAGCAATGTAAGCTACACAAACGAAGAGAATGATCTGCAAGATCTGGCTCTGAACAATGCTTACATTGGCATAGGAGTAGGAAAGAGTCAGAGAGTAGAAAAGTTTTAGCTTTAGAAGAGATGGAGGAAGAGGAGCAATCAGTTGAGGAAGGAATCAAAAGTTAGATGAGAGTTGATTGTGTTGTATTTTGTATTATTTGTAGAGTGAATGGGCAAAACTCTTGAAACAAAGGAAGAGTAAGTTGGGGAAGAGCAGAAGATTTTGAAGAAACTAGTGAGAGTTAGGTGTTGAATTTTACATTAAATCTTCCTCTCTTTTTTCTTCCTTTCAATTCTTTGTATTTTTATTTTGAGGATTCTTTTTGTAGTTGATTTGTTTAGCTAAATTATTCTCTTTTTGTCTTTGTTAAAATCCATTGTTATAAACTGCTAGTTATTAGATTGTTTACTACCCTTGAAACTACATCTGATTTAGCAAAGCTTAATACATGGCCTTTTCTTGCTAGCTAAATACATGTACATGGACCATGATATTATGAATGGTAAAGGCGAGAATTAGGGTTGCGTTTAAATCAGTGTACATAGTATTATATAAGTAATAATGTAAACTAAATGGAGGTGAGTGATTGAGTAACAATCAAGGTCTTTTCTTCACAAATACTTCACAGACGAGCTCTAAATCCGTATATCTTTCTATGATGCCAGTTTGAGATAAGTGTTTCGTCATTTACCAACCTTTCTAAACTCACCTATTGAGTCATTTCATGTTATACACACTATTCCTTTCTCCTTTTCCTTGGATTTATTCATCTCTTTTTAGTTCATAGTTATCGGAAATGTTTATTTTAGCATACTGTCCTTATTTCACGACTTTAATGAGTTTAGCAAATATTTTTCTTCTCTTTTGTTTTTAGTTATTTTTTCTATACTTTTTTATGAAGATTAAGGGGGTTATTAGTTGGTGATGTGACTTTAGGTTTATGCTTTAAAAATTATGTTGTAAGTACTTTTAACTGTGGCTTTAATTTGTTTTGTAGTAGAAATATTTCCAAAGATATTGAAAGCTTTATGTTTTTGGCAGTAAAATTAGCCTGTAGAATTATTTGGTTTAATTTTTATTTTTTTTTGCTGTAACTTTCTAAAGCACTATTTTTTGCTTTGGAAATAAAACTCTGTACAACCATATTTTGATTTTGTAGAGATATTTTTGCTGTAAGTGTTTTAAGGAAAGGAAAGCTCGATTGGTTGATATATACAATTCTAGATTAAATTTTGGCTGTCCAGAGCATCTACAGCCGCAACCAATCATCCCAAAAAACTGTAGAAAAATGGATTTATAAAGTTAAGATATTTCCTTTTCTAACTTTTATGCTCTAGATTCATGTTTTAAAATTAAAGCATGATTGCTTTGCAAAATAGCTTTAGAAAAAAAAAATGGTTGTCTACAATATCTAGACCTCTTGCCAATTAACCCCTAACTTTCTGTATTTTTGAATCCAAAAACAAGTATGGAGCAATAGCTATATAACATCTCTAAACATTATTTGTAAAGATTATTTTTAAAAGTTTTGCTTAATTGTCATTACCACACTTATTTTGAAAGAAAAATGATGATATATCTTAGTTAAAAAGATGACATGACTTCATTCTAATTATGATATGTATAAATTTAAAGGTAAATACTTTGATTTTTGGTAAGATTTTTAAAATAAGATAGTTACAGAATCTGGGTACATAAAGTAAGCGTAAAATACTTATAATTATTATTAACATTCTAAAAAATATAAATTTAGATATCAATTTTATTAAAATGAACTTATAATAAAATTGGTAAATAATTTCGTATAATAATTTATATTTTTATCAAAATTAATTATAAAAGAGTTTTAACAAACACACTATGACAATTTTGATCAAAATTTGAAAGTTTTACGAAATATTAAATATATTATAATGAATCCAAAAGTATATAGATTATTACTCGAGTTTTCAATCTATTGAATTTATTTGGATTTAAATGTTATGCAATAATTGTTGTGTGATGATTATTAATTTATTGAGATAAATAAAATAAATAAATTCTTGGATGCAATAAAATTTAAACAAAAATCTACTCAGCACTATATTTTTAATATATAAATATAAAATAGACGGTCTTTATTTTAACTTAATTTTACTTAATAAATATAAATAATTATTCATGATTTCATTTTATTTTTCAATTAATAAAGTTAAATTATATATATTATATATTAAAGATTTATTTCTAAGCATGGCGTAGGAAACCAACTAGTCCTTAGTAAATAAGAAGCTAAACTAAATCCTCATATTAATAAATTTCCTTAGGCACAATCAAAATTTAATTTATGTATATGGATTCCGAATCTAAAAAGAATTATGAAGCAATAACTATATCGTTGCTTGCTATATGAGCACGCTCTGAGTATCAATATACATTCAGTCTATAAAAGACTTGCTCATAAAATCATAACCATAAGATCAATCCCGTCTCCCCATTTTAACTAAAACATATCAGTTTTCTCATTTACCTATGTCGAATCAACAACCGTCGCAGCTGATTTCACTGCAGCAAGATGGTTTATACCTTCTCGACCTCAACAAAACAACATCGTTGAAGCTCAACTTGCCCTTTACATTACCGCCCCCGACCGAACCGGTTTGTATTCTTCATTGCCGTGGAATCATGTGTCTCACACTTGAAGGCAACAATGACCTAGCCATTTGGAACCCGGGTTCAAAAGAATTCAAGAGAATACCGATGCTTAAACAGGGTCAAACCACAAATCCTTTGGGATTCGGTTATGATCAAGTCTCTGATGATTACAAGATCGTGACTATAATCGATCGCAAAACCTTTATCTACACTTTCAAAGAAAAATCTTGGAGGGAAAGCGTACCACGAGATACTTCTCTTGATTGCAAATTTAAAAACCGGACTGGTACGGTTGAGGACCATTGTATGTATTGGATAGCAGACCGGTCGCACATCAAGAACCCTCGTAAGAAAAACACCATCCTATGTTTCGATTTTGTCAACGAAGAGTACAAAGAACTGGACCTTCCGATAAACTCTAAGCAGAACTTTAGTTCATGGTTAGGGGTTTTAAGGGGAGAGTTATACATAATCGAGCACTACCCATGTATAAATAATGACATATGTGTATGGCGTCAAATGAGTAGCGACAAGAAGATCAAGAAATGGCACAGCAACCCATGGATCAATATGACTAAACATCTTAAAGAATTTAAAAGCTTTGAAGTTATGTTTGCATGCATAGGAAGAAACGATGAAGTTTTCATAGTGGTGACAGATACAAGAAATGGAGACGAGAAGGTTATGGTGTACAATACGACTCGAGAGATGTTCATTGAAGTTCCATTTGGTAGTTCTTTGAAAGGGTTTAGGTGTATGAATGATTATATATGTCAGTAATATGACATCCAAATTTAAATGATTTATATTTTAAGAAAATTAGGCTATTAATCTAACTAATATTTATGATAACTATAATAAAATTATTTAATTATAAATTAATGTATAGTTATTTTATAATTAAAAAATGTGCATAATATATTCTCACTTGAATAGTCCATTTATAACATCGGCTCCTCATCAGGAATAGAACTTTCTCGTATATGACAAACTATCAAATATTTTAAGCAAAAAAAAAAAAGAAAGACAAACTATTATATATGTTCTCAAAAAAAGGACAAGCTATCATCTATAAAAACAACTCATAACTTGTTGACTAACGTCGTTTCTTCAAATATTCTTTAATTCTCAAGTCAGAAATTAGCATGAAATGTATAAAAACTCAGGAAAGATATTCACCAACAAATATACTAAACGGGAAGAGTTTGTGGGGTTTCGGATATATTTGAATGTTCAGGTATCAAGCTAGCTCGAACTAATATTCAGAAGTCGCTTTGTAGTAAGGTTGCATCTCATCGTGAAGCTATTCACTGCTGGTGACATTACCTCTAGGAAAAACTGTGCTTAAAATTTCCTACGCGACATACATTATAGCTACATACAAATACATTGATCACTCAGTCCTAAGAAGTAAGAAGTAAGTAAACACAACCAATGAAAATCACAACCAGTGAATAATTTTAAAGACTATATTTGATTACACCATTTTAAATTTCTTACTATATATTATTTTACCTGTAAAACACAACCAACGAAAAATGATGTAAGCTTAAGAAGTTGCAATCATTTTGGATGCAAATTGAAATAGACTTTTAAGGATTTTTCTCGAGCAAAATATCTCAAAAGCATAAGATCTAAAGTTTGTAATTTTCAAAAAAAAAAAAGATCTAAAGTTTGTACCTGAGGCTTTGGGACAAGTGGCAGTAATGGACAATTCAACTCATCTAACCGGTAAACGGACCGACGCTAAAGATTCAAACTGTGACGTGTCACCAGCATCCACATGGTGTTCTCTGATTGGCTTCATGGTTAGATCTCATATTACGTAGTTGTAATAATACCAGAAAGAAAGATCTAATAGCATGATGTAACACGTGTCGAGCTCTCCTTCGTGTTCAAACTTCAGATCGGTCTTTAGAATCGAATTAGGTGTACAATAGATTTTTCTACTCTTCCCGTCTCTTGTTCCTCGTTCCAATATCCACGTCCTGGACCTAGAGATTTTTTTGTACAACAATTTTTAGTTTATAAATCGATGTAGACCATAACTCACTGCACTTTTTACAAACTATTGATCATCGTATTTATCTTGGGGGAAAATATGTGAGATTATACAAAATTGAAAAAAACCTTTAAGTTAATCTGGATAAGTTAATCTCCCATGTGCCACCAATATCTCCCTTGGCGTTAGACAGAGTGAAACCACGGTGAATTCAAATCAATGTGATAAAACAACTTGTATGGCTTAAAATGTAAAAGAGGACAAAACAATTCATATATAAGGGTATCATAAATTTATCTCGTATAAACATCTTATCAACGTACACGAGTTTTATTGTTTTGATTAGTTTCTTTGAAATGCTGGTAGATACTTAATGTCACATTGACGACTAAAAGACATATTATACCAAGTGGTCTGACATGGACTTTTTTTTTTTTTATTCCCCAAATTCAACTGCCATTCACCAATAGGAGTTACACATGATTTAAACCTCATAGAGATTGAAACACACGGACAAACAAACTAACCTAGTATCGCTTAAAATCACTTGATTAGATCCTACACTACCCGGTTGATGTTCATTGTCCATTTCACTCCGATGAGACGAACTCCCCTACTAACAGGAAGAGCCACCTCCTAGCCTCCTAAATTCGACCACGTGAGACGAGGACCTTACATCCGACCGAGATGAAATCTAGACCAGACAACTAATTACAAGAACAATGTGCTAATCACCAAAAGATAAGAGTGCTAAACATGGACCAACACTTCGACACCTCCCGGTACATTCTGGATTTGACCCATCACCACCGAATTTTGTGTCCTGCTCCTAAGCCGGAAAAGACGACACACAGCCGTATTGGAAAGTCGGACTTAACTATAGCAGAAACGAGACCGGTTCAGCCCACCCTAGCTTCAAATGGTGTAGGACCCGTACCGCTGACAAAGACGTAGAGCCACCGCCGGCGCTGGGAAGTAAAGCTCCACCGTGTACCCTCAGCAAAGCTAACTCTTCTGGTTGACTACTCCGACAGTGTTGACCTTGCGACACGTTGATTCCGAGAACCGGAGTTACAAACCATCTTCAGCTGCTTGTCATTTTCTCCTCCGTTCTTCTCACCGCCTCTCAGGGAGGTTGATCTAAGACAGAGAAGGGATCCCACTGAGGTCATGCGCCGTCGTCGCAAACAAGTTACCGCAGATCTGAAAACGAAAAATTAGATCTGTGGTCTTCTTCAGCCCTAAAAGCCGACCTCCCCCTAATCAGCAGCTCCACAGTCTCGCCGCTTTTCCACATCCGTTGTCGTGTCTCCTTTGACCGCTACGAGTCTCCGGTGACTAACGAGCAGATCCAGAATCGCATGCATATCGACTAAGGTTGAGCAGATCGGAAGAGGCAAAGGAAAAAAAGATATAAGGGGAAGAAGATGGTGGCCTCCGGTACCGGTAATACACCAGACTGGAGAAAAGGGTTACTATAGCTGGCGGCTGTGTTTTGGGAAAGTTTAGGAGAGAGAGATAGGTCTTTTTGAGTGCACACTCGTTTTACATGGACTTTGTTTCTTACCACTGTGAAATGTGAAGTTTGGTTTAACCCTTGTAATATCTAAAAGTATTTTGGGAAAATTGTTTTCTTAAGCCAAAAAATGGTAACTATATCCCATTAGGCTAATTTCTATTTTGTACCATTTTTTTTGTAATGTCCATTAGTATTTTCAAAAATAAAACAAATAAATAGTTTTACAAACAAAAAAAATTGGAAAAATAGTAACTACTGATGAAATACCTATATCAATTTAGTGGTATTTTTTCAATTGTAAAGATGTTTAAATCATAATTTCAGATTATGTTTTACAAAAAGTAAATTATAGTATTCTAAAAATATTTATAATACACATTTTGCACTTAACCTATCGCTCTAAATAGAAATCGGAATCTACATGTTACTATAAATCTAAATTCTGTAGAAATTGAAATCCACAAATTACTATAAATCTAAAAACCTGTAGAAACTGAGTTCTACAGATTTACTGTATTCTATGGATAAGAATAATCAGTTCCGAAAATTATGGAAAGAAAATATTTGGAAATATTCAGTTTCTATATATGAAAAAATCAACTTTTCAGAAAATAAAAATAAAAAGTTGTTATTAATTATAATTACGAATTTAAATTTTTTATTAACTGTAATTTTGAATTTATTTTTTTTGTTTTATGTTATTATTTATTTTAATTTAAAATTGTTATTAACTGCAATCGTAGATACGATTGCGGCGAATATGATTTCGGGAGACGACGTTTTCTGAGAAGACAAGAGAGAGAGTTAGTTCGACGAAAAGGGAGAAGACGATTTCGGGTTCGAGGATTTCGGGTTCACAATGTTCGACGACGATTATGGGAAAGACGGAGAAACTACAGAGACCAAGAAAGTACACAATGTCTTCCAAGATTCAACGTGTAATTATGAGTTCTTGTGTGCATTTTTTTTTTCTTAACGGTTATGAAGGAGACGGTTGATTGTCTGTCGATACTTCTTAATTTGTGGTGTTTCAAAAAAAAGATACTTAATTTGTTAATTTGTGATGTGGAGTAATGTTTAAAAATAATTTGTGATGAGAAAATATTAATTAGTGATGTGGATTAGATGTTTAAAAATAATTTCAATTAGAAAAAAACTAACCAAAGGTCCTTATCATTTACTAGGGGTAATAAGGTTTACTTCAAGTTAGTTATATTTTAGTAATTTTTTCTGTAATGAAACGATATTTAAGGTTTACTTCAAATATGTGGTTTTCATTAAATTTCTGTTTTTCTCCTTGTCTGCCGTTTACTTATTCCTATTTTAAGAATTGAAAACTCTTTATATATACCTTAATTTGACAATGAGGTACATATAACAATCAATTAATTTTAAAAAAAAAACAAAGAAGAAAAAAAGCATGTATAGAAGAGAAAAGTAGTTTTTTTTTTTGCTAAAATTTTACTATTGAATTGCATGAGAAAGAAATGTTTACAAAGCCTAGCTTAGTGGCAAGTGCCTTACAAAGAACCGAACCCGAAGCTGCAAACAGTAATAGATGATTAACCCAAAATAAAACTTTGCTTGCCCAAGCAAAGAGTTAAGAAGCATAAGGAGTAATGATGAAGGAAGAATCGGTGAGGGAGCAAGGAGCAGAGTTGGGTGAAGAGGGAAGAGGTTATCTAACCCAAGCTTGGTATAGCTCGAAGCGAGTCGGATTATCCAGACGGATGGCCGCAATCTTCAACCTGATCAGCTTGTCTATATCTTTGGTAATAGCAGATGGGATTCTGAATTGGCTCTGTGAAGGCGCCCATTGCGCTCCAGTGCAGTAGATCGATGCCGCCAAGCCAAAAGAGTGAGTAGCCTGGTTGGTGTTGGAGACTTCAGCCTGTTCAAGGCAGTGAGGACCTCATTCCAGTCCCGGGAGAGGAGAAACCAGAGCGAGCAGCAACAGTTTTCCATATCTCCCAAGTGTAAGAGCAAGAGTAGTATAGGTGGTCTCGATTCAATGCCTGAGTTGCAGAGGATACACACGGGTCAGTATCAACTCCCCACTCAACCATTCTGTTTTCGTCGGGCATCTGTCAAGAACAAAGAGCCAAGCTAGGAACTTATGGCGGGGGATTCCATTAGCAAACCAAATCTCCTTAAACCAGGGAACTTGTTGATGATGCATACGTAGGAGGTTGTATACAGCCTTTGTTGAGTATGCTTTCGATGCAGAGCCACCAGGCATCCAGATGTAACCATCAGCATTGTTAGTAAGCTCCATGGTAGATAGAAAAGATTGGATTTCGACTTGAGCTTCCGAGCGAGCAGGGGGGAGGTTCCATCTTCCTAACGCCCAGAGTTCTGCTAGGACCGCCGTCGATGGGATTCCAGTATTCCGAGAAGTCTCTCCTCGAAGTTGTTTTGTTATATTTCCGAAAGGTGACCAGTTACTAGACCAAAAATAGCAAGTCTCGCCATTTCCCACTGTCATCTTGATCCAATCATAGACAGTGTCTCGTCGTAACAGCAAGTAATTCGCCAACCAAGAGTTCTTTTGCTTGGTGTTAATGACCCAGAAGTTGTTGATGTTACCCTCAAGAACCTCCATGAGATACCAAGAAACCCAGATGGAGTCCCTCTTAAAGAATAGGATCCAGATAAGTTTTATCGCACAAGCAGCATTCCAGAAGACCCAGTTCTTTAACCCAAGGCCACCTTCTCTTTTAGGAGTAGAGACCTGAGAAAAAGTAGTTTCCTTCTCAATTATTCTTATGATACCTTTGTTAATTTTGACAGGTAATTTATAACACATTTTATAAGTTTTGTGAATGGTGTATGGTTTTTACATTTATTAATTTCTTTATGTATTCTCTTTTTTGTCAACTTCTATTCTCACTTAAAGTGACTATTTCAACAGAAAAAATAAATGCCATTTCTCGTGAAAAACAAATAGAGCTTCGTTGTCGTGGAAGTGCACTCAAAAATGCACCTCTGGGGATGTGTAATAAACCAAATGGTAATACTGAATGTAAGCGTCTTTGCAAGGCGTCATTCGGAAAAACTGGATTTATAGATGGGAAGTGTATTGTTAGGGACAATAATCGCCATTGCAATTGCTACGATTTTATATGCAGTCCACCACTACCACCCAGAAAAGGGCTACCACCTCCGGGCTGGAACGGAAAATAAACACATATACATCTATATTGTTTTCCAATAATTTCTCTTTATTATTATTTTTGATATGAAATTATAAAAAATAAGAACTTTTCTTTTCTAAAATACGAAATAATAACTATATATATATTTATTATCTCCATATATCTATAGATCGGCGGAAAAATATAATTTATAATTTGTTGTAAAACTTTATGTGTTTCTATAGATCAGCAAAAAAGTAATATTCATAGAAAGTCTATATCACCGTTATGGATTTGCAATAATATAATACCAATACTATTAAAACAAAAACAAAAAGTTGAACCCAACTTGATTCTATGTAAAAATTCAAAAATAAAACTACAAGTCTACAACATATCTCTATTATTAAAATAGAAGTACAGATATAAAATGCCCCTGAGTTTTCGGTATTATTTACACTGTCATGCCACTGAGAATTAAATTGAATTTCCTATTTTAATGTTTGTCTTTTTCTGTTTTATTAATGCATTTTCCTAAATTGAAGTACAATAAATTAAGTATCATTTATTTCATAAATACTTCATATAATCTAACTAAACATTAAATTATACTTAATCAATGCCAAAACTGTAAAAAGATGTTCATTCCTATAGGTTGATTATTTTTAATTTGGTATAATTAACTATGTCGAAAAATACAAAATATGCTATAAAATACATAATATTAAACACAAAATGTAAATGATATATGAAATTTTATATCATATAAATCAAATATAATCATAAATAACAACTTTATTTTACATTAAAATTTTGATTTAAAAATACATTCGCACAAACATACGGATAATATTTTAAAATATAGATGATACAGTTGACGGATCAAAAAAGAATTTATTCATTATTAATTATAAAATTATTTTGTTTAAAATGCTAAAATCTATTTAATAAAATGTTAAAAATATATATTTAAATTTATATAAGATAAATATATATATTAAAAAATAAAATAGCCGTGAGTGCTAATTTAATTAATAGTTTATGTTTTTTTTACTTTGCAATTTTGTTTCCAATGTTTCATACCTTACAACTTTTTGGAAGTGTATTAATGTTTTTTACCTATACATATTATACCTAACTTATCAACGTCATATTCTCTTTCGTATTGTCAAATTCAAAAAAATAAATTTCTATATAGACTATACATAACTCGAATTATATATATAACTCTAATTATAATTGTTTTACTGATTGTATGATACTAAACCTCAGCTACATAATATAATATTTCTTCATATTTAAAATTCATAACCATTGTCTGTATACATCATATACAATTATCTAATTAGGTGTATATGTTCAATTTGTTTATACGATATCAAATACTCATCATATAAAAGATGGTTAAAGACACACAAAACATGACTTAGTGAATATAATAAGATCAAATATTATAGATACATCATTTAGTAAAAAAAAAAAACTGAAAATTCATATCCGCGCATTATAATAATAACAATAACAACTTACCCTAAAATATAGCCTAATTATTGTAAGACTTAAATGAGCATTCCATATCAATTAGGGTTTTATTTGATTCATTACATTGGTACACACATAACATTAAACCAATGTATCATGTTTGAAAACAAAGAAATTTCGGTAATACAATGTTGCCCACATTGCATAAACTTTTTACATTGTTATTAACTGTAGTTTCGATTTTTTTTTGTTTTATGCTATTATTTATTTTAATTATAATAATATATTTCATTATAATATTAAATATTTCTAAATGCATCATAATGATTTATTATTTTAATTACGCATGTAAAATTAAATTTTTGATTTATTAATTTGTAATTACGAATTTAAAATTGATTTTTTGTTTTATGTTATTATATATTTTATTATTATAATATATTTTATTATAATATTAAATATTTATAAATATATTATAATGATTTATTAATTGTAATTACGACTATAAAATTAAAATTTTGATTTATTAATTTTAATTGCGAATTAAGTATCATTTTTGTTTTATATTATTAGCTATTTTAATTATATTAACATATTTTACTAATATTAAATATTTTAAAATAAATTATATTAATTTTAATTGTAATAAAAATATAAAATTAAAATTTGATTATTAATTCTATTACGAATTTAAAATCATTTTCTGTTTAGTGTTATTAGCTATTTTAATTATATAAATATAATTTTATTGTTGTATTAAATATTTCAAAATGTATTATAAAGATTTATTAATTGTAATTACAAATATAAAATTAAAACTTTGATTTATTAATTTCAGTTACAAATTTAAAATCATTTTGTTTTATGTTATTAGCTATAATGATATATTTTATTATAATATTAAATATTTCCAAATACATTATAATGATTTACTAATTGTAATTATGAATTTAAAATCAAAATCAAAATTTTGATCTATTATTTTTAATTACGAATTAAAAATTAAAAATTTAAGAGCATTATTGCCATTTTGAAAATAATTAGTCTAATGAGACATAAAATATATGAGATTAGCCTCATGGGAACTATTTTTTTTGCTTAAAAAAAAACAATTTTCCCAAGTATTTTTAATCAAAATTTACATAAATTTCTTGTAACTTGTATCTCCACATTCCTTTTCTAAAAAAAAAACAAGACTTTAGACAACAAACAAAAAGATCATCAACTTTAGACTCAACAAAGTTTCATACTTGGCTCTTCTGAAGACCATATAAAAACCAAAACACATATATATATATATAATAACCGTGCGATAGACATCGAACGGAGCACGATACCTCCCAATCTCGTTCGCGCACGTTAGCATCTATCCAAGCTTCACTATGATTGGCCGTTGTTGCGTCCCCATAAAAGCTTAGGGTGAGGTTACTCGCCACCGTCCCCCTCTCCCCCTTCTCACTCATCGGAAGAAATCCAGATCGTACGAATTTCCTACAGATTCAGCAGTTATGTGTGAAGGAGAAGACGCTGTGACGTTGGATCAGAATAGCAATCGCCATTCGTCGCCATTGCCACATCTATCTTCCAAAGTGCTTACACTGCCCACCGTGCTAACCCTTGGCCGTGTAGCTGCCGTTCCGATTCTCGTCGCGAGTACGTTGATTGATCTCTGGTCTCCGATGATTCGATTCTGAATCATCATCAGATCTAAAACGAGGAGCGAATTATGATCATAATCCCGTTTTTTTTTCTCTCTCTGGTTGTTCTGTTCTGTCTGTTTTTTTTTTTTTTTTGAAATTAGAGTTTTTTTAAATTGAGCTTTATTGCTATGAGTTTCACTTGTTACACCCTTCACGAAAAGTCTTAATTTTTGTCGTTTATATTTGATTTATAAATCTGAATTTTATGCACTATGCAGCTTTTTACGTTGACTGCTGGTGGGGGAGAACTGCCACGACGAGTATTTTCATTGCAGCAGCCATTACAGACTGGCTTGATGGATATATTGCAAGAAAGGTAACTTCATTTGTCTTGTTTTCATGTCGTTATGTGGATTCTTCTTACCGCAATGTTGTGCTTTTTTCAGATGAGGTTAGGTTCTGCTTTTGGTGCTTTTTTGGATCCAGTGGCAGATAAGGTGAGACAAAAAGAGCCTTCCTTTTAGCTTATGTTTCATTTTAATGCCAATGGAAAGATGTTTTTTGTCTTTTTTTTTGTAATTTTATCTTTTGGATGTGCAGCTTATGGTAGCAGCAACATTGATTTTGCTGTGTACTAAACCGATGGATGCTGTTGTCTTAGGAACAGTTCCATGGTTAGTGACAGTACCTTCAATTGCAATTATTGGTAGAGAGGTAAGTTGTAGAAAGTTTAAAGTTGTAGAAAGTTTAATCTAAAGTATTATGTAATAATACTTTGCACTCTAGATTACTATGTCAGCAGTAAGAGAGTGGGCTGCATCTCAAAACGGCAAGCTTTCTCAGGTAAAAATATTCATATGGATTTATTCTCTGAGAGTTCTTTTGTTACTCAACTCAGTATAAATGGTATCGTTGATGTTCTTAGGCTGTTGCTGTAAATAGCTTGGGAAAGTGGAAAACTGCAACGCAGATGATAGCGTTAACCATACTACTCGCAAGCCGGGATAGCAGTTTTGAGATGCTATTACCGTCTGGTATTGGGTTGCTCTATGTATCCGCAGGGCTCTCTGTATGGTCTTTAGTTGTTTATATGAGACAGATAATGAGAGTATTGCTAAAGAAGAAGTAGCAACATTTTTATTTTTTTTTCTGGCTTTTGCATTCAGTATATACACATAAGAATGGAAGACTTGCCCAGCGACATTTTACATCTCTTGTTCATGAAGAACGCTGACTAATCTCTCTCTATCTGGGTACAAAACGAAACTACTGGGCAAGCACTATAAGACCCTTATGATGCTTTAGTTCTGTTCTTAGCTTTGTACTCTTCCTCGCTCACCATGCACTCAGTTTATTGAAGCAGCAAGTAGCAACTTATGGGCCATGGAGGAAAGAAAAGCAAGCAGGTGCAGTTTCATTCTAGTGTGGAGACTTGCTTTGGTATCATGAGATGATGAAAGACAGTTGTTGCTTGTGCCATGTAGATGCTTTTCCAATACTTTTCCGAGAATATAAATTATATACAAAACAAATCTGTGGTTACAGTATCTCTATCTGCTTAGGGACGTGCTTCTGCTTGGGCTCGTTTCTTGTATCTTTCAGCTAGCTCTTGTGGATCTTGAGGTGTTTCGGTGTAAGCTTCTGTCTTTGTACGTAGAAGATTTGGTCCTGGGATGAAAGAAAGATACACAAATCGAAATCTGTCTATGAATGAGAGCCATTAGCAACATAGACTTGTATGCTTGAATAGTGAAGGCCCTTCAAAATTGGGGTGTCATTGTTAAAACACTGGGGCTGTGTTTTTGTTTTCACTTTTAGTATAAAAGAACATAGTTACCATAAAGTTTTGGTAAAAAAGGAGATAAAATTTACAAATTAAGTTCAGAAAATAATCTAAACAAAGTATCAGACAAACCAAAAAGATTATAGAAAAACATTTGTAAAGAAAGAAGCAAACAAAATCGAATTTCTGATTTGAAGAAAAAAGGAAAAGAATTATATTTTTTGAGTAACCAAAAAAAAAAAACTAGAAAATGGCATTTCCTGAGAGAACACCACCCCCTCTGACAGAGACCGGAGTTCCAATACCCAAATTTGCAGAGTGGAGAAAAACAACAATCACAGTGATATCATCATGAAAATGTCTCCTGATGCCACGTTCTATCTTCTCCAAATCAGAATACCTCATCTCTCTCTTCTTTGCTGCTACTTGCAATGCAGCTTTCACTAACCTCCTAGCCACACCCTAAAAGAGACCAAAAAACACAACAAAGGTTCACTCGAAACATCAAAAGAGCAAAAATCTTGATGATGTCAAAAAAAAAAAAAAAGATTCTTACATTGCGTGGACAAGAGTTAACGATATCAACTGCTTCTTGGTTACTTAGTTGCTCCCATAAACCATCTGATGCAAATATAAGAAACTGATCTTCAAGGTGAATCTTATGAACTGCTATCGTCGGCTCAGCTCTCATTATAGGCTTCTCAAAACGTTCCGCAACTCTGAACTTAGGTAACAACGGCTCTTGGTTAAACTCTGCTCTCTTTAGGTACGCGTCACCGATGGATCTCGAAACCTGTATGATCCCTTTCACACGCCAGACTTTGTGCTTCAATACCACTATGTTCGGTTCATTAGGATGCAACAAACGTAACTCCTCTCTCACGGACTCAATACTAGCGTTATGCTCTGAGGATAGCTGAACGGCCTTCATCTCTTTAAACGGACTCTGAAGCCTCCCCAAGACGACACGAGAGTCTCCTGCGTTTGCGACGTACAACAGCCCGTTGCAAACAACACCCACCAAGCAACAAGCTCCCACAGAAGCAATCTGCGGTCTGGTCTTCCACTGCTCCTGAACCAAACCAAGAAACTCCTCCTCCGTCGCCACAAACGCTCTAGTGATCACATCAGGAGAGACCCCTCGCATCTCAGACGCGCACCGTCTCATGTTATAAAACAACCTCTCGTTCACAAACCGAGCTGCCTCGGCACCTCCGTGACCATCATAAACGCCGACAAAAGTCGCCTCGGGACCAGACTCATGGAAACTAATAGGACCAGACTCCAACTGGCTATGGTCTTCAAGAAGGGAGTTCGCTTGAACCACCGCCATTGAGAACTCTCCGGTGAGGTGGCTACCGGAATCTTTGTACCACAAGAGACCATCAAGACGGCCATTACCATCATCATCTGGAACCGAACCTTCTCCAACACCAAAAGGTCTCCAACAAGGTGTCACAATTCTCCTGAATGTTGTGGATACCATAACTCACATGTTCTTCTATGTCTCTAACCAAAAGAACCAGCTATCAAATCGTTCATTAAATCAGTGCTTATAACTATATTATCAGACACAATCTTCTTGTCGCTTCCAACGCCGCAGACCCAGGAAACAGAACTCACAAATGTCAACAACATTAATCTGCATTCCACAAGTGTAAGATTCAGACAAAAAAGGGAATGGTAATCTATAAAGTTTTGAACTTTTTACAACATATGAAACCAACCCAATAGGAATCTGAAGATTTCAACGATAACCCATGAATATGACCATTAAAAGACGGAAACTTTCGATTTACCTGATGAAATATCTGAAGGATGGATGAAAGAAGGTTCCTTTTTTTTTGAATCTTTCACAAACTTGGTTTAGAAATTAGAATGATAATCCATCATTCGATTACAGATCAATGAAGGTGGAGAGAGGAGGAGAAAAGGGTTGATATAGAGAGAGAGATGATGATGATGAAGAAGACGCGTTTGAAGAGAGAGAGAAACGGGAGACGTTGGATTTGGGTTTTCAGAGAGAGAAAGTTGCGATACTTGCGGCCGTCGGAGTTATGGTGTTTTTCTTTTTTCTTTTTGACTTTTTAACGGTTTGACATTTTATTCTTGTAATAGTAACAACATTTAATACCACTTATTTTACTTTTGAGTTTTGATAATATATACTCTGGAATCTGGTCACTACTCTTATCCAATTTGTTACCCCTCAAGTTTACATTAAAAGGTTTCAAATCTATGTCTTGTTGAGAAAGGAAATGTGTTGTTATTGGACAGCTTTGTCAAACTTTCCTTTTCATAAAGAGAAATACTTAGGTTCACCCCCTAGGTGAACCTTTAAATTCACCTCCCTCTCTTATGACCAATTAAATTGTCACATAGATTATTAAATAAAAAAATTAATTTCTTTTTTAAAAGATTAAAATAGATGAAACAAAAAATTAACGTCATCTTTAACGACGCTAACACCGTCAACTAAATCCTAAATCATGAATCTAAACGCTTAATCTAAACCTAATCCTATACCCTAAATTGAAACCCTAAATCTAAATCCAAATTCTAACTCTAAACCCAAAGCTTATACCCTAAATCCAAACCCTAAATCTAAACCTAAACCCTATATCTTAAATCTAAACCCAAACCCTAGACCCTAAACCTAAATCCTAGACCCTAAACCCAAACCCTAAATTTTAAACCCAAACCTAGACTTTCAATCCAAGGGTTTGGGTTTAGGATCTAGGTCTAGGGTTTGGGTTTAGGATTTAGGGTTTTGGATTTAGGATTTAGGGTTTGGGTTTAGATTTAGGGTTTAGGTTAGGATCTAGGGTTTGGGTTTAGATTTAGAGTATAGAGTTTAGGTTTAGATTTAGGGTATGGATTTAGATTTAGGGTATAAGATTTAGGGTATAAGATTTATGTTTAGATTTAGGGTTTAGATTCTTGATTTAGATTTTAGGGTATAGTTGACGGAGTTTACGTGATAAAAATTGAAGTTATTTTTTTAGCTATTTTAGTTTTATTTTTAAATAAATTATTATTATTTATTTAATAATCATGTGATTTGATTGAATAAGAAGGTGAATTTAAAGGTTCACCTAGGGGGTGAACCTAAGTATTTCTCTTTCATAAACCTCACCCCCTTAATTTGTAACCCCCTTTTAAGAACAAATCAAAAACTAGAAAGGCAGCTTTAATACAAGCAAATCCCAAAAGAAAAAGATAAAATCATATCTATAAAAGAATGGTCCATAATCGAAAATGATGATAAAGGTGTGAAAGAAACCAAATTTAAAAGTATGAAACAGAAAAAGAGCTCGTTATACCAAAAAAGAAATCAATTTTTTTTTATTAGAACTGAAAATTTAACTCATAATCCGTAGTTTTTTTCAGTTTGACCATTAAAACAGATGTAAATCTATAAACAATTTAAATTATTTTAAAATTTAAATAATTCATTATATACTTTAAATTTCTCAAAATCTATAAACAAAATAATATATTACATATAAATTTAAATAACACATGTAAAAATACCTAAGTATACCATACAAATTTGTATGGTTTGAATATTTGGATAGAGAATCAATAGATATTTTAAGTATTTTTGGTGTGTTGAATATATTTTAACTATTTCAGACATTTACTTTTGACTATTTGTATATATTTCCAAATACTTTAGACAACTTAAAAGTATCTTTATATTTTGGATATTTTTAATATAATTACCAAAATGTACTTTGGTTCGGGTCGGATTCGGTTTCGGTTCTCTAAATACCAAAATTTTGAATCCGTTCGGAATTTAATCAATTGCGATTTAGATTCGGTACTAATTTTTCGGATCGGATTCGGTTCAATTCTTCTGATTCGAATTTTTTGCCCAGTCATATTCTAAACATTTTAAGAATAAAATGTTCCCTAAATACTTTTATTGAAAGCAAAATCTCCAAACAATTTGAAAAAGTATTTTTATTTTATTATTTTATATATTTAAGATTTATTTCTTTTATATATCTAACAAATAATTAAATAACAGTACAAAAAGGTATAATTGTTTAGGTAGCCAAAACGAACTCTCTTTCGCTTCACTCGATCAAACCGGACGGACGGTTTAATGTCAACAGAGCGCAACAAGCTACTAACGACGTCGTTTTAGTTTTCAGCGAGTAGTATTTCTTGTCTTCCCACACGTCATCATCAAAGGATTCACCACAGAGGGCAACTCGTTTCTCCCATTAACCTCGCCATGGAAATCGATCCTGTAACCAACGGAAACACCGACGCCGTGATGACGGACCCCCCTCCCGCGATCACTCCGTCGCGTCCCGTCCCGTCGTCGAGATCGAGTCAATTGACGGAATCGCTCAAGCTCGAGCACCAGCTCCTCCGCGTACCCTTCGAGCATTACAAGAAGACGATCCGCGCCAACCACCGTTCTCTGGAGAGAGAGGTCTCCTCCGTCGTCTCCAGCGTCGGCGATTTGGCTGATAGCGATTGGCCCAAAGACGTCGCCGTTTCGCGTCTCACTAGCCTCGTTTCTCGTTTGCAAGGTCTCAAACGAAAGGTTGAAATCAATCTCTCTCTCTCGTTGATTTTGATAACATTTGTCTTTAGATCTTGATGAGTGTTGATGTGTTTTCAGATCCAATTAAGGACACCAAAACCTTGGATTCGTTGATTTTGATATGTACAATGTTATTTCAGAGGATTTGAGGGTCCTATGTGTAACTTTGGTGTCTAAGAACTCAAGCACATTTGCATCTTCTTCCAAAGTTTTGTTCTTTGGGGTGGTTTTTATCATGTAGCTAACATGCTTATTTGTTGTATTTGTTATTCAGTTGGAAGAAGGGAGCAATGTGGAGAACTTGCAGGCCCAGAGATGCCGTGCTCGTATCGATCATTTGGATTCAGCAGATGTGGAGAATATTACTGAGTGGAACAATACAAAACTGAAACGGATTCTTGTGGACTACATGCTGCGGATGTCTTATTTCGAGACTGCTTCTAAGCTTTCAGAAAGCAGCAACATTTCGGTCTCTCTCTCTCTTTCTCTTGTGACACTGATTATATTACATTGTTGGAAATTTTTCTAATTAATTGTAGTCCTTGGGAGCATGATCATGCTATATATATAAGAATTGTCTCATCTTTTCAGGACCTTGTCGACATTGACATATTTCGAGAAGCTAAGAAGGTGATTGATGCCCTTAAACATAGAGAGGTAGCTTCTGCACTGGCGTGGTGTGCTGATAATAAAACACGGTTGAAGAAGTCAAAGGTATGTGGTTACTCATTCTACGTGTAGTTTCAGCAACATGATTGTTAGAGGCAGATTAACCCCTGGTTATAAGGACATATGTCTGCGTGTCATGAGTGCTCATATACTCGCTTAGTGAGGATTGTCATAAGATTGCTTTCTACTCTTTGCCTCGTATCATCACAAAAGAGAATTTGTCGTCACTGCTATTTGGGTTCTTGTCATGACAGAGCAAACTTGAGTTCCAACTAAGGCTGCAAGAATTCATTGAGTTGGTACGAGCTGACAGCTACAAACAAGCAATCCTGTATGCTCGAAAGCATCTGACACCATGGGGAGCAACCCATATGAACGAATTGCAGCATGTTCTGGCCATTTTGGCTTTCAAAAGTACTACGGAATGCACAAAATATAAGGTGAAATTTTCCTTCCTTTGATGATATATTAACTGTGTTTCAAAAGCCATTCTTTGTGTTCCTGTATATTTGTGGTCTTTGTCCATGGCTGAATAAATGGTGTTACTTCAACCTCTTGTGTTGAATCTGAATCGATTGTTGAATGCATTGCTTAAGACTAATCAACTGACTTATATGCTATTTTCAGGCTTTGTTTGAACTACAGCAGTGGGATGTTTTAGTACATCAGTTTAAACAAGAATTTTGCAAGTTATACGGCATGACAATGGAGCCCTTATTGAACATCTACTTACAAGCAGGCTTGACTGCACTGAAAACTCCGTATCCATCTCTAACTCTATGGTTTTGCTGTCTATTTTATGCATCTGAAATGAAAGGGGAAGAAAGTCAAATGTTTATAATGACACCATAATGGGATTTTTATTGTGGTTTGAGTTTGTACCTTGACATGACCCAGATCTAGTTTTGAAGAAGGTTGTACCAAGGAGGACCCTCTCTCACAAGAGTGCTTCCGGAAGCTAGCTTTGCCTTTACCGTACTCCAAGCAGGAGCATTCAAAGCTTGTTTGCTATATTTCTAAGGAGCTAATGGACACAGAGAACCCGCCTCAGGTGTTGCCCAATGGCTACGTCTACAGCACCAAGGTTTGATATTGATTCTCTTCCTTTCTCTCGTTTTGGAATCTGTTATCACTGATCTATCATAGTAGTTCAAAGTTGGATTTCTTACTTTTGCCCCGCATTGATGGGTCATATATTTGCAGGCTCTCAAGGAAATGGCAGACAAGAACAAAGGTGAAATAAAATGTCCAAGGACAGGGTTTGTCTGCAACCATACGGACTTAGTCAAGGCATATATATCATGAACTCTGTTGCTCATAGTCCTCACTTTGGTTGCATTATAACTTGATGACACAACCAAGGTGAGGTCAGGGCATTCAGACCCAGCTTCGTTTCTTCATTGATAGTCTCTGTGAATATGCATTTACAAATAAACTTTGCATCTTTTCTTAGACAGTTCTTTCTTTTGTATATCAAGTTACTTCCTCATTTCAAGCTTATAACGGTTTTCTAGCCAGCATGGATGTTTTTTTCTTCTGCTATTCTACTTTCATCTTGTCCTCAAGTATACAGTAGTAGATTATTTAAGAATCAACCAATCTTAACCACAGTTCTCTGTTCGGCTTCAACCATGTGTTTCCCATCCAGATCCAACATATGCATCCTCTTTCCTTTTCACACTAGTATCTCAAGTCCTTGGTATAGTAAAATCTGTTTCACCGTTCAGCTGCAGATCTTATAACACGAAGCTAATGGAAGAGGAGATATCTTGCCATCTGCCTTTCTAACTGTAAATATTGGTTATACAGAAAAGAAAAGGCAATTAGATGCTTCCAGTTCCTGCAAAAGCACCCAACAAACCGTCATCAAAACCTACATTCAGTTCATTGTGGTGATTAACAAATTCAACTTTATACAGTACCTTGATGCAAAATACTATGATCCTCAATTAGTCTTTAGATATGAGACAAGATGATCTTATGTACCTCCAACTCTCTGCTCCCGTCTTTAAAGGGAAGCCGAGGTAGTGTGCTTCCCAAATCATCTGCTTTCACAGTCTCAATGCGTCTATTTGACATGTTGAATTGATTTTCAGGGCATAGAGCAATCTATAGGTGATTTCTGTAATTCCAAATCTTAAAAAATGATATTTAATTTGATGAAAAAAGTCTTAACAACATGTTAAAAAGAATACAATTCAAAGACACGATCAATCAACAAATCACACTAACAAAAAAATTAAAAATACAAGATATATGTTTTTGGTTCAAAAGTATCACCAGCCATCTCATTATCACCTCCTCTTGTTCTTGCTCCCAAACAACAAACACAGGTAAAACAACACCCTAAAAAAGAACCCAAACCCTACCGTGACAAGCAAGCAACTCCATTTACTAAGCTCCGTAACTCCTTGCTGCTTCAGAATATCAGCACCAGTCGTAAGACACGTCGAGCCCGTTATCCTCATCCCAATAGACCGGCTCACAGAATCCAAAAGCCTCAGTTTCATCCCATAACTCAACTGTCCCAGGGGCGTGTTATCGAACATCTGAACCCCTCTCACAAAACACTCAGTAGGATCCGAGAACTCGTTCTGAAGAACCGCCTCGTACGGGTACTTAACAAGAGAAAGGTAATGAAACCATAACCAGTGCTGAGGGATACGGTCTCTGTTGATGAAGAAGCCACTAAAGAGCAAGAAGTAAGCTAAAATAGCTACAACTATAGTGTAGCCCAACATAACATGCGGAACGACGCCGGATAAGAAAGTCACGAATGAGCTTCCGGACCAGAAAGAGGCGAAGATGATTAGGCAGTAGAAAAGAAAGCCCATTGGGCCTCCTTCGAGACCAACAGCCCAAAACGTCGTCCCTGCGAAGGCCAGCGAGAGGAAGATGAGCGAAGGTAAAGAGACGGCGGCGTGAGAGAGGACGTAGGAGGATCTCCGGTAAGCGTTGTGAGCGGTTTCCCTCATGAAGATGTAACGCTCCTGGAGGAAGACCGGGAGTGCGTCGGCGCAGGTGTAGAACATCGTCGACATCGCGAACGCGAAGAAACCTAGCCGCTCCTGAACGCCTTTCGGAGAATTGTCTAACCGCCAGAACACGGTGGCGAGGATGAACCCGGTGACGAGCACGGTGACCAATCGCGTTACGAAGAGCTCCGGTTGTCGGCGGGAGTTGAGGATCGAGCGTTCGGTGAGAGTTTTGATCTCGATCCAGAACGGATTCGCGAATCCGCCGTGGCTTACGACGGAGGATCCACCGCCGCCGCCGCCGCCGCCGGAGACTAGCTTCCCTCTGCTTATACTGGCGGAGATCGCTTCTTTGAGAGTGAGATTCGGATGCGGACTCGCCGGGGGAGACCGTTTCTTCGCCTCCTGCCACGTCTTGTTGAACTCGACCAATCCCCGTGTTCCTCCGGCCGATCCTTCGAGCTCTCTGATGAGATCCAACGCGAACTCGGTTTGATTCTCGTTCTCCGGTACGGGACTCCCGAACCGGGTGAGAAATCCAGGTAAACTCGCGGGAGAACCGCTGAACACGGTTCTCCCACGTGACAGGAAGATAAGACGGTTAAGCAAACCGAGGACTCGGTGACTCGGCTGATGTATCGACATTATTACGATACTGCCACTCTCCGCTATCTTCTTCAGCACGTTAACGACCATGAAGGCGCTCGTGGAGTCCAAACCCGAGGTCGGCTCGTCGAGGAAGAGAACGATCGGGTCGTGGATGATATCGATCCCGATCGAAACTCTCCGTCTCTCGCCGCCGGAGATCCCACGGTGACCTTCGTCTCCTATAATCGTCTTCGCCGCGTTCTTGATCCCTAGCTGCTCGATTAGGGTTTGGACTCGGAGCTTCTTCTTGGACTTAGGTAAGCTCCTCGGTAACCGAAACTCGGCGGCAAACATTAGCGTTTCCTCAACGGTGAGCATCGGGAAGAGAAGGTCGTCTTGCATCACGTACGCCGATATAACTTTTAGGGTTCGGGACTGGAGAGGCTCTCCGTTGAGCGTTACCTTGCCTCTCAAGCTTCCTTTCGCGATCCGGTTCGCCAACGCGTCGATCAAGGTGGATTTACCCGACCCGCTGGCTCCGAGAACGGCGAGAATCTCGCCGTCTCGTGTCTCGCCGGAGATGTTGTCGAGGAGGGTCTTGGTCTTGGTGGTGGAAGATAAGCTCCTCCGTGGGATCGGGATCAGGTCGAGCTTCCGGCGAACGGAGACGTTGTAAGTGAGGTTGTCGAAAGATAGAACGAAGGGGACATGACGCATGATGAGATCGTCGTAATCTTGATGATCATCACCTTGTGAACTGTGAGCAGGAGTCTCGTCGCCGACGTCTACCTTTCTGACGTCGCTCAAGTTCTTGAGAAGCTGACCTAAGGTCAACGAGGAACTAATCTCCATGGAATGATACGGCGTCGCATTATCAACGGGGAGATCTTGTGCTTCAATGCGAGACATGAAGGAGTAGAAGTAAGATAAGAGTTTGCTGTTTTACACTATTCTTCTCTGTTATTGCTTGTATCTCTATCTTTATCTCTCTTTTATAGTTGTTTAGGAGAGGGGCACGAAGTAACGTGTGTAAGTGTGCAAACACGAAGGGTCTATGCCTTGTGTTGTTGACTATAGTATTGTTTCAGGCGTTTGGATGAAAAAATGCGTTTTGGATTTAATCGTATTTTAATTCAGTTTTAGTTATGAAGGTGAGAGGTAATGTGGATGAAGATGACCTATGAATCTAGAATTCATAATATAATCAAATACTATGAAGTGTCTGTTATTGAATGGAGAATTAGGTGAAGGGTGTTGATCTAACCCAAGGTCTAAGACTGAGATGAGAACTTTCTTTGCGTTTCACATTAATTTTGGTCAAAATACTGCTTATTACTACTAAGTTGTTTTCTTAAATCAACTCTTCAAATGTTGGTAGCGAAACAAAAGTGTGTAGTGGTTATTTTGTATATAAAAAAAACAACCAACTCTGCTAGATACAATTAAATGCTAATTGAAAATTTTATTTTGGTTATTTTCGTTTTGTTCGAGTTGGGAAGTTTGTATATATTTCATAGTTGTTTTTAGTTTATTAAAAATTAGTTATATCAGCTTAACGTAGCTAACTAAGGTAAGAAGGGCATTCGCATTGGTAGTAAGTATATCACATGAGTTTTTCACAAAAAAAAATAATAAAACAAATAGGAGAAAGAGATAAAGAGTTGAGAAACTCTTGTAATAAATAGCCTCTCATTTAAAAAAAAAATCTACAAAAATGGTGAGAGATTCATGCCATTTATTCTCCTTTTATTGATAGCATTTTCTTTTACCATTAATGTTTAGAAACCTAATTTTAAAAACTCAGCAATGCTTATGCTCTAATATTCTTTGCAAAGATTGTTTGAATTTTGGCATTAATTTTGCGCTAATTCTGAAAATTTCACTGTTTAATGCATGTGTTTTCGTCTCTAAAAGTTTGGGAAAGACCTCAAAATGTCAAAACTTTCTTTCTGCTTCCTTGAAGTTGAATAGTTGGTATAACGGTGGAACCTTCTTTACCAAACTCAATATTTATTTTGAAGTTTTTTTTTTTTTTGAAAAGTTTGTATATAGCATTTCTTATATTCTCGCTTAGTTTTGTTTTTTTTTGCCCTTGTAATCAGTGATAGTATCATTTATATTTGCAGTTGAATTTTTCACAATTCGCATAAGATGAACAATTTGTTCAGGAATTGATAAGTGACGAAATGCCTAAATGGCACCTTGACCTTGCTATATCAAATCATATTTTCTGAGTTAATTGTCATTGTTGTACACATTTTTGACAAAGACAAACACGATTTCCCGATAGTACAACGAACTGAAAAACCATAATATAATTCGCATGATATGAACCATGAAATGGAATTGTTATTTTGTAGTATACTGACCGTTTTTCCCACCAGAAAAATAATTCATTGCATTAGTGAAAATCAACTCAGGTAATGTCTTCGGCGAAGCAAGCAAACTGTTTTTCTAAAAAAAGCAAGCAAACTACCGAAGTCAGGAGCACCATTAATGTATGTTATCTTAGTGGATTTCTCAATAAACATTTCTCAATACAAATTATATATCATATATATAAACTTCTTCCATTTTTTGTTCTTTTAATGTACGTTTACGTTTGTTTTTATGTATACATGCTAAAAAAAACTTTGGGTGTATTTTCAAAATACAAACTTTTTACTGTTTTAGTCCATTACCTTTTTTACATCCAAAATCACTTGAAAGAAGAATATTTGTGTTACATGACGGACTAACTTATATTTCCAATTGCAAATTTAATGTGTTACAATATTTGTTTGTTGACTTTTAGGGTTTTGGTGACTAACTTCTACCTACTGTAGCCTTCCTTGCCGCCACAAGCAAATGGTGCAAAACTGGTGTCATCCCGTGCATCTTTTAAGAAAGCTGGCTACTTTGATTTCTATTACGAGCAACTTTTTTTTTTTTTTGCTTTTGTTTCTTGAAAAAGGAATATAGCATAGACACGGTAGGCTATTTTATATTTTGCTAAATACACTATCTTCACACCAACCATGTAAAAGAAGATAGGTGTGTTAGCGTTCTTGGAGGAACTAATTTTGAATGGAAAACTTCAAGGCTGCTAGATTACCATAATATATAGCCAATACCTAACACACACAGAAATGTAGAAGATATACATCACTAATATTTCAAGATTCAAGAAAACGTATGCTTCGGAAACTACATTGATTTCACATTTTTGCTTCCAAAGATGACGTTCACGCCCTCTTATTCTTGCTTCCAAATGACAACGAGAAATAAAACAAGATCCTAAAAAAGAATCCCCAAGCTAGCGTAACCCACAAGCAACCCCATTTATCCAATTGCTCAATACCGTGCTGCTTAAGCAACTCTGAGCCTGTCCTCAAACACGTTGATTCCGTTAACTCAATCCCTAAATAACTTCCCATTGTCTCTAGAAGCTTCACCTTCATAGCCTCAGGCACTCCTTCCATGAACGTATTATCAAAAACTTGGTTTCCTCTCACGAAACAACGAGAGGGATCATCAAACTCGTTGTGTAGAACAGCCTCATAAGGATACTTTAGTAACGAAATGTAATGAATCCATATCCAATACATATGGATGCGATCTCGGTTTATGTAGAATCCACTGAAGAGAAGACAGTAAGAGAGATATCCAAACGTGACCATGTAACTCATCATCACGTTGGGAATCACACCAGAGACAAATGTAACAAAAGAACATCCTGACCAGAAAGATGCAAAGATTATGAGAAGATAGTAGACGAAGCCAGCTAGACCGCCATTTAGACCAACTAACCAGAACGTTGTGGCTGCAAATCCTAATGAAAGTGCGAAGAGATGAGGCAGAGTCACTAGAGAGTGAGATATAACATAGGAGGATCTTCTGTAAGCGTTGTGTGCAGTTTCTCTCATGAAAATATATCTTTCTTGGATGAAAGCTGGCAGTCCATCAGCACAACTGTAGAACATTGTAGCCATTGCGAATGAGAAGAAGCTTAGCCTCTCTTGGACGCCTCTTGGTGAGTCATCTACTCTCCAGTAAACCGTAGCCAAGAGAAAACCAGTCATCATGACAATGAAGACCCGTGTACCGATAAGCTCAGGTGTTCTGGTCCAGTTTATCATGTAACGTTTAGCTAAGATAAGGGTCTCGACCCACCATGGGTTGACGTATGAAGTTATTGCGTTATATGAAGTTGTGACAAGCTTGCCTCTAGTAATGCTTGCATTGATGGTTTCTCTCAAGGATGATGAGTTGTGGTGAGGTTCTTGGCTAGCTCTAAGCTTCTTTTGTTGCCAACTTCGGTTGAATTCGACTAACCTTCTGGTTCCTCCAGAGGATCCTTCAAGATCTTTGATTAGGTCAAGTGTGAACTCGGCATTGTTCTCTTTGTCCGGTATGGGGCGACCAAACTCTGAGAAGAACAAGGGGAGAGTAGCCGGGGAGTCACTAAACACACACTGGCCAGAAGAGAGGACGAGGAGACGATCAAGAAACTCCATTATCCGACAACTAGGTTGATGGATTGACATAACTACAATGCTTCCACTACACGCAATCTTTTTCAAGACTTGCACCACCATGAAGGCACTTGTTGAGTCTAGTCCTGAGGTTGGCTCGTCGAGGAACAACACAATGGGGTCGTGAATGATGTCGGTACCAATCGATACACGCCTCCTCTCTCCACCAGAGACGCCACGATGACCTTCGTCTCCTATCATAGTGTTTTTAACAGTTCTGAGCCCTAACTGGTCGATTAGGGTTTCAACTCTGTCTCTCTTTTTAGATTTGGTTAGGCTTCTTGGAAGGCGAAACTCGGCTGCGAACATTAGGGTTTCTTGGACAGTGAGCATAGGGAAAAGGAGATCGTCTTGCATAACATAAGCAGATATAACTTGTAACACACGTGACTGCAAAGCTTCACCGTTTAGAGTTACCGTGCCTTTCAAGCTACCTTCTGAGATCCGTCCAGCTAATGCATCGATGAGGGTTGATTTTCCAGAGCCGCTTGCTCCAAGAATGGCTAAGATCTCTCCTTCGTTAGTCTCTCCGCTGATACCGTTGAGTAGGGTCTTTACTTGAACAGGGCTACGTCGAGAACGAAGACCAAAACGCCGTGGAAGTGTGACGTTATAAGTGAGGTCTTTGAAGATGAGCGCTAACGGAAAGGGCCGTGTCTCAGGTGAATCAACATTGATCACTGCGTGTTGTATCATTTCGCCAGAAGATTAACACAAGGAGTTGTTTTCTTGTCTGTACTCAGCTAGAGCATGAGGAAAACACATCTTAATATAACACAATAATGTAATAGTTCGATAATGTTTTCCATTTCTGCTAGATTAATCATGCATATAGTGAATATCGATTAAAGATTTGCCATTTGAAAATTTTACATATAGTCAATACTGATAATATTTCTTAATAAAGTTATATTTTCCATTTGACTGTTTTAATTACATCTTTTTCTTTATTCATCTTCTTCTTAGAAAAAGGTATAGTTCGGTTATGTTTTCCATTTCTGGTATATTAATTGTATTTAATATTTTTTGTCAAAATGTGAATTCATTTCATTGAAATGGCTAAGAGGTACAAGTGACCTGAATCTTATGTTGCTTAAGAAAGTAAAATTCAATCTAACTATCCCCCCAATAAAAGCTAAAAAGTGTATGTTGATAAAATTTTATAATTAAGTTCTATTTCCATCTGACTTATTAACTAATTTATAGCTATTGTCATGCACAAAAATAACTTTATTTCCATAAATCAACTATACGAGAATTCATGGTTGCTAAAAAGTATAGAAACTTACCAGATGAAATGTTCTTAGAAGATCATTGTCGTCGTGACAAGCACAGAATGGTAACCTAGGTAAAGTATAAAGGGTAGTAGGTTCTAATCTGCTGCGCTTTAGAGACAATGGTGTTTTCTTGATTTGAACTAAAAACAATTGTGAAATAAAGTTGGGAAGTCTATTGAGCTTGGTTGTGTAGTTGTACATTCTATGTGAATTAGATTACTTTATATATACCCGCAGAAACAATAAGAGGTTTCGTGACGTATTGAAAAGGAGTCACTCGAAAATGTAATTTGCATTTTGTGTTGTGCAGACACACACACAGTTCCTGTTTTCTTATGGCTTTGTCTTCTTACATCACACACATGCTTAGCCATTTTACAGATGTTTTGCTAACATTGAGAACACAGAGTTTCATATTTCTGACTCTCTGTGCTTGGCCTTTTCTTCACGGCGTAATTCATATATAGGACAACCTAAACCGGCCTAGACTAAAAGCACATTAAGAACGTGCTTCTGTTTTCAGAATACTGATTTAATTTTAGGGGCCAATCATTTTTATAAAAACTAGGATCTCTAGGCTACATACAGAAAATGAATAGAAGGCTGATTTATCAAAACCGATTTAACATTCTTAAATTATATTTTCAGAAAATTATCGTACTTAGCTCCCAACGTTTTCAAACTAATCACATTCAGAATCCTCCATGATGTTGCCTTCTCATTGTATGTTTCAAAAGGTTATACACTACTGAATAGCCTTAAACGTAGTTATAATCTCTCCGAAGTGCGAATTCAGGTTAGAAATTTCGATTTAGAAATAACCCGTCGTATCAAGGATGATATGAGTTTGAGGCAAAAGAAAACTAACCCCTTGTACTACCACTATATCACCAACACTTTAGTCCATTGTGGAAATCTTGTGGTTCGAAAACATAATTTAAAACAAGTTGGTGGGGTTACTGACTTGTAAGGGAAGACCACCAAAACTCGATTCGATCTACTGTGATAATTTGTATTTTTGTCGCTCTAAATTTGTTTTTATTTTTGCCTTTGGATAAATGCCCAAAAAGGTCATTACATAGATTCGATCTTTATTTGAACCACACAAGCAAATAGATACCTAGCAGATGAGAAGAACGTGATGTAGAGAATACACGTGAGCCAATGAAATAGCCACGTTGCTCTCGCTAGCCAATCGCAATCTGATTTCACTCTCTCACGCGGTCTCTCTCGTTCACATCCAATTTTTAGGAATAATTAATCACTAGTGTAGGTTTAAAATTTTATAATATTTTAGTAATTTATTAAAAGAGAAGCACAATGAACAAAATCAATATCAAGCTTTGTCATCAATGGAAGATGACGAAGCTAAGAGAGTAACCATTCTGGAAATTTTCTGTTACATTGAATGATGCCAAAATATAGTGTTCATAAAGTTAAGAAAGTAACCAAAACAAACTGGATGTATAGACATTTACATATAAATCACGATTTACAAATGTAATATTCTCTTGAAGATGGAGCAAATATATTGATATCCATCTTGCTTAGAAGAGATTCAAATTGAGTAGAGAAAACCGGCCTAGTAAACAGGTCAGCCAATTATTTACATGTTCACCAAACAGCTTTAAATGTTACAATTTGATTACAAAACAACAACGAGAAGACTTGGAAACTTCAAGCTTCACTCAATATGTATATTCAGGGTAGCTAGAGAAACAACATTGAGGCCAATAGAAGTTTGTTTTGTGTTTGTGGACTTCCTTCACGTCCTCTTATTCTTGCTTCCAAACAACAAGCACAAGTAAAACAAGATCCTAAAGAACATGCCCCAAGCAAACGTAATCCACAAGCAATCCCATTTGCTCAACTGAGATATACCTTGCTGCAAAAGCAAGTCAGGCCCTGTTCTCAAGCATGTGGACTCAGTTATCTTCGTTCCTAAAGAGTTACCCAGTGTATCAAACAGCTTAACCTTAATCGCATCCGGCACTTTGGCGAAAAGCGTACCATCGAATACTTGAACTCCTCTTACAAAACAGCGAGATGGGTCATCAAACTCGTTGATCAAGACAGCTTCATAAGGATACTTCATCAGTGAGATGTAATGAAACCATATCCAGTAACTCGGTATCCGATCACGGTTAATGAAGAATCCACCCATAAGTAGACAGTACGAAAGATAGGCAATAGTGACCATGAAACTTATCATGACATTTGGAATAAGACCGGATATGAAGGTAACGAATGAGGAACCAGACCAAAACCCTGCATAGATAATGAGACAGTAATACAAGAAGCTCTCTATTCCACCACTCAAACCAACTGTCCAGAACGTGGTTGCAGCAAATGCAATGGAGAGAGCGAGTAGCTGGGGCAGAGACACGAGAGCGTGAGAGATAACGTATGAGTATGTCCTGTATGCGTTGTGCGTTGTTTCCCTCAAGAAAATGTAACGTTCTTGGATAAAGACAGGGATGTTGTCTGCACAAGTGTAGAACATTGTGGACATGGCGAATGCAAAGAAAGCCATTCTCTCTTGTGCACCTCGTGGAGTGTTGTCTAGCCTCCAATATATAGTAGCTAAGATAAGACCAGTCACCATGACGGTAGCGAGCCGTGTTATAATGAGCTCGGGGGTACGGGACCAGTTTTTCATGTAACGTTTGGATAATATATATGTCTCGACCAACGGCGTGTTTGCGTACGATACTGTCTCCATTGAGATGGGGTTGGAACTGGTGGAGCCGGACACTAGTTTGCCTCTAGAAACACTTGCGGTGATGGACTCTTTTAGAGACAAGGCTTTGTAAGGAGTGGTTATTGGCGTGGACACTTCTCGTTGCCACTTCTCGTTGAACTCAACTAACTCTTTGGTTCCTTGGGTGGATCCTTCGAGTTGTCGGATTAGGTCAAGTGCGAACTCTGTGATGTTCTCTTTCTCCGGGACTGGATGTCCGAAAGCCGACAAGAACTGAGGAAGACTTGTCGGAGATCCACCGAACACACTCTTGCCGCGTGATAAGATGATAAGACGATCAAGCAAGTCTATGATACGAGCGCTGGGTTGATGTATCGACATAATTACCATACTGCCACTACGAGCGATACGTTTAAGAACTTGAACCACCATAAACGCGCTGGTGGAGTCCAACCCCGAAGTAGGTTCGTCGAGGAACAAGACGATAGGGTCGTGGATGATGTCGATGCCGATCGACACGCGCCGCCGCTCTCCGCCGGAGACTCCACGGTGTCCTTCGTTTCCTATTATCGTATCCGCCGCGTTTCTGAGCCCTAGCTGGTCTATTAGGGCTTCAACACGCTCGGTTTTCTTGGACTTGGACAAGCTTCTCGGTAGGCGAAACTCTGAAGCGAACATTAGTGTTTCTCTGACGGTCAGCATGGGGAACAAGAGATCGTCTTGCATGACGTATGCTGATATCACTTTTAGGAGTTGAGTTTGCAAGACCTTCTCTCCGTTTAGAGTTACCGTGCCTCTCAAGCTACTCACACGTCCCGCGAGTGCGTCGATCAGCGTGGACTTTCCGGCTCCGCTTGCACCGAGAACGGCTAGGATATCGCCGTCGCGAACGTCGCCGGAAACATCGTTGAGTAGAGTTTTCACCGGAGCGGCCTCTCCCCGGACATCGTAACAGAGATTCTTGAAGGATAAGAGAAACGGCACAGGTCTTGTTTCAGGGGAAGTGAGATCCAATATGTGATGAGCCGAAGCATCTTCGCCGGAGTCACCGTTTTCGAGATCTTTCAGCAGTTGGCCGAGAGTTGGTGACTCGCAGCCGCCGTCGAGAGAGATTTCTTGGGATTCCGCTGCAACACGTGGCATCTTAACAGCGAAGCTGACGGCGTTTTATTGGAGATGAAGCTAACCGTGAAGAATCACTGTGCATGTGGGAACCCATATTAAATCATAAACATCTTTTCTAACAAAAATCATAAACATCTCAGTTTAAAAAAAAAAAAAAATCCTAAACATCTTTATTCTGAAAATAAATAAATAAATTAAAGTAACATGCATACGAAATCTGGATTCAACTTTCTGAAGAAAAATTGAAACTAATTACTTAAAATTACATTTAATTTACAATAAGCTATATATAAAGAATATTAAAATCATACATATGGGATATTGGGATGTATATTTTAACTGGGCAATAAAGTATTGTAAAAGATCATGAACAATAAAAATAGAGTAGAACTGGTATATTTACTAAACGTATGAAATGGTGAACTTACGTGTTAAGTTTTCAGTTATCTTCTCTCCGGAGCTTAAAACATTCTGAAGTTCAGTTTTTGTTTGGTATGATCACTGAGAGCTCTCTGTTTCTCTTATTTAAAGGGAATAGAAAACTCACTAATTATTTTGATATGAAAATTTTAAATTAAAATAAAAAAAAAGTAAAGAAGAATAAGGAACGGGTCTCTTTAATTAGTAAGAACTCTACGAAAAAGATTCGTGATTACTGATATCCTAAATAAATAATGGAATACTTGACAAAAATAATGAATAAATAAATGATATGAAATAAAAGAATAATATTTGGCGAATAATGTGGATTGCAAAACGTGACGAATCAATTTTTAGTATATCAAAACAGAAACGAGCAAGTGTTGTACTGTTTGTTTATGGGATTTTTCGTTCTTTATGATGTAAACTTCCTTTAAAACGAGTAATGATCTCATAATCGAAAAATACAATAATGAAATATCTTTCAACATTTCTTCGCTGGTCTATTTTTTTTAAACAGTTGGAGAACAAGACCAATGACTATTATAGGGGAATCAAAAAAATGTTTGGATCGCGCAACATAAAAATATCGTAATGATTCAAATAAAATCCATACGACCAAAATTACCTCACTAAATCTTTGGAAGGATATACCGTCGGATTACTTCGATTCTCTGGACTCAACACAAAAAAATACACACACGCATCGTTTATCATAACCCCGGATCCAACACTTGTCATCGCTGGCTAGTCCTGGTTAATCGGAGAAGGAAAACAATATCTCCATTTTCTTCTA
The DNA here is from genome assembly GCA_016432835.1 of Brassica nigra. Lineage (NCBI taxonomy): Eukaryota > Viridiplantae > Streptophyta > Magnoliopsida > Brassicales > Brassicaceae > Brassica > Brassica nigra. Next base: position 2,609,075 of record CM028246.1, read on the forward strand.
GTTAATGTATTCACAGCTTTCATTGAAGTCCGAACTTTTTTTTTTTGAAACACAATTTTTCATTAAAACTTAACTTCAAGGACTACAATGGCAAGAAGGAATTACTCGCCGGATTGGAGATATTGATGCTCTCTCGGATTCTCTGAATGGAGATGCTCTCTCGGGTTCTCTGCTAAGTCCTTGTTTCAACTTATACACCGGTTTATTACCTTGCGTAGCGGTCTGTACGGGGCCAAGAAAATGCAATCGAAACTACTTCGGTTTTTCTCGTTGGTCAACGTCACATGTGACTATTTCTCAGCTATCCGACTTTGTTGTAGCTTTTTCGACGCATTCAAGTTTTGTTTTGAATTCGCTGTCAACTTCATATGAAGACTTATCCTGTTTGATCTCATTTTCCATTCTAGTTAATGTATTCACAGCTTTCATTGAAGTCCCAGCTTAGAACACATCCATTAAAAGTATCTAACATGATATCTAGTTATTTAAGAAAAAGAAAAAATAAATAAAAGAAAGAGAGAGAGTGTGAATAAAGGAGAACGAGATCTCTGCAGCGAACTTTTGAAACTTGTATTGGATACTCTTTTGCCACTTGTTAAATTATAAGAGGTTGAAGATAACAATTTTCACTATGAAATTTTCCTTTATCAAAAATACTATTATTTAAACTATTAGATACTCTAAATCACATCTCTACCAATAATGTTGCTCTTAGCATGAAATTGTAATCTAACTTAAACCAAACAAGATGAACCTAATAAAACAGCAGTATCAACACTAGACTGAGCTCTTTAGACCTGTTAAAAAGGTTAAAGAAACAGCATTTCCGACGATGTCAAGTAACCATCAAGGAAACTGGGCTATGATTCTCCAAGCCGTGCCAGCCACCGAAGAAAGTTGAAGCTTAAAGACAACGCAAAGCCTCGAACCACCTTGCCACTTGCCGCTTCCAATGACTGTAAGATGGATAAATTCACGACACTAAAGAGACGTCCTCGTGACAACAGGAAAACCAAGACAAACCAAGAGCGAAACCCATCAATATTTAAATCAGCTGAGATTCAATGGGGACTGGAGACGATGCTGGAGAGAGAACAAATGAAAAAGACATCCGGAGCTGCTTTGACATGGTCATAGACGATGATGATGACCCGCAACTCTTCTTTTCTCAACGCACCAACACCATTAACACCAACACACATTAGTAAACTACTGGCTAAACATGCGTCTCCGAGGTAGACTTATCCTCTGAAGCTCACACTGCGTCGGAACAGAAGTCGAGAAACTCCAAAATGGCGATGAATTTCACCGAGCTAATTTCCGACACAACTCTGCGAGCATAGACATATTTGGAAGACCTTGGACCGGATCTGTAAATAAAAGCAGAATGAAAATCTTCATGCTTAGAAAATAACATGTACAGGAAGTTGAAACCAGAACAAGTAGATGAACTTTTTATAAAAAAGAAGTAAAAAAAATCTGATCATAATTTTCTGAAAATTTGATACGTGTCTTTTTATTTGAAAGAAAAACATAACATGGAATGAAAGACAAACGCAAATATGTATATTTCTCAGTTTGAGAGTATCTACAGTCATTAGATATCATAAGAAGTATCTACCTGAAGATAATACTAATATGTATATAATATTTTGATTAGAGAAAATTTGGAGAAATACACTTTATGAGATATTAATTTGAAAAGTACACCATTATTTTTTTCTTCTGAAAATACACTTTTGTATATATGAAATTACTAAATTATCTTATATGAATATTTAATATTATTATCAAGTTTTTATCATCATAAATTTTTTATGTTTAGTTAAACAGTTTCAAATGATAAGATTTTTTTTTTTTTAAAATCTTAATGATATCTTCAGAATATCTTATATATATATACCTTTTTGAAAAATTAAAAAAGAAAACAAACTTGCGTCTTCTTCATGATCATTCAAAATATTTTTCATGTTTCAAGTTTCATAGTTTCTTCTTCCTATCATTCACAAATTGTTAATTCTTCATTCATACCTTAAGTGTAATTCAAATTTCGAAATTTTCATTTTCTATTATTGTCCACATAGTCTCTCCCTTCAAACATACGTCTGATCTCTATAACTTTATCATCTCGCTTTTAATTTGATAGTTCAGATTATGATTCAAAATTGAGTTTTTTTTTTATGATTTCAAAAATCAGAGTTAGGTTTCTAATTCTGCCTGTTTCTAAAACTAGTTCGGTTTGTGTTTTATTGCAGCGTGAAATGAATAAGTAAAAGACGTTATTTTTATGATAGAGCATGAGAAATCGGGGATTTATTTATATAAGACTAAAAAATAAAAAAATTACAAGATAACATTCATGATAAAATCACAAGCATATCATAATTTATTTATTTTATGATACTAATGTTATTTTAAAATTTCTTAATAGTAAAATAACATATTTATCTCAAACATTATTATTATATCGAATTTGTATTTTATTTATTCAAATAACAAATCTGGATAAAAAAGTCTTTTTACATTTGATAAAGTGTAGTTTTCAAAAACTAAAAAAATATAATGTAATTTACAAATTTCAATCTATTAATGGAGTAGTTTTCAAATTAGAAACAATCAAAAGAAGACAAGTGTAAAAGAGATTTTCAAATTTTATTTTTCAGTATCCGAAACGACAATATTTACTGACACATTTCCATTTTTTTATTTCTTTATCAATGCTTTTTAGATTTTTAATAGGTTATCTGTTGACATACTATCGTTAAGAGTATCTTTATCGCGAGCAAAAAAAGGTTGCTTATAGTCTGGGCCCCACCAAAAACACAAGCATCGTCGCTTCGGCATGCAAAATAAGCACCGAGCTTTCTTCGTTGCTTGTACTGTTCGCGTGCCCCACCGACACATGGCGGTCTGTGATTGGTGCGCTTTTTAATTTTTTTTATTCAGACAAATCAAAAAAATTAAGCAATCTTTTATAGTTGCTGGGATAATGATGCTTCAAGGCTTCTCTGATATTTTATCTTTTCAGAATTGGTATCTAGTAATTAACTATGAGTTTGATTTTACATAGAGCTCTCAAACAGGCCCAATCTTTTGTGTGTTTATCTCCGTGATCTCTATGTTATCGGAATTGACCCAATAACCATAATAGATCGTCTTTGGTTCAATAATACGAAACCAGATCCAAACCTGAATCTTGAACTAACTTTCCACAGTATTAAAATATTTTGACAATTAAGAATCCAATAATTAAGACCAATCACAAAATATCAGGGATGTGATTGGGTTATACTAGCAGCTTGTTAGCTACTTAAATTGTATAGTCTCATAATTAAGTAGATGTGAGAATATATATATATATATATATATATATATATATATATTTTTAATGTTTATTGCTTTTGGAAACAGATCTTTGAAAAGTTTTTACCGACAAATAATTTTATTGTTATCAAATTGGATTGAACAATTGACATGAGCATAAAAGACAAACAACACAATTTTAAGAAGATTTTAAATCTGGAGAAGTATTATATTTTTTTTCCAGTCTTAAAAATGTATAATGTAAATAGATAATTCATGTATATACACGAACTAACCCCAATTGAATGTGCTGAAAATTTAACTTAATTGTGTATTCACTATTCATGTAATAATGCTGATTTGAATTTTATATAAAAATACTATTTTCAATATTACAGAAAAATAGAGAGATCAACGATCATAAATGTTACTGCTATACAACCACCACCTTTAGAGAAGATAGCATTTAAAAGTTTTTTTAATTGACAACATTTTTTACATCAAAAAATTGTTATATTACAGAAATTAGAGGTGTTATGGGGAACAAAAAATAGACTATTATTAATTTATTATTGACAACATCTAAAGGTTCAAAGCTTCATATCAGGGCGGCAGGGCCTTCTCAAATTATTTCTCGACCCTGTTCATAAAATATTAATATACACTTAAAAATGTAATTGAATAGTTTTAAAACTTAATATTATTATTTATATATGTTTAACTATTCTTTTAAAATTATAAACTCTATATAAATTAGTACTATAACGAATTTTGAAGTTTTAGACCATAATTTATGTATACATTTTTGAAAAATTATTAAATTTTTTATTTTTATATTGGGACCATGTTGCACGTGCTACCAGACGACCCTGCTTCATATAAATATAAACTGTTATACGAACATCAATTTATACTATAGAACCCGACTATACAAACTATATTTGCATGTGGGGTTTCCATCAGTCATCGCAATTATGTAAATGATATTAGCCAAGAGGTGTAAGAGGTGTAACTTTTGTTGTAGATGATAGAGGTTTGAAATTTTAAATTATACAGGAATAATTATTTCCAGTTTGAATGTGCTGAATGCTTGAAATTTAATTGTGTATACAAGTAATAATACTAGTTTGAATTTTTTTTTTAACTTTTCAATATACAGAAAATACATAGAGATAAAACAATCATAAATGTTACCACTATTAGACTATTACTAGTATACAACCACGCCGTTCGAGAAGCTATTATTTAAAAGTTTAATGCTTCACATAAATATGTAACTAACGCACATACTTATTCGTGGGGACTACTACCTCACGTCCTCTTATTTTTGCTCCCAAACAGCAAAGCAAAGTAAAACAAGATCCTGAAAAAGAGGCCACAAGCAAACGTAATCCACAAGCAATCCCACTTACTCAGTTGAGTGATACTTTGCTGCGCAAGTAAGTCTGACCCAGTCCTTAAACATGTTGACTCCGTTATCCTCTTCCTTAAAGACATTCCCAGAGTTTGAAGGAGCTGAACCTTTCCTGATTCAGACACTCCACCAATAAGAGTACCATCGAACACTTGAACTCCCTTAACAAAGCAACGAGAAGGGTCATCAAACTCGTTGATTAAGACAGCCTCGTAGGGAAACTTGAGCAATGAAATGTAATGAAACCACATCCAGTAGATCGGTATACGATCTCTGTTCACGTAGAATCCACTCAACAGTAAACAGTATGCGAGGTACGAGATGGCGACCATGTAACTTAACATGATGTTCGGAAGAACACCAGATATGAAAGTAACAACAGATGATCCAGACCAAAACGAAGCGTAGATTATGAGGACATAGAAGAAGAAACCTTCTAGCCCGCCGTTCAAACCAACGGTCCAGAATGTGATGGAGGCAAATACTATGGACGGTGCAATTAACTGAGGCATGGCCACCAGAGCATGAGATATGACATATGAAGATGTTCTGTATGCGTTGTGTGTTGTCTCTCTTAAGAAGATGTAACGTTCTTGGATAAAAACGGGGACGTTGTCTAAACAACAGTAGAACATTGTGGGTACCACGAATGCGAAGAAGGTTAACCTCTCTTGTGCACCTCTTGGAGTGTTGTCTAGCTTCCAATAGACCGTGGCTAATAGAAAACCGGTCACCATGACGGTAGCTATCCTTGTTCCGACAAGCTCAGGCATTCGAATCCAGTTTTTCATGTACCGTTTGGCTAAGATGAATGTTTCAAACAGTGACGGGTTTGCGTATGAAGATACTGTCTCCATGGACAAGAGGTTGAATCCAGATGAGCCTGAGACTAGTTTGCCTCTAGAGACACTTGCATCGATGGCTTCTTTTAAGGACATGGCTTGTTGAGATGCGTTTTGTGTCGTGTCGTCACGAGCGAATTTCTTTTTCTGCCACTTTTCGTTGAACTCTACCAGCTCTCTAGTTCCTTCGGTGGATTCTCTTTCAAGTTCTCGAACTAGGTCAAGTGCGAACTCGGTGATGTTCTCTCTCTCCGGGATGGGATGACCGAAGTCGGAGAAGAAAGAAGGAAGAGTCGCCGGAGAACCATTGAACACACTCTTGCCGCGAGATAAGATGATAAGACGGTCGAGCAAGTCGAGTATTCTTGCACTAGGTTGATGTATCGACATAATTACGATACTGCCACTACGAGCGATACGTTTAAGAACTTGCACAACCATAAATGCGTTGGTGGAATCCAACCCCGACGTAGGTTCGTCCAGGAACAACACGATAGGGTCGTGGATAATGTCGATACCTATTGTAAGAAAAAAAAAATTAATTAAGAAGAATAAATCTCTATAATATTATTTGAGAAGTCAATTTCCTATGTGTCACGTTAACTCTCACGATATTTGATTACATTGATACCCTTAATGAATTAATAATATTATATTTAAATACTATTATTTAATTTTTATTTAGTTTTCTTTAAAAAAACAAAATAATATATATAATAAAAGGAAACACTTATAAAAAATTTCAAAAATTAAAACGAAAATATATTTATATATAATAAGATTTCATTGAAAAAGAAAAGTTCACAAAATATAAATATTCCAAATTTACAAGTTCACAATTTGTTTAAACTGTTTATTTTAAGAGATATTGAAGAAAACAATTAACAATAAACATCTTTTGATCAAATAATTACAAAATATTTTAAAATAACATAATACTATATACTTTAACGAGGTCGATATATAATATTTTGTCATTATTAAAATTATTTGTTTTCTTGATATTAAACTTGCTTTTAAATTTTATGTTTTATTTTTGTGGAACTTAATATAACCATAATCAAAATACCAGCAAATCTAATTTTTAAGATTATTTAAAATAAATTTCAGTTTATCATTTAATAAATCCAAGACATAAAATTATTTAGAATATTTAAAATATTTCTATTATTATAAATATTGATATGTGTTCATAAGCTTCCAAAAATGTATTAGTTACTTATGTATGTAACTTCCTATAGATCATCGCTTTATTTTTTATTTTTTTAAGAAACCAACATAATTTGATAAATATTATGAAAATACATGCACATTTAAACGATAAATAAAATTAATTTAATTTTACTTAATTATAATAAAAAGTAATTATACTTTAGTTTGATTTTGAAAGAATATATTTAACTCGATATACTCATAACATGAGTGACTCGACTAATCCAACTTGTATCTAAAATAATAAATTTAACTACAATAAGAATATATAATTTTATAGTAATAATAATTTCTTTTATAAATGTAAATTATAGAACGACTTAAAACCTATTAAAAATGAAAATAAAATATTAACCAACTGTTACAATTTAGTTCTTTTGTAAAATTTATATATATGCATGAGACTGTAGAATATTATCGTTATATTAATTTATGTGGTTTGAAATCAGATATTTTTTTTATTTCATTCTAAGCACAATATATCTTAAGTTATATATAATCTTCATCAAATATATTTACATATCTAAGACAACAACCAGCGTAAATAAAAATAAGAAAATTAATTATAATTTTAAAATATTTAAAATAAAAATAATATGGTTGAATTCAGAGAAATAGATGCAAACCAATATACCCAAATGATAACTAAATCGACTATAAAAACAATGAAACCGACTAAATTTAACATATCTAAAATCATATGTATAATTAAAATAATATAATATTTTTAATATAAATTTTGCATACAAATTATAAATCAATTTAAAATTAAAGTAAATAAAATAAATTATTATAATATATTTATTTTATAAATATTTATACCCGTGCATGAACACGGAAAAATCAACTAGTTTTACATTCATTCAAAAACAAATAAAACATAATGCTAGATACCTATTGACACGCGCCGCCGTTCTCCACCGGAGACACCACGGTGTCCTTCATCTCCTATTCTTGTATCCGCTGCACTTCTGAGCCCTAGTTGGTCTATTAGGGCTTCAACACGCTCCACTTTCTTTGACTTGGACAAGCTTCTCGGGAGACGAAACTCAGAAGCAAACATAAGTGTTTCTTTAACGGTCAGCATGGGAAACAAAAGATCGTCTTGCATGACGTAAGCAGATATCACTTTCAACAAACTAGATTGCAAAACGTTATCTCCGTTTAGTGTCACGGACCCTCTAAGACTCTCCTTTGCAACACGTCCCGCTAATGCATCGATCAACGTCGACTTTCCAGCTCCGCTTGCACCGAGAACAGCGAGGATATCGCCGTCGCATGCCTCCCCGGAAACGTCATCGAGTAGAGTCTTCACCGAAGTGGAGCCAAACCGTTGGCGAAGAGTGACACTGTACTCGAGGTTGTTGAAGGACAAGACGAACGGTACAGCTGGTGGTACGTGTAAAGCATCGATATCTATTATGTGATGGGACGTATCATCGCTTTTGGTGACGGAGCTGGAATCTTCCTTCCGGAAACTGTCGCAGTCTTTTAATAACTCGACTAACGTAGGTGATCCGTCGGGGAAGGTATACTGTGTTTCCTCCATAACACATGGCATGGCAGTTTTTCTAGCACTCATTGACAAGTTCATCATACGGCGTTTTTTTTTTTAATAGATTTTTGAAACTAATTGATGATGAAATATGAATTAGAAAGTTCATCGAACTCTTTTATAATGATGGGATGTGTAACTAGTTTTTAGATTCACTCTTTATTTAGAGCAACACATGTGAGTTGCTTAAAAAAGTAAAAAAACACACGTGGATGGTCTGGTGGTCTGCAAATTCCGGTAAGCTAAGCAACCAGGTTTCGAAACAACCATACGATAATCTAATTTTCCTTGCTACTAACTGGATATGTCTGGAGTCGGTGGATAGATCCAAGGAATTGAATCTCGGTTCGTCAAGACACCTTGATTATTAAAAAACAATAAATTTATAAAATGTAATGCCCTTAAATAATTAAATTATCATTTTTCAAAATTAAACTGATATTAAATGGACTTTGATTTTTTGGTGGGTTTCATTAAAGTTCTCAACTAGATAAGTATTTAGCACAGACGATATTATTATTTTAATAAATAATTTTTTTAATCTTTTTAATATAAAATTAATCACATGTATATAATGGCTGAAAAGTCTTTAAAGAGGGGTGTATTAAACTTCTTATTTAGAATGTTTTGGGTTTTATTTCAAATCTTGTATTGTGCAACCATTACAAGAAAACATGCCTTTAACAACGAAAAATTACGAGGAAAAAAGTTTATCGTAAAATTATGTGGTGATTACGACGACATTACGTGGAAAGACAGTTTCGTCGTAACAGCCTTGTAAATTTACAAGAAAATGCTTTCCTCGTAAAAGCAATGCAAAGTTACGACGAGAATACGCAGAAGTTAAAAAATTTCGTCGTAATATACATGTAAAATTACAAGTACTTTACAACGAATAATGTAACCTTTATGTTAGGTGAAAACGTGAATTTAGTGAGCTTGACTTGACAATTTTCGTTGTAAAGTCGTTGTAGCAGTCTTGTAAAAACTTGTAAAATCCTAGTAAATGGATTTCCTTGTAAATTCGTTGTAATACCTTCACCTATCAAAATCTTGAGAATTCCCTATATATGGCACTTCTCAATCCTAAAAACTCACACATTCGAAATCAAGAAAAAAAAATCTTGAAAAAAAAATCAAGAAAAAATGTCTAATGACATAAACATTTACGAGATACGGAGTTGGATGTATTCGCATAAAAATTCCACCGGTAGAGCGATGGATATATTTCTCAGCGAGCTAGAAACATTCATGTACCAGGCGGGCTGTACACCGATCACGCAGGAAAGCGGTAAGATGTTCTGCCCTTCTCGGAAATGCAAGAATTCAAAATTTGCACGTAGTGAAACTTGTATGGAAGCACTTAATAAACAGAGGGTTTACACCACAGTACTATATTTGGTATCAACATGGAGAGGGTTATGGTGGAAATAAAGCTAGTAGCAGTAATAGCAATTTTCAAGATGCTGGTAATAATGTAGAACCGAATCAATTGCATAATGAATATAGTTACCATCAGGAGCAGCAGATGGTAGATTATGATAGGGTTCACGACATGATTACTGATGCATTTTTAGAAACTACTACAACAATAGCTGAAGAAACCGGAAATATTGAAGAACCTAACTTGGATGCAAAAAAGTTTTATGAAATGCTAAATGCTGTAAATCAACCAATCTACACTGATTGTAGAGAAGGTCTCTCTAAATTATCCCTAGCAGCTAGGATGATGAATATTAAAACAGATCATAATTTATCTGAGAATTGCATGGATGCATGGACGGAGTTGTTTAAAGAGTATTTGCCAGATGACAACGTGTCAGCTGAATCTTATTATGAGATTCAGAAATTGGTTTATAGTCTTGGATTGTCTTCGGAGATGATAGATGTTTGCATCGACAACTGCATGATCTACTGGAAAGATGATGAGAAGCTAGAAGAGTGTCGATTCTGCAAGAAGCCATGATTTAAACCGCAAGGACGTGAGAGGAATAAGGTACCGTACCAAAGGATGTGGTACCTACCAATTACGGACAGGTTGAAAAGATTATATCAATCTGACAGGACTGCTGGAGCGATGAGGTGGCATGTTGAACATGTCCAGAGGGATGGCGAGATCGCTCATCCATCAGATGCAAGAGCGTGGAAACATTTCAACAAGGTGCACCCAGATTTTGCAAGAAATACTCGAAATGTATATCTTGGGTTATGCACAGATGGGTTTAGTCCATTTGGAATATCTGGGAGACAGTATTCTTTGTGGCCAGTCATTCTTACGCCGTACAACCTGCCTCCGGAGATGTGCATGGAACAAGAATTTCTATTCTTGACCATATTAATCCCTGGTCCGAAGCATCCAAAACGGTCGCTAGATGTTTTCCTTCAACCATTGATACAAGAGCAAAAAGACTTGTGGTCAGAAGGGGTGAGGACATATGATTGTTCTTTGAAAAAATTTTTTTACGATGCGAGCAGTTCTGCTATGGACGATAAGTGACTTTCCGGCTTATGGGATGCTGTCTGGATGGACAACACATGGAATATACTGCACATGGAATATATGCGAGCAGTTCTGCTGTGGACGATAAGTGACTTGTGCAATATACAGCCATCAGAGCATTCTTCAGAGACCTTAGCACACGTACGTTTAAGGAAGAAGTCATCCAACAACTTCATGAGAACATTCCAATCATAAACTGCAACCTATAGAAGATATTTCCTCCAGCATTTTTTGACGTCATGGAGCATTTAGTTGTTCACCTCCCGTACGAAGCATTGCTTCGTGGACCGGTTTACAACGGATGGATGTATCCGTATGAGCGCTCCATGAAACATTTGAAGGGGAAAGCAAGAAATCTTGCAAAGGTGGAAGGTTCAATCATTGCTGGAAGTTTGACAGCAGAAACATCTCACTTCACATCATATTACTTTGCTCCAACAGTTCGTACGAGGAAAATAGTTCCTAGAAGATATGATGATGGTGGAGTACCACCAACATATGCAGTTGACGGTGTTCCTGACATTTTCTGCCAAATAGGCCGGTTTGGTGGAAAATTAAAAGAAGTATGGTGGTCCAGTGAAGAGGATAGGCACAGTGCACACACTTATATTCTGCTCAATTACGAGTATGCCGTGACGCGTTCGTTTGAAAGGTAAATATCGATGTGTACATTAATTATCTTAATTTATATATGTTAATTATATGATATGATGCAAGGTTTGTTTAATTTGCAGCTTGTTTGTATCGCAAGTTGAAGAAGCAATACCAGGTATATCCGCAACAAAGATGGACCAACACAAAGATCAACACTTTGTGAAGTGGTTAAAATCTCAGGTAATATATCTCACTTTAATATTAAGCAAGTTTTAATATAATATAAATAATATGAAACTTTAACGGTTTTCATATTTTTGCAGGTTGATTATGACGATCAATATTATCCCGTGTGGTTTCATGATTTGGTACAAGGTCCGGTAGCAAAGGTCTCCACATCACCTATGTATTTCACACGAGGATTTACTTTTCATACATACGAGTATGGGAGATGTCGGGCAACAAGTAACTATGGAATTTGTGTGAAAGGTGAAACAGACTTTTACGGGATCTTGCAGGAGATTATTGAAGTGGAATTCCCGGGGTTATTGAAGCTAAAATGTGTCCTCTTCAAATGTGACTGGTTCGACCCCGTTGTGAATAGAGGTGTTCGGTTTAAAAAATTAGGTGTTGTGGATGTCAATTCTGGAAGAAGATACAACAAATTCGAGCCTTTCATCTTAGCTTCACAAGCCGAGCAAGTTAGCTTCCTTCCATAGCCTCGCCTTCGAAATTCCGGGATAAACTGGTTAGTTGCTATCAAAATTACACCTCGTGGAAGGATAGTTGCTGGAGAAGAACCACCTCTACAAGAAGAAGATGCTACCATTGAGGACGAGGTACCTGATCAACAAACTGACCAAATCCTTCTGATTGATCCGGATAATCGTCAATATGAAGATCTTCCTGAAGTTGAGACTGATGAATCAGGTAAAGACGAGTTTTACAGAAGCGACGATGATCAATGTAATGATAACGATGAGAACTCAAATGATTTGGAATGATGTAATGATTAGTAATAAGTGTTGTTTTTGTTTATCATAAACATGTGTCTTAATGGAGTGTAACAAATGTTGTTTGGTATGACAAAAAATTTAATTGTAGTTTAAGGTTTAAGAAAATTTGACAAAGAGGATGAAGGTGTAAAATAGATGAGATGATGTTGTGTATAAGTTTGGGGTTTAGGGATTTGATTTTAGGTGTTACATAATATTCATAGTAAATTCCTTGTAATACAAAACGCGGGCGTGGTAACTTCCTCGTAAAACATAATCTTCGTAACCTCGTTGTAATTTAAAACACGGGCGTGGTAAGTTCGTCATAATATAAAAAACACGGACGTGGTAAGTTCATCGTAATGTAAAAAACACGGACGTGGTAACTTCGTCGTAATTTAAAAAATTACGACGAAGTTACGAGGAAACCTGTTTCCTATATATTGCGCGAAGCCAGGACGAGGCTTGCCTCGTTCATTCCTCCCAAACCTCTGCAACTTCCTTAAGGTTAGTTTCTCCTCTCTTTTTTTTTAGGTTAGTTTAGTAATTAGGTGGTTAGTTTAGGTAATTAATTTAGGTGGTTAGTTTAGTTAAAATGTAGATGGCTCCTAGAACAATATACAAATATTAGGTTGCGGTTTAATTTAAATTTGATTTCTGATTTATTTTTTATTTTTTAAAATGTAGATGGCTCCTAGAAATAAGAGAGGCCGGCCTACTTACTCGCAGATGTTTACCGTTCGTCCTATTGCGGGGACATCGTCATCTGCCCCATCATCTTCCGAGGCGGTTCCTGACTCTCAGACGTCTCAGGGAGTATCTCGCAGCTCTCTTCCTGCTCCACCTCAGATACCCCATAAGATACCTCCACCTCCTCCAGCAGCTCCACATGCTGCACCTGAGGCTGCCCTTGCTGGAGTTCATCCAGATTTCCGTGTGCCTCCATTTGCACCGTCGCGATATCTGGAGGATCTTCTTGCCCAGCCTGGCCGAGAGGAATTAGACATTTTGGATCCCGACCGACCGGCGGGTACTTATTGGTAAGTTTTAAAATTTTTTTTTTTATTTTAAAATTTAAATCATACTCATTTTCTAACAAATTGATTCTTTTTGCAGGTTTGGGGCCAACAACCGTGTTGGTCGGAGCGTTTCTGAGACGATGAAGGGATATTTCGTCGAGTCCCACCCGAACTGGACCTTGACTCGAACACATTAAAACCACTTGGTTTAAATGTTTTGTGGTAAGTTATTTAATTCTATTTTATTATAATAAATAAATATCTTATTAATTAATTTTTAAATTTTTTGTTATTTTCAGCAAAGGTGGCACTGGTCCTTGGGAATCACCGAGAGGGTGAAGGCGGAATTTGTTGCACAAGCAAAGATCCGCCTTTGTAACACTATCTTGGATTGGAAGGACAAGTGGGGGATCTACGGGTATGAGGGGAAACCCACCGAGATCACGAAGGAAGTATGGGACGGCCTCATCGCTTGGAAACTACCCAGCTCGATCAAAGGCCAACAACTGCTCTGCTTCGGAGGACGAAGGATAAGGATGGTAATTTGTCCATGGTTCATAGAACTGGGCAAAAACCACACGCGAGGATCCGTCTAGAAGCCGTATGTTTATTATTAATTTTAAATTTTATTTTTCAATCTAATTTATGATTGAATTTTATTTTTAATATTTAATTTAATTTATTTTTTCAAATTAATTGTAGCTTGAGAAGACCGGAGTATTACCATCTTTGTCTGACCTATTCAAGATGACTCACCCAGACGGGGTTTTCTAGATCCATGCTCGGAGAAGCTCTTTCATGACGTGGCTGCTCGGATTCAAGAGCGGAGACGCAGCTTACAGGAATCTCCGATGGATTACCCGTCAAATTGACTACGAAGAAATCGATAGGATCTTCCATGAGGTAAGCTTCCAAAATATATTAAATTTAATTTGATTTTTAAAAATTTAATTATATTGATATTTTTTTTAAATAGGTGGCTCCTAGAAAGAAGGGGCGGACGGTAGGAATAGGCTCCGTCAATGAAGTCGCAAAGGCGACTTCGTCATACTCTTCGAGGCGGTTTCTCATATGCAGTCTCGGATGGATACCCAACAGGTCCATTTGGACTCCCTTGAGGATCTGTTGGATGTTATGGCGGTGGGAAACCCGGTTCTGCAGAGAGCGTTGGATGCTAGACGAGCTGCTCTTGGGATGCAACAACCTCCACCCGAGCCTACTGGTGATGATGCTTCTCAGGAGCCGACCCCCGCTCACGCCTACTTCGGGACCTTCCCGTAGCTTTTTTATTTTATTTTGTTTTTGTTTTGTATTATGAATTTAAATATTATCTTATTTATAACTTTTATTATGTTTTTAAAAAATATTAAATTTTCATATTTGGTTTTTATTTTAAATATTTAAAATTTTGAATATTTCATAATATTATACTATATAAAATAAAAATAATATTATTTTAAAATATACCTTGTATTTACATCTACGTACATGTAAGTTCCTCGTAAATTTTACGAGGAGGTTACATATCCTGACATGTTAACTCGTCGTAAAATTTACGAGTGCTTTACATGGAAATTTAACGAGTATATTACAACGTAAGTTAATTAGACTGTTACGACGAACACTTTCCTTCCGTCTTATGACGAAAATCATTCGTCGTAACGTAACAAGTGCATTACGACGAATGTTCCGTTATGACGGGCGTTTAACAACGAAACACGCTTCCTCGTTACTTCGTCGTAATTGCCCAATTACGACGACTTTACGTCGAATATAGCCCTCGTAAAAAATATGTTTTCTTGTAGTGAATTAATGATTTCTAAATACCTGTTTAAATTCTCTAATATTAAATATGGAATTTAAGTACAATTATTAAAAGTCAATTGAAATCTTTGTTACAATCAATAGTTTGTAAAACCTAAATCAAATTTACTGTTATTCAAAACAAATTATTTTTTCAAAATTTTGTTTTAAAAAAAAAAGATTTCAGAAGACTTTGCACCATTCTTTTAGTTAAAAATAGGCATAATGAAATTCCACCTCTACATATGTTATTTGATGAGAACTTTCTGAAAAAACTTGTACATCTAGGAAAACTGCAAAAATATTCTAGATTTCATTATGATTAAATCTGGTTCGAATTTTCTTATGTTCTCTATTATCAATTGTTCTCATTCTCATAATCTCCCTCAATTCTTCTGTAGGTGGTATAAACTATGAGCTTCAGTCGAGTTGTAGCTTTAAATTCAATATTATTTAGCAGATATTCTATGGGTTTGAATGACTTATCCATGTAAAGAATGTGAAATGTGGAACTGGATTGCTATTGATGATGGCTGCGAAAACGATGTGAGAAGAAAACTACGATTATTCAAAGGTTATGTTCGTGGCCAACGTCTGATGGGGCGATGAGAGGATTCCATTTGCATTTGAATTTTATATAAATCTTGAGAGGAAGCTAAGCTCTAAAGATTTGTATATTATATAAGCGTAATTTGTATATTTTTTAGTGGAGATTATGGAGAAATTCAGTTTCATTTTCCAGAAGAACAAATTTCTGAAAATGGTATGTTTCTAACTTTTCAGTGACAATTTTGTTTCTCCTTTTTATTTGTTTTTGACCTTTTGTGTTAAATCTGGAAGTCGTGGGTTTAATTATGTAAAACTGAGAGCTTCCATTGATTCATAACTTCAACAATTATGCCTGAATTTCACATTAGAAGAATAGCTGTGCTACTAAATCACCCAAAACACTCCAAAATTTAAATGAGAAATATAACCAAAACACTAATCTTTTTAAATATCCGAACAAAAATACTGAGCTATCTCCTGAATTCATTTTAAATCCCAAAATTATAAAATCCACCAAAATATTCTAAAATCATTAGTTTAATACGCTCCCCAAAGAGTATTTCATAAGTTCTCATTTTAAAGATTCACCCTTTTTCTTTAACTCTCTTTTATACTTTTCTATTTTTCATTATTTTTCATTTTAAAGATTTTTTAACATTGAAATACTCTGAAAAACTTATTCAAAACCATCTCTAACACATTGTATTCCAACTCTATAATAGTATTTGGAGTTAAAAATACTGCAACACATCTCTATTTTCTCTTTAAAATAAAGATTATATACTTTCTTTCATATTTAGAGAAAGAATGTCAATCTCTAATTTTTATTCTATATTTTTAAAAAATATTATTTTAGAATAATACACTAGAGTAAACCCTATATCTATTATAGAATTTCTATTTGTTTTAGAACAAAATAATCAAACTTCATATCTTTTATAGAATTTCTAATAGAGGTTTTATTCGAAAAAGTATAACTCTCTCACATTTTTTATATTTTATTTAGTCTTAAGAAACTCTACGACAAATTGACAACTCAAAAACTACACTAAATAAACTAAATACGGTGCTAGTTTTGACTGTTAAAAAGTACTCATAAAAGATTTTCTAGAATATTTTATAATGAATTTTGATAATTAAATTTTATATTTGTTTTTACTATATATTTTCCAATAACTACTTACCAGTCAATGATATTTAATCAATTAATATTTTAAAAGTATAAAAATACCTTAAAATATACAAAAAATTATCTTTGTGGAACAATAAAAAATATAGAAAATCTTATTTTGGAGAATTGAGGAGCAAAAGAATTTTAATATTAAAAAAAAAGAATTTTAATATAACTTGTGTGATGCATGAAGGAGCCACGATATAGCCAATTAACGTGTGGGCCTCGTAAGATTCAATAGCGATATAAATGTATCTGATATCCCATAATCATGAGCTTTATGCTTAAATATTTGTAGGCTTGGAAGTCAATGCTCACTTTGGCTTCTCCAACTTTAATTCGCAATCAAAGTTTACCTACCGCGTATTTTAAATGGAGACACCAACCAGATTGTATTCAAATCGATGTTTTCTATATAGATCCACGATATTTTTGTGACATGTTTCTACATAGATCCATGATGCTTTACCGTTCATAATTAGTAATATTTTTTGTCGGCATGAGAACTTCAACGGTCGGAATTTTTGTTTGAGTTACTATTATTATCCAAGACCGTTAGTTACGTTCTACCATTGATCTTTTTCTTCTAGTAGTAGAGTGATGCGGAGGGTCCCGTGAGGTCCGTTCTCAAGAGTCCACCAAATCTTTCGCCAACAATGGCTGATTTAGCCATTAAATTTCCGATTTCGTATTATATATTTTAAAATTATAATATTGTAACGATAAGATTTCTTACGAGAGAAATAGGTTAATATTTAAAAACTACAAAAATGTTCAACAATTAAAAGGAGGAAAATCAAAGGGGTATTCTCTTTAGGGTATCTGCAACCCCATTTTATTTTTCAGTCTAAAATAGAGCTTAGAATAAAAGTCCTCAAATGGTATTCTGTAATAGAGTGAAAAATAGGTTTACTCCAAATATAGAGTAAATTGTTTTCTGTTTGTTCATTATTCTATTTTTTCTCTATAATAGAGTATTATTAGAACAAACTCTAACTCTATTATATAGTTACTCTATTTTAGAGTAAAAAATAGAACAAATCATTGGAGATGGTCTTAGAACAAAATGCAGAACAAAATGCAGTTGCAGTTGATGTTGTGGTTGCAGATAACAATGTTGCATATAAGATGAGCTAAAAGCACTTCCTTCCTTCAAAGAGTTCTAAGAATATCTCAATTAAAAAAAATACATTTCGTAGCATCTTATGATGTCATTTGTCAATCTTTAACCGTTATTGGTTTAAAAGGAAAATAAAATTTAATTATCAAATAAAAGTTAGAACATATTTGGGTTGATATATCTAGTTTGAGTATGACTGTATGAGACCGATTAAGTTGCTCTAACTCCCCTGCGACCTTACCGGATGCCTACGGAGAACATCTTGATTGCGGCACACTAACCACTTTTAGCATCAAATAATGCATATTGGGAAATATATACACATATCTTTTATAAAAATTCATAAACACATATGATTAATTTAAGGAAGTTCTTAAAATTGTACGTCTAAGAAACATTTATTAAATCAGTCGACCTTAATCTAAATAACAATCCTAATCTAACACTTCAGAAACGGCAAAACACTGGCCATCGCGCAGACTTTGTAGCCCTAAGTGACATCACACGGGCCTCCCTTGGCTGCCGCTTTAGGGGATCAAACTGATGGTTTATCCATCATATATGGTACATGGTATCGCATAGTTCTGCTACGTTGATGTATCGTAAACTGGACTTGGTGTTGACGTGTGCGGCAACTCCATTTACATAAACAGAAGAGAAATACGAAAGCATGAAGGAGCCATCGAAATTTTCACACAGAAAAATACTAAGGAGCCACATGGTTAAGTACGTAGCCTAACTTGTGTGGCTCGTATGGTCGGCCATTATCTTCATCAGTCATCACTAATAACACATCATTTTCGACATAAATATACATATACGTGGCTATTAAATTCGTGATAAGGCTTGGAAGAAAATGCAGTTTGGCTTCTCCAAGTCAAGTCACATCTTATTATCGAAATTTGGTATACCAAGTCCTGAAATTGGACCACAAATGAGACAAAAGGCATGGGCACCTCTGTTTAATATTGTTTAAGATGGATGGAAGCTACGAAGCTGTGGGCCACAAACAAAACCATCAAAAACAATACAATTTTTTTTGTGCTCTCATCAAAACAATACAATAACAAAAGAGATTTAAAAAAAAACATTGCTTGAACTAGTGGTTTAGCTAGCACGCGGAATTGGTTTCGTTATGCCCCTAATTCGATTTTCGCTGGAAAAGATGTTCTACGTTATGTCATCAAATATTAGCATCAGCTGATCTCAGAACTATGAAGAGATTAAGAGTCTTGGACCGACCGAACTGCTCCTAGTTAATCAAAAAATATTTTAAATGGATTTTTGTTTTTACTTTATGTTAAATTTATTTAATCAATTAGGGTTATTATAAATTAACACTTCGAAAGAATATTAATAAATAAGTTTGTCAGGATATTATGTAACTTTTTTCTATATATTTATTTTCCTTGTGGTAGGAAAAAAAACTTCAGATTCGTTTTAATAATTATATGTATAAATTTTCATTGTTCAAAAATATGGTAGTCGGGTCTGTTTAATCACCGGTGAAACGCCAATTGGTCTTCAGCTGTGTTGATTTGGAGCAAATCGTTCTGAAAAACTATAACCAAAAAAAAAAATCACGTTATTCTAAGTTTTAGATGTAAGAAATTATGATCTTACATCTAAGAAATAATCAGAAATTAGAGTGGAAATCTATCATAATTGGGCAAAACACATAAAAACAAGTATAAAATGTGAAGAATCGTGAAAGGATGAGAGGCGGAGATTAAAGTTTCTACTCGACATTGGCTGAGGAAGAAGACAAGTATTTTGCTAATTTTGTATTTATTTAGGAGAAAATGAAAAATTAACAAAAAAATGATATCAACTCTGTTTGAATATGTGTCATGTATGTCAAATAAGGGGACAAACCATTGGGTTAATACATAATCAATTGTTTATTTTACATTTAATTATATATATACCAAAACAATAAAAAGAAAATTAAAACTCATTTCTGATTAATCAACTGTTTAATTTTTGGTTTTATCATTAGACGCTAAGTCCAACCTGAACTTTCAAATAAGAAAGCCTAGCGAATTTGCGAACTATGTTTTTTTTTTAACAATAGCGTTCCATAAAAGATGAGGACCAAATTAAGATCTATGCATGTACCGCATCTTCACACGATCTCGTCTCCATGATCCCCATCGTGATTATGTTTCCACTTCTTTGTATCACATGTTGGGCTTGTAATTAGTCTTGGGCTTTTATTATCTTTATTAAAAACGTGCATTATTAGGTTAGGGTTTCTTTAATACCTTTATATAAGTTATAATTTATCTTAAATAATTGATATATCAAATAGAAAAAAAAACTCTAGAATTTTCAGTTTTTCTTCCTTGTTTTTAATATTCTTTGCAATCAAAGATTATTAAGAACCCTCATTTCAACAGTCATTCTTCAGAATCAACAATCATCGAATCTTCGTCGAACAACTATTCCTCTTTGAATCAACGATCTCCAAGCCTATCCAACTTGACGATGTACCAACCATCTAGCTTTTTTCGATGGGCCATAGCCGCCCTTGCCTCTTAAACAGATTATGACATCCCTCTTAAACAGATTATGACATCAACCAAATTTTCTTAAAGCTATGTTTTTGGTACAAAACACATGTTCATCAGTAACTAAGGAAGCATCTCCCTTATCAAGAATTTTTCTTTTGTCATCTGTAGAAGTAAATTGAAAACATAATAGTTTTTCACACAAGCTGGCGAGGAACACATTTCTTCCGGAGCCATAAGCTGGCAAGGATCACAATCTTTCCAGAGCCAAAGGAAACTACAAGAATATGAACAAACGAAAGATGAAACACTAAAACTTAAGTTTAGAAACTCATTGAGAGAACCGAAGCAGATGTCCTTATGATAGCGACCAACAGGGAAGAGTACGCTGATCTTCGAATAATGAATAGAAACAAGTCAAGGAATCTTGTTTGTGGACTTGAAGTAACTTCTTATCCAAAGAATCAAAGAATCAATTTGGTAGAGACCTCAAAGCTCGCACAACCATAAGCCGGTACTTCCACTGGCTCCAGTCATATCATAACACAATTTAAAATATTCGGATCTTCGTATGAACCTCGGAGAAGGCACTCTTGTCATGAACCAAAGTAGAGACCCTCCACATTTATTGACAAGAAACAAGGCTTAAGCGTAAATCATAATCATTCATCCATACCCGACCTTACTTTAAGATAGAGAGGG
The DNA here is from genome assembly GCA_016432835.1 of Brassica nigra. Taxonomy (NCBI): domain Eukaryota; kingdom Viridiplantae; phylum Streptophyta; class Magnoliopsida; order Brassicales; family Brassicaceae; genus Brassica; species Brassica nigra. The sequence goes on from CM028246.1 coordinate 2,630,364, forward strand.
TGTATAGAATAAGATCGAAGGAGCTATGGTATTTGATGGACAAATAACTGAAATGATTTGCACATACACATAACCTCATCTCTGAACCGACAATTACTTCCAACTGCGAACCATATCTAATGTACGGACTGTGATCAGTTAAGCCATGAACCCCAAGCTCACCACAAAGTTAACTCTTCCATAACCCTATACTCGAACTAAACCGTACTGTACTAACTGAAAAGAGAGAGCCACACACAAGATGAACTCTAGGATAGCAGAGACCAACGAACTTCATCGGTGACAGATCTCGAACAAGCAACCCAAGACCACCGCAAAGCCCTCGCCGGTGACTACCCTTTTAGAAGAGCCCACCACATAACAACGACTACATACTCCACCAAACCTGTTTACAACCACCGCTTTCTCAATGACGGAACTCTTCGACCCGTGACCCTCCACTTGATCAGATCTGTGACTCCCCAACCAGATGACTACAACGACAAAATAAGACTAAATAAATCGAACTAGACCGGCAATGGTGCTGACGGAGCCATCATGTACCGGTCGTTGAGTTTCAGCGGAGGTTTGCTACATGGGAGATGAGAGAGTCGCGAGAGAGAAGATATTATTTATTTATTTTTTTTCCCATTGTCAAGAATTCTTAAAATAAGTATTTAACCAATATATTTTTATATATATTAAGATATTTAGATTATTTACCAAATCTTATTAGTAAAATAAAAATTATTATATTTTAAAACACACATATATTAATTCTTTCTTATTGTGTTCTTATAATTCTCAAATCAGAATCTCAGCTTATTCTCACTTTTATTTTCTTAATTTTTTAAAAATGCTTTTCTAGGTTAGGATCATGTAATAACTCTCTAATATAGAAACTACAAATACATTCTCATTTTTAATCGGGGAAAGATGTTCTAATAATTACAAATTAATAATAGAATTATCAAAATTTAAGAAACACATCCAATCATTAATTTTCAAACCTTATCAGTAATTTTTGTGAAGGGAAAAATCAATTTTAATCATTAACCGTTAACTATATTAGTAAATGGGCTTTGTGCTGATCAAGAATTTGAGTTTGAAATTACTTAGAGCAATTTCAATGATAGATTTAGCAGAAGTTCTTAACATTTAAAGAAAAAAAAGGAAAAAAAAATTAGGAGAGAGAAGAAGCAAAAAAATTTTTAATTATTAGTTTTTAAAAAACTTTAGGATATTAAAAATAGATGTCATTTAAGTAGATGATTAACTGGTTTAAAGAAAATAAAACATAAATAAATAATTATAATACTAATATTTCTTTTATTTTAGAAACATTCATGGTTTCTAACCATTGGAGGTGTTTCTTATGGTCTATTTAAATTCTTAGAACGATTTTCAATCTATGAGCTTCATCTTTTTCTCTTTAAATAGTCTGTATATTTCTATAAGTCAAATACTTCGTTAATCAAAATTTTTTATAACTGTTTAGTTTTGACCATTTAAACATTATACTATTTAGGGGTAGGCACGAATCGGATATCCGGATTTTCAAAGGTATTTTTGATCTGATCCGTTTAGTCTGGATAATCAGTTATCTAATCAGATTCAGTCTGTAGCCATCCATATATTCGGTGTCCTCGATATTCGGAAAATTTTAGATTTTTGATCACTATCCGATTCGATCCGTAAAAACAAATAAAAACTTAAAAAATAAATTAAAATCCAAAATAATATAAAATAATAATATTTATTACAAAATAAATTATTTACTTCTTAAAATTATAATAAATAATTTAATAAATTTTGTAAATAAAATACTGTGAACCTTATATAAAATATACAATTTATATAATTTACATATATAATTTTTAAAATATATATATATATATATGCATATAACGGAACAGATCGGATCGGATATCCGTTTTTAAAAATATTAGTATTTGTGATTTGCTTTGTTTCTTACGGATATTGCATATTAATATTTGCTTTGTTTCGTAGAGTTACGGATTTTCGAATTTTTCGGTTCAAATCGATACGAATAATGAATTGAATCAAAATTTACGGATATTTTGTTCACCTCTGATATTACTATTTTATCAAACAGTTAAAATCGTCAAACTCTACTTTCACCAATCTATCTACTTCAAACGTTTATATTTCAAAGAAAAAACTCAGAGACACACGACACGACGTCGCATAAGGACGAAACGATGACCACTCTACCATACGCCGACGTCGATTGCAACCTCAGAGCCTTAGCCGGCCGTGCCGAGGGTTTCGGCCGATTCGCCGTCGGTGGTCTCCACGGCGATCTCTACGTCGTCACATCCCTCGCAGGTTTGATCCACAATCATTCAACATTATCCACAAATCTCGAATCGATTCCTCCGTGCTGATCGTGAGATGCATTCGTCTATTGATTCCAATCTATGTGTGATTGATTGTTAGATGATGGACCTGGATCTCTCCGCGAAGGAGGTAGGAGGAGAGAGCCGTTATGGATCGTCTTCGCTGTTTCCGGAACTATCCATCTCAATTCGTACTTGAGCGTCTCGTCTCACAAGACGATCGATGGAAGAGGACAACGGATCAAGATCACGGGGAAAGGGATTAGGCTCAAGGAATGTGAGCATATCATCATTTGCAATTTGGAGTTTGATGGTGGTAGAGGGCATGATGTTGATGGGATCCAGATTAAGCCAAAGTCTAGACACATTTGGATTGATAGGTGTAGCTTGAGAGATTACGATGATGGGCTGATTGATATCACTAGGCAGAGCACTGATATCACTGTTTCTAGGTGAGGTTTATGGTCTCTTTGTGAGTGTTGTTCTGGTGCTTGCTTACTTTTTTTTGTGTTTTTTTTTTGTAGATGTTACTTTGGACAGCATGATAAGACGATGTTGATTGGAGCGGATCCTTCTCATGTTGATGATAGATGTATCAGAGTGACGATTCACCATTGTTTCTTTGATGGAACTAGGCAGAGGCATCCTCGTCTTAGGTTTGGTAAAGTTCATTTGTACAACAATTATACAAGAAACTGGGGGATATATGCTGTCTGTGCTAGCGTAGAAGCGCAGGTAAAAAAACTTTTTACTTTATAGCTGTGTCTGAGAATACAGGAGATGGGCTTTGAATATCTACTTTTTTGAATCAGGTATTCTCTCAATGCAATATATACGAAGCAGGAGTGAAGAAGAAAACTTTTGAATACTATCCAGAGAAGGTTTGTTCTTTCTTTTAACTTGCTTCGTCTTCTTCTAGCATTCTTCACCACAATTATCTTCATATTGTGTGGATGTATTTGTAGGCTGCTGACAAGGAGGAAGTAAGAGCAGGGTTGGTTCGATCTGAGAATGACTTGTTCTTGAACGGAGCTCAAGCATCCTTGTTGACAGGGGCCGGGGGAGAATGTGTGTTCCATCCAAGCGAGCATTACCCGACGTGGACCGTGGAGCCTCCATCGGAAACTCTCAAGCAAATCATCAAAATCTGTACTGGTTGGCAATCTCTGTCCCCTCCTTCATATCATGGAGTTCCCAAGTAGTTGTTGCAATCCGTTTTTGTTTGGTTGCGTATTTTATTTCCTTTCTTTTCTAGTTATTTGAGGAGTGAACAATGCTTATGTTCTACAGCACAATATGCTCTGTGTGATGAGAAACTCAGTTAAATATTTTAAATAATGTAAACAGTTTTGTTTTTATCTTCATTTGCTATTGCACACAATGAAAACAATATTCAGACAGAACTGTAGCGGCTGAAAGTGTTTCAGCCTGAAACACACCCAAGTGACATCCAGGATGAAGAAGAAGACGAAGATGAAGAAACAGAAGATGAGGAAAGTATTGGTGTTCCATGGAACAGATCAGAGATGTAATTCTCCAAATTATCTGGCTTGAACCTCACTAGCATCTCGATGTTTCTTTCTTGGCCGAGCATTGGTAAGTACTTCCTGTAGAACTCTCTGTACTCAGGTACAAGCTTCTTTGCTATCGAAACCTTCAATCCGTCCCTAAGTTTTGCATCTGCCACAACTCTTGATGATTGTTTCATGTATGCTTCCTCAAACGCTGTGTGAAACCTTCTGAAGTATGTTTTGGCCTCCTCTGGTGATAGGTCTGTGGGTTCCTCTGGTAAGGACATGTATACATTGGACCATGCAGCTATCTCATAGTTCGCAGCGTAGGCGTTTAGTTTATCGGTGTGGTTAGTGAGCCAATCAACTCCGAGGAGATCCCTCAGGTGAGTTGAACGAACCGTTTCAGTGATGAAGTGAAGGTTGTTTGCAAGGAAGAGGTATGATAGTGAAACATCCTTGTAATGCTCTGCTTTGGTGTCTAGTTTGCATAGCAAGACCAAGATGAGCCAAGCAAAATGGACCGAGAGTGCGTGATTGTGCTCTTCATCTTCTGAAACTGGAGTTCTGACATAAGAATCAAGCAACCGTGTGTTTCTCGGGAGAGGATGGTCTGCAAGAATTTCAGACAAGACACGGCTGTGTTTAGAAAGGGAAGAGATGAAACCCATTGTTGATCTTGTCAGCTTATGAACCCCTCCTCCAGGTGTAAGAGCTTTCGTTGAATCCTTCTGAATTGTTGATTCAAAATCAATGAGAGCACTGTGGATCGAAACCTTTAGCTTTTGCAAAGATGAGAGCGCCTGAGACTTCACACCGGCTACTGAACCGAAGTTGAAGATCATCTCTAAGTCTTGCCAGAGATCAGAGATGGCAGCCTTGAGATCCATCAGCGAGAAGATCCTCTCATGAGACTTCTTCTCCTTGGCTACAAACTCAGGGAACTTGAAAAGGTTAGTGGCTGCTTCGTATGCAATCTCGTAAAAGCATGACTCTCTCGTTGAGTTTGAAGCAGAGAAGACATGATCACAGAGAAGTTTCTCTCCACGGAAGAGCGTGGCAACGCCAATCTTTGCAGCTTTGATCCAGTTCTTGATCATATGCTCGAGCGTGACCCAGTCCGTTCTGTGAAACCTTGAGCCTTTGTAGGTTTCGATCCCAAGCAAGCTCAGCCCTTCATCTACTATCGACTTTCTGATCCTTTTGTAAATCTTTACACACTCTTTACCGTATCCGCAACTGATCATACTCTCTGCTATCGCCTTTAAGTCAGACATCACCACAGCTGAAGCTTTCTCAACCTGAGTGATGGACTCACCGGCTTTCCTGATCTCATCTTCATCGTCATCATCACGTTGCATAATATCTTCAAACTCGGAGTTGCTGGAGATTGAGGATTGACCTGAAACTGATTCAGGGTCAAGCTTGTCTCTGTTTGAAGACAATATCTGGAAGAACTCTTTCTCCAGCCTCGTCATGGCGATCTGCATCAGGGTCTGCGCAAGAGCAAGCTTGGGTGATTGAGAGTCTTGGGAGACAAGAAAGTGCATCGCTTTGCGCAAGTCACGGACGCATATGATGAACTCTTTGGCCTCTTTTCTGCTGTGGTTGAACAGAGAGACGATCTTGGTGAAGGAAGGCGTGTTTGGATCCCATTTTCTGATGACGGCTTCTGCTCTCTCCACGGCTTCCTCCATGGAAGACTGAGTAAAGTTCTGGCTCAGAGGAGAAGCTGGGAAAGAAGTGAATGAAGAAGGAGAAGAGGGAAGAGACTTAGGAGATGATGAAGAGAAGAAAGCAAACTTGGCCTTTCTCGCCATTGAAGAAGTAATTTCTCTATCTTCTTCTTGAATCCTTTGATGGTATTAACTTGGTTTCTACTCGTGATATGAAGAGAGATGGTTTTCTAACAAGTTATATAGAGAGATTGGTCTTCGTGTTGACGATGTGCTTACCTGTGAATATAGAACCAAACAAAAAAAAAACATTTGACTTCGCTGTATAAGCCTTAGTTTTATAACCACATATTATAAGTTTATAACTATCTCAAAGTATTATAAGAAGACAAGATTTTGCTTAACACGTTTAGAAGTGTTTGACTGATTCATCTTGTCAGTTAATGAAAAATTGTTATTAGGGTGCTACACTTTTAATCAATAGTATTATTATAAATTGTTACCATTGCCTTACAAAATGTGATAAACATAACATCAATCGTTATTTTTCGGTTATAGTGGGTTGGTTTGGAAACGGTAATTCTCTTGACTGTGTATAGCTTTTCTGTACTTTTGTCTTGTCTAATTTAAAAATTGTTTTCTTAATCACAGCTCTTGGACTAAACTAAAATATAGCAAATGGGTGACAAAGTCAATTATAATATTAAATTATTAAAAGTTCGAAGATTCACACATATGCCTTATTAGCTTAACTTTCATATTCAAGTTGGCATATTATATGTACTAACACACAATAATGTTATAATCCGTTATAATAGTTTATAATCTTAAAACTGATTTTACATCAAATGATATGAAGTTACTAGTACATCATTTTCATTATATACATCTTATTCCTAGTAACATTAATAGTTTTAGTAATCAAACGACCTTTTACTGTTGAAAACTGAAGTTTTCGTAAACATTTCCTCCGAATTAAATTTGTACATTCATTTCAAAGATGACAATATTTTGGATATTCGAACAAAGTTTACAATTTGATACGATAATTAAACTAATTCCGTTAAAAATGTTATTATATGTTCAAAAGCACTCAATTCACGTAATTGCATTCATTCCATCGTGACAAAGACTATTTGAATATAGAATCATTTTTAACTGTAAGTAATGTTTTCAACTTGTTGTTTACGACCATCTTTCTTTTATGCATGCATAACGTTCTTTTATTCATAGTAGTTGTTGATTTTTTGACATATTTATTAAGCTTAACAAACCCGATTGCGAAAACTTAATTATACTACTATTTATTTATCTTATATTCTTATATAGTAACCTAGTAAGTAGTAAGAATCAATAGCAGATCATCTCTGGTACTTCGTATCTACGTTAAAGTATTCACGAAAAATTATAAGTTACATAGTATATATGAAACGATAACCTTTCGTTTGACCAGAAGACGATCACTTAAAAGATACAAACTAATTATATATACCAATTTGACCAATTCATGTATTAATAATCTATCATCTATCAGTATATGACAAGACATTCGCATGTTATGTATATTGATAAGTTTATGAGAAAGTCAAATATATGCACTCGACAAAATGTCATACGAAGATATACCCGAGTCACTGGCATTTTCCAGCCATAACTTTCCTTAAAGAACAAACTAGAGATTCGCTTACCAAAGTCAACTATGCTTGTTTGTACACGCCGACTAATTTTCGTTTCAACGATGTGTATATGAGTTGGCGAAATCATTACAAGAGCATTATAACCCTTTTTTTGTGCAAGAGCATTATAACTTATTCTACGTTCTCTCACGACTTATTAACGTATCCGGTCAGATTGGTTCGACTACGAATCAAAAGCAATTTGGTTAGTCGAGTTGTCTTTTTCTTTTTAGTGGAACAATCAACCAACAAAACGACTACTAATATCCATCATATGATTAGAAAAAACACCATTTTAGAAAATCTGACCATACTTTTCTTGTTATATATGAAAATTGAGCTACAAGAGTTTGACTGGCCATAGTTAGTTTCTTTCAGTCTGCCGTCTTCAACTTCGAGAGTTTCAGTATTACCTAAATACCAAGCAGGGCCGGTCTGCAACTGAACCTGATTAAGCATCAACTTAATTAGGGGCCAATAGATTTAAAATAATTTGGGGCCATTTTCGATAGTGTTCTACTAGTTAAGATGGTGAAAGGTAATGGTAACCTGCTCACAGATGACGAATTCGTATACCTTATTCAATATTTGGACCTTTAGTAGCGCACAGATTTTTTTGGTAGGACCAAATAGTTTTTGACTGCTTCTAACCACACATATATAGGACCGTTCGGATCTCGATGAGCAAAAATGTTCGTAAAGATTCTCTTTCAAAAGAGGTTAGGAACCAAAGCGTCATTGTTTTTCTATAGACCAGACCAGATGAAGTAATTCTTGTAATAATTTTTCGATCGACAAGAATTTGACTTTTTGTATGGGTACTCTCAACAGAAAAAAAATTGAGCTACAATGGTGATTAGCTAGGTTTAGATTCGGCTTGGTAATGTTCTATGCTTTCGTACACATTTAACAAAGGAAGACTGTGTAGGCTTTGCGAGTTCTAACGAATCAAAATTCAAAAGTGAATAATATCGAAGTGTGAAAACAATTTGGAGAGGGGATTATTTTAGCGCGGCCAACTCAAGCGTACGTCAGACATTGAGATCAAGATAATAAAGTCAAATTGCAGAAGGAAATATATTTAAATTTTCCAAATAAAATGAACCCAAAATGGCTATTTTTGACTTACTATATAAATACATTCAACGATTTTTCAAAAAAAAAAAATATAGATACATTCAACTTCGATGCAGCCATAAATCTCAGAAAACAAGATAAAATAAATGGGATGTATTATGATACTTTGAGATTTAAAATTTTCCTTTTTCGTCCAATTAGAGTGAGAAACTTCAAGAGCATGGCAAGAAAATACGCAAAAGAAAAAAATCACATAGTGGTCTAGTGGTACGAGAATTCTAAGGAACTAAGTAATTTGTTTCGAAAGTATCCACTATGTTTCCGTTTGTGGTCACTGCGAGTATGAAACCATGTTTTAGATTTCATTTGGATATCCAGAAAAAAAAATTCATTTGTAAGATGCATATCCTCTTGTAGATTAGTCTGGATCCTTTCGTATTTATACAAACAGTTTAATAAGAAAAGAAAACAAGAAACACAAAAAATAATCAAATTTTGAGAAAGATACGAAAGTAAAAGAACAAAACCAACATGTTTTCATATAAAGAAGAAGTAACTATACATCAACTCAAATTTATATTTGAAATTTTAATTTATCAAGAATAGTCATAAATTCTTTTTGCTTCTCTATTAGTATCAACCACGATGATCCGCCCAATCTGCTATGCGTGATCATTAGTATCTTTTTTTTTTTTTGAATATTTGTAAAATTTATTCAAAGAAAACTAACTTTTGTATATCAAGTGAGTTTGTTTAGATCATACTGACTTTTGTTTTTAAGAAAGAAAAACCAGGAGATCCAGTGTCTTAAACCAGAGCCTACGCTCTTGAAGCGAGCCAGCATTGCAGCAGAGCATCATAGTTTCTGTGACCCGTAGTTGATACCGTTAAATACCAGTTACGAATCTCCCTGTCTATCTTCTGAACCAAAGAGGTGGGGATCAAAGGCGTTGTAAAGTGTAAAATATATATACAGACTCATTTGATGTACAAAAGTTAGTTTTCTTTGAATAAATTATATAAATATTCAAAATATATATATATATATATATATATATATAATGCTTGTATTTGACGTCGATAGAAAACATGAAAAACTAAGCGAAACTCCTCAGTTAGAAAACGTTACAGTCGCATATGCTGTGAACATCGAAGGGGCTGACGTGGCAAGAGGCGATTTCTGAGGCGACTTAGGGTTTTGAAGTTTTGACGACGCTAAAATGGCGATGTCGGCACCGGAAAAAGATTTCCCACCGTTACAGACGGTGGAGAAGAAGAGGATGGAGACGGGGAATGAAGGGAAGAAGGCATCTTGGGTCCAAGTTGCTCAGAACGGTGGCTCTCTATCAGAACATGTTTTGACGGTAGGGATTGTAGACGGAAAAGAGATAGTTGAGGTTCCGGATAATGTGATTCAGGACTCTGTGCCCTTATGGGATGATCTGCTGGAGGGAAAGTTTTTGTCCACTGCGCCGCATATTGCTAAGATTCATGCGATCGTAAACAAGATTTGGCCTTTGGGAAATGAGTCGATACGTATTGAGGTCTTTGAAGTGGATTCAATAACAGTGAAATTCCGTATCAAGGATAAAAACACAAGGAACAGGATTGTAAAACGGGGGATGTGGAATATATGTAACATTCCAATGGTTGTTACAAAGTGGTCTCCAGAAGAGGAGGAGGAGGAAGAACAAGAAATCAAAGTCATACCAATGTGGATCACTATGAAGAGTGTTCCTCAAAAAATGTTCTCTTGGAAAGGATTGAGTTTTATTGCTAGTGCAGTGGGTAAGCCAAAGCGCCTCCATCCAGAAACAATACTTTGTAAAAGCTTTGTGGAAGCAAAAGTCTTTGTAGAGGCAGACGTGACCAAGGAGTTACCCAAGACACATCATTTCAAATCGAAATTGGGTGTGGATGCAGAGGTTCAGTTCGAATATCCATGGTTACCTCATAGGTGCAATATCTGCTCAAAGTGGGGTCATCTTGGATCGGCATGTGGGAATAAAAAAAAGCAGATAAGAATACTGCAGAGAGAGAAGGAGAAGGAGATAGAAGGACATTCGACCATGGATCAAACTGCAGTAGTTCCTATCGAGCAGAACTCTGCTATAGAAGATCAAAATGTAGCTGTTACTCAGAGGAAGGAGGTTCTCGCAGCACTGATAACCACAGAGGGTGATCTTTCAGAGTCCAACAAACAAAATGCAGAGGAAACATTAGAGGAGGCTGTGGAGGAAGTTACGGGGGAGGTCACAGAGGAGGTCGGAAAACCCCCAAGTGAAGGAACTAATGAAGAAGAGGTCAGCGAATATGAACGGGAGTTGGTAACAGAGAAGGAGAATTGGTTGGATGTCTCTCCATTGAAAAAGGGCCGGTCAACAGGGAAGAAGTCAGGGCTGTCGCCCAACAAGATTGTTGGCTCGCCATCACGGTTTGCAGTACTTGACAACGTCTCCACGGAGAGTACTCAGTCTGCAGTAGAGAAATTACAGGCAGATTCTGAGGGTGAGAGTGAGGAGGGAGAAATTCTTGAAGATAAAAATACCACCACACAAGCTCAGATAGAAAAGCCAGAAGGTAATGTTGAGGAGAAAGAAGAGACACAAGTCCGTAGAACCTCTATCAGAGCATCCCGCGGTATCAACAAGAACTCAGCAGAAAATTTCGCTTTAAGCACACGGGAATCTCTCCCGAGTGCTGCGGGCAAAAAACGTAACCACAAGAAGAAATAATATGTCGAGTTTCTTCTGGAATGTTAGGGGCTTTAATAAAAAAAAAAAGCATTCTGTAGTGAAGAAATGGGTTATGGAGGAAAGGTTTTGTTTTGGTGGATTGTTGGAAACAAGAGTCAAGGAAGGAAGAAGTCAGCAAATAGCATCATCAGTTTTTCCGAACTGGTCGATGTTAACAAATTATGAGCACAGCACATTAGGGAGGATTTGGTTGGTATGGGGACCTGATGTTTGTGTTACTCCTTTGTTTAAAAGCGATCAAATGATCACAGTATCGGTGTTGCTAGGAACAGGAGGAAGCGAGTTCTTTCTCTCGCTGGTCTATGCGGCAAATACTGTTTCTGAACGAACAACTTTATGGAGGGACTTAAGAGCTCATCAGGACTCACCCATTATTAGAAGCAAAGCTTGGCTTGTGGCTGGAGATTTTAATGAAACCCTTGATATGGAGGACCATTCTTCTTATCATGTTTCCCCTATGGTTACACAAGGCATGCGAGATTTCCAAGAGGTAACTCAACACTGCTCTTTTATGGACCTATCAGCTCATGGTCCGAGGTTCACCTGGTGCAATAGAAGGGAGGAAGGTCAAATTTCAAAGAAGCTGGACAGAGTGTTATTTAATGATCACTGGCTCAGCATATTCCCACAGTCGTATAATGTGTTTGAGAGTGGTGGTTGCTCAGATCATTTACGATGCAGGATCCAGCTGACAGCTGATATTGGTCGGCCCAAGCGACCTTTTAAATTTGTAAACGCTACGGCAAGCCTACCGGGATTCAAGTCGCTAGTGGAGGAATACTGGAAAAGTACAGAACCAATTCATCTCTCAACCTCTTCGTTGTTTCGATTCTCAAAGAAACTAAAGGCTTTGAAGCCGAGCATTCGGAAGTTCGCTAAAGAGGGTCTGGGAAACTTGACAAAAAAGGCAGAAGAAGCACTTGCTACTCTACGTGAGAAACAAGAAACGAATATGGCGAACCCATCAACAAATAATATGGAAGCAGAGAATATAGCCTATAAGAGATGGGACTTGGTGTCAGATTTGGAGGAGAGTTTCTTGAAGCAAAAATCAAAAATGCATTGGCTGGAAAAAGGAGATAAGAATAATAAAGCTTTCCATCGTGCAGCAACAACTCGTGAGATCAGAAACGCCATTAAAGAGGTTCAAACAGAGGATGGAAATATTTTATCAACAGGGGAGGAGATCAAAGCAGAGGCTGAACGTTTTTTTCGGGAATTTCTGCAGTACCAACCAATGGATTACACGGGAATCTCAGTGCAAAACTTAAAAGAGCTTATGCCATATCGATGCAATGACCTCGAGAAATCACAGTTGATAAAGAAAGTGTCGCCTGAAGAGATCACTAAGGTTCTGTTTGCCATGCCTAGTGACAAATCACCAGGGCCAGACGGTTATCCGGTGGAATTTTTTAAGGCATCATGGTCTGTTATTGGAGCAGAGTTCATCCTGGCAGTTCAGTCGTTTTTTGAAAAAGGTTTCCTTCCGAAAGGAGTGAACACAACAATCTTGGCTTTAATTCCGAAAACTCTAGAGGCTCGACGTATGAAAGACTATCGACCTATCTCTTGCTGTAATGTTATCTATAAAGTCATTTCTAAGATTATTGCTAATCGGCTGAAAGTGACTTTACCAGATTTCATTAGCCAGAACCAGTCTGCCTTTGTGAAGGATCGATTGCTCATTGAGAACCTTCTCCTGGCAACAGAGCTGGTAAAGGACTACCATAAGGACTCAATCTCACAACGGTGTGCAATCAAGATTGACATATCGAAAGCTTTTGATTCAGTACAGTGGCAGTTTCTCCTTAATACTTTGGAGGCAATGAACTTCCCAGCTCAGTTTATCCATTGGATATCTCTCTGTATTACTACACCTTCTTTCTCAGTTCAGGTGAATGGAGAGTTAGCGGGGTATTTCCAGAGTAAAAGGGGACTAAGGCAGGGCTGTGCGCTATCCCCTTACCTCTTTGTAATCAGCATGAATGTTCTGTCAAAGCTCTTGGATAAAGCAGCCTCGGAGAACAAAGTAGGCTACCACCCGAAATGTAAAAATCTAGGACTCACTCACCTGAGTTTCGCAGATGATATACTGGTGTTCACTGATGGGAAAGTTCGATCTATTGATAGCATAGTGGACGTTTTTACCCGGTTCGCTGAGATATCCGGGTTGAAAATCAGTATGGAGAAATCGACAATATACTATGCTGGTCAACAAGCTACTGCTATTCAAACAGTGCAAGCGCAATATCAGTTCGAGTCTGGTCAGTTGCCAGTTCGGTATCTTGGCCTCCCATTGTTAACAAAACGCATGGGAGCTCAAGAATACAAGCCTCTGATCGAGCAAATCAGAAGACGGATCAGTTCTTGGACAAACCGTTATTTGTCAATGGCAGGACGCCTTCAGCTGATCGCTTCAGTGCTTACAAGCATCACAAATTTTTGGATGTCATCTTTCATCTTACCGGGCGAGTGCATCAAGGAAATAACTAGAATTTGCTCTGCTTTTTTGTGGTCAGGACCTGAGTTAAACCCGAAAAAAGCAAAAATATCTTGGGATATTGTCTGCTTGCCTAAGCAAGAGGGAGGACTGGGGCTTAGGCCTCTAAAGGAAGCCAACACGGTTAGTAGCCTGAAGCTCATATGGCGTCTGACATCTAGGAAAGGCTCTTTGTGGGCAGATTGGATCCACACGTATTTGATCCGACGAGGAAATTTTTGGTCCATTAGAGAAAATACATCTCTTGGCTCTTGGATATGGCATAAACTGTTAAAAATCAGGGACAAAGCTAAGTCTTTCCACAGGATGGAAGTAAGGAATGGTCACTCTACGTCCTTTTGGTACGACACATGGTCTGATATGGGGCGCCTTGTCGATTTAGCAGGTCCACGAGGATGTATAGACATGGGCATAACGGCTACGGCTTCTGTAGCATCAGCGCTAGACAGGCGTAAGCGAAAGCATCGAGTTGAGATCTATAATCAGATGGAGACAGTCCTAGAAAATCTACGCTCAAAGCTGGCTGATGCGGAGGACATTCCCCTATGGCTGCAGAAGGAGGGAACTTATAGACACTGCTTTAGCACAAAGAAAACGTGGCACATCATCCGCCAAGCTCATCCCACAGTAGACTGGTCCTCAGGAATTTGGTTTCAGCACGCAACACCGAAATATGCTATCTGCACTTGGTTAGCAAAACACAATAGGCTAGCAACAGGGGATCGCATGATAACTTGGAACTCAGGCATCGACCCGTCCTGTATCTTCTGCCAACAGGGAATTGAGTCGCGCAATCATCTCTTTTTTGAATGTGGTTACTCAGCAGAAATATGGACCAAATTAACTAGGAATCTCCTAGGGTCACACTTCACTACGGTCTGGGATAGCATTTTCCATCTTCTGGTGAGAAATACTCTGGAATTTCAAACCAGGTTTCTGCTGAGGTATGTTTTTCAAACAGCTTTACACTCCCTTTGGAGAGAGGAACGAGCGACGCCATGGTTCAGCGCCAGCGCCAGTCGCAACTCTGATCCGGTTTATTGATCGCCAAGTCAAGAACAACTGCCTGTCTATCTCAGCAGTGGGGAATCACAAGTATGGAGCTCTCCTGCAGCGATGGCTTGCTTCGCAAGCATAGATCTTACTTATATGAAGGGTGTATATTTATCTCCTAGTTAGCAGTTTTCTTTTAAAACAAGTTACACATGATGTAAAAGTTTTTCTTGAATAAATTTAACATATTATTCAAAAAAAAAAAAAAAAAAAAAAAAATGATATTGTACAAACAGTTCTAAGAGGGAAGATCCGTCATTGACAGATTCTTTTGCATTTAGGGTTCATAAACCTAAAATTTGTACATTTGAAAATGTTGGATATTTATATATATATTTGTAACTTATTTTTATATTTTAAATATATTTTTCGAAACAAAACATAAAATGTGAAAGTTGTAAGACTTTATTGTTTTTGTTTAGTATTTTATCTGCATTCACCAACTTCAGCTCACCACCAGGCAGTGCCGGAGTCGGCCATACTTTTCACTGGGGTCAGTTTAATTCTGACCATATATTATAGGCGTCATATATATGTTAATTTTCTAACCTTTCATCTAATTTTTTAAATACAATTAAAATGGTCTATATATGTGTATATATATATATATATATATATATTCACAAGGGTCAAGTGAACCCCTCTTCCATACATGTAGCTTGGCCAATGCCACATAGAGGTTAAAATTTAAGAGACATTCAAATCTGGGACAAAAAAAGGTAACCAACATTTCTTGTTAGTAGACTTAATTTTGCACTATTATGATGAAGTTTAAAAAAAAATATATATTATGATGAAGTGATGTTACAACTTCAGAAAAATAACGTTTAAGAAAAAGAAAAAAAAAACTTATTCCGTAATTAGTGCTTACTTTTGGTGTTGTGAAATTGCTAAATTTAGGTCACCACCAAAATATTTGTAATGGTTCTTGCGAGCGAAGAAAAAGGACATGACTATTGTCTGATTCAACCCTTTTCTAAACATTTCTTCTTCCACAAGAAACAACAACCTAACTATATATTCTGTTATGTTTTATTTCTACTCTCTCATTACATTATCTGGGATCAAATATGGTTAGTTTTTGTTCTTCTCTATGGCTTCTAAATTGAATATATATGTGATTTAACTTTTATCATTTGCAGGCTTATATTGATGGACAAGTCGGATATAGCGAGGTAAATTTCATTACTCGATTTGAAGATCAAATTACTTGTTTTATTATTAATTTATTATCCATCTAGAACAAGTCAATTCTCATGAGATCTTAATTGATTTAGGAATTTATCGAGAATTCAAGGGGAATGCAACTCCTAACTTGCAAATGGTTTCCAGTAAATCAAGAACCAAGAGCTCTCATTTTCTTTTGTCATGGCTACGCAATTGATTGCAGCACGACCTTTAAAGGTACACATATCTATACACGTCATATGCATCCATTGAAGAGAATGAGAATGTAAACATTACGTTGCAGATGTTGCATCAAAGTTCGCAAAAGAAGGATTTGGTGTGTATGGAATTGAATATGAAGGGCATGGTAGATCAGGTGGCCTCGAAGTCTACATTGATGACTTCGATCTTCTCATCGATGATGTCTATTCACATTTCTCCAAAATATCTGGTCCATACTCCAATTTTTTTTTTCTTATTGTTAACTTCATCTTTTCTTTCTAGACCTCATGATACACTCCTGAAATGTCATAACATCAAATAGAAGCATACATTGTTTCAACTCCTTTATCTGCCTTACGTTTGCATTTACATGAGAAAATATCGTATTTGATGTAAATATTTTCAGTTTTTCTTATAATATATTTGGAAAGTGTAAATAAACGAAAGATGTTCTATTAAATTTGACGTTTGCAACTAACATAGAAACTTCACATCAAATAAATTTATGAATTTATCTGAAATTATACACATACATTTTAATGTATATTTAAACGCAAGCGGAAACAAAATAGTCGTGGCTATATATAGGATGAATACACTTGAACGGCTTGAGTGGCTTGAATATGTCTAGTTAGTACGTTTGCAGAATCCTCTCTAATTATTTGAAGTTCCATTGCAAATTAATAGTATATATTTATTTTGATAAGATTTAGAAAAAAAAAAGATTAGAGATTTTGATTTATACATATCCAAAAGATTCTTTTGAAATTAGGGTTGTAACTCGAGTGATCTGAGATTGTGTTTCTTATGCATGGCAGAAATGGGAGACAACACAAAGAAGAAGAAGTTTTTGATGGGGGAGTCAATGGGAGGAGCCGTAGTACTTCTCTTGCACCGCAAGAAACCAGGGTTTTGGGATGGAGCTATCCTTATTGCTCCTATGTGTAAGGTGAACAGATTCAGACATATCCTTAATCAACTTCATAATCATGTCTTGTAATTAAAAGTCATCATCATGCCTAATTACAATTGTGATGAGAGACAGATTGCTGAAGAGATGAAACCACCAAAAACAGTTATATCTATGATGAACTTGGTGATACATCTGATCCCTTCATGGAAGTCGATACTTCCAGGACCTGATATCATCAATCTCGCGATTAAATTGCCTCATAAGAGACAAGAGGTACATAGTCTACATTCTTTTCCACTATACATATTAACTATAGGTTTGGTAACCGATACATTATTGGACATGGCAAATCCATAGTTTCTACGGACTAATATATACTCTATTCCCCTGAATTTACAAAATACACATTCACACAAAACAGATTAAAGAGAATCCAAATTGCTATATTGGGAGGCCTCGTATGAAGACGATGAGCGAGCTTTTTAGAGTAAGCCTTGACCTAGAGAATCGGTTGCACGAGGTAATATATAAAATAAAAGTTAAATAATTACGATCGTTTAGAAACTATTTTAAGGTATTTTTCTTTTATTAAGTAAATATTTTTCATTCTTAAATATTTATTTTGTTTATATAAGCCATTTGATTTCGGGATATATGCATGTGAGATAGGTGACAATGCCATTCATAGTGTTGCATGGAGAAGATGATAAAGTGACGGATAAAGAAGCTAGCAAACTGCTTTATGAGGTGGCTTCCTCCAATGACAAGACATTGAAGTTGTATCCTGAAATGTGGCATAGCCTTCTTTTCGGGGAGCCTTTGGAGAAGTCAGAGATTGTATTCAATGACATTGTCCAATGGATGGAGACAAGAATCAATACTCTGCAGGTGAATGCTAATAACAACCATGAAGCAAAATCTCAAATCTGATTTTATTTGCTTCAAACAACTTTTTATTTTCAAGGTTTCTGTAAAAAATAAAAATAAAAAGTGGATGATATGATAGATTATGATATACTTTTGGACCTGATTCTTTATTATCTCATTAGTACGATATTGTCCATTTTATATCTAAAAGATAAATCTACATGAATTTATTTTTAGGCCCTTCCCAAAAAAACTCATATTAATCATAGTTAGACATCTTTTTATATAAACTTCCATTGTGGAACTTGCATTGACATATCTTTCTCCCCCTCAAACCAAAGACCACATTCATCTTGTATCTCTTTACTAATCATAATTGGACATCTCTTTATATAAACTTCCAATGTGGAGTTTGCATTGACATCTATCATTCTCCCCCTCAAACCAAAGACCACATTCATCTTGTATCTTTTTACTAATCATAATTGGACATCTCTTTATATAAACTTCCAATGTGGAGTTTGCATTGACATCTATCATTCTATCCCTCAAACCAAAGACCACACTCATCTTGCATCGTTTCCTCCAGTGAATCATCTTGGCACCATCTTGTACCCTTAACGAATGGTTAATTTGCCACAACTGAACTTCCACGATATCTTTTTGACTGACTGCCATGTATCTCTCATTCCTACTCAAATGGTATTTTGATCTTCTAGCAGATTTTCATTAACCTGCCTCTGATACTAATTTTTGGGTATTCTTGAGCTCATATCCAATTTTTATTGCCTGATTAGAATGAAACTGGAAACGGAAAAGCCAAAATCTGACAATTAGGCATGGGCATTTGGATACTCATTCGGATTCTATTCGAATTTATTTAAATTTTACATTTTTGAGACTAGAGATTTAAGCCCTATTCGGATATTTGTAAATTTCAATTCAGATTTGTATTGGATATTTAAAGGTTTAGTTCTGGTTCGTATACCCATTTAAACTATGTCAAAATTGAAAAATCCAAATATATCTTCAAGGACAATTCTCTCAAAAAACCTTAAAATAAGTTTTTGTAACCAAAAGAGCACACAATGAGGAAAATAACCAAACGAGATTTCATTAAAGAGGTAAAAACCCTTCTACCATTACTACATAGATATTTATAAATACACAATTATTTAAATAAGTAATTATATATATATATATATATATATATATATATATATATATATATATATATATATATTTGAATAATACATTTTGAACTCGAACTTTTTCTTTTGTATCTTTTCAAAAAAATTACAAAACTTTATTTTGAAATCCGAAAATTCTTTTTGAAACTATGTTCAAATTTTTATTTTAAATTTTTAGTACTTTTAAATTTCTTCAAAAAAATCCTAAACTCTACCTCCCACAAAAATCTCACCCCTTAAATCTAAATCATAAATCTATATTAGTTAACTCTATGAGTTTAAGCTCTATTTATTTATTTTATAAAATATTTTGATCATTATTTTCTATATTTATGATAAAAACGTTTTAGGATCATCCTAAGGAATTTCTCTACCTTAAATTCCTCAAATTTTTAAAATAAAAATAATGGAAAACATATAATATGAATAATATATGAACAAATATCTAAAATTAATATAAAATTGGTTCAATTTGATATTTTATGGATAAACTTTAGGTATTTCGAATGTTTCTAGTAATTAAATACTTTGACTGTGTTTGGATATTTACTTTTGGTTAGTTTTGGATATTTTTCAGATATTTTACATAATTTAATTTTTTGGATATTTGGATATGTTTTTGGACTTAAAATTTAAAATAATTAACATATGTTAAAGCTATAGTTGTGATTATGGTATTTTTGGATACCCAAATTATTTCGGTTATCGATTTCGGTTTTTTCAGATATTAAAGTTTTAGATACAAGTATTTTATCAATTTTATTTTGGATGTAGTATAAAAATTTGGAGTTGTGTTCTATTCGATTTTGTGTTAAAAAAAAAAAAAGAAGTTATATTCGATTTTCCGGATTCAGATATTTTTATCCAGTCCAACTGACAATTATCCAAGAAAATGAAATAACCTCGGAGCAAAACAAGTTAAGTGAATAAAAATGCCAAGAGGATATAGTCGCAAATTATTATTTATAATAGCTCAATGAAGATAGAGGTTTAGTTGAAATCCATTCCTCAACTAAACAATGATAAGAAAAGGCAACGACAACAACTCCACTTCATCATCTATATCATGATCTTCCACGCTTCCTATATAAACAAACCCATATGACGATAGAGAATAAACACAAACACACAATACATAACCCAAAACCAAAACATATACACAACAATGGCTAGAGCTTTTAGCCTAACGATCTTGACCTTCCTCTTGATAGCCTCTAATGTCTACTCCGCTAGACTTCTCGATGAGGTCGAAGCTCAGCCGCAGTTAGTCCCTGCCATACCGGATGAGGAAGATGATAATCCACCAGTCGCAGCAACAACACCAACAACAACACAAACTCCAATACCAATTCCCCTTCCAGGACCAGCCACTGGCGGACACATGCCTGTCCTAGAGTTCTTTATGCATGACGTGCTAGGCGGATCACACCCGTCAGCACGTGTAGTCACTGGCATAGTAGCACAAACGGAGGTGAACGGAATACCATTCTCTAAATCCAACAACAACATTTTTCCTGTAGATAACGCTGTACCACTTGTAAACGCAAATAACATCAACAATATAATCAACCCAAACACAGCTCCACTCCTCACAGGACTAAGTGGCTCTCAAGCCAACACCGTCATACAAAACACTAACGGTAACTCCCAAGACTCCTTCAGCTCCAACAACCTTCCTTTTGTAACCGCAGGTCAACTCCCTCCCGCTGCTGCACTTCAGCAGCTCATGTTTGGCACCATCACCGTGGTCGACGATGAGCTCACTGAAGGCCACGAGCTAGGCTCTGCGATTATCGGTAGAGCACAAGGGTTTTATCTAGCTAGTTCTTTGGACGGAACTAGCCAGACCCTTTCCTTGACCGTGTTGTTCCACGGAGAGCATGATAATCACGACACGCTCGATGATGCCATCAGCTTCTTTGGAGTCCATAGAACTGCTTCTCATGCCTCGCATATTGCTGTTGTGGGTGGGACTGGGAAATTCGAGCATGCTAAAGGGTATGCTGTCGTGGAGACACTGCACAACCAGGAAGACCAACATGTTACTGATGGTCGTGATACTATTCTCCATTTCAGCATTTATCTTACATACTACAAAGCTTGAAGAGTAATGTCTCATTGTCGAAAATTTCCTTTACTTTATCTGTATGTTCTTACTAGTTTCATGTGTGACCTTCGCTGTATATTGTGAATGTTTAATGTATAAAAAGTGTGTTATATGAGAATCTCTATTTCCATAATCAAAGTTTCTATCTAAATACACAAAAGGCTTGTTAACACCCTTTTGTGAGTATCGTCGCGATTCAAATCTCAAAAGCTTTAGAGTTCAAGAAAGATCAACCACAAGGTGGTGGTGCAGTGGTAGGCAAGCTTTCGGATTGCTAAAAGGATGATTGACATTACGTTTATTCAGACGTTACGGAGTCCCTGCTAAGTGTCAAACACCCATCATAAAATTTTCCACTATCTTACACACATGTGGTAAAAAGGTATAATTGTTATTTAACTTCTTGCGTTATCACGCTACATAATGAAGAGTTTGATAGTCAAATTATTTACAAAAATCAATAAAATAAAATTCTTTTCAAGTTTTGTATTTTTTTTCTTTTTTTTTTGTTTCATTCACCACAACAAATAAGATAATACACTTTGAGTATTCTTATAGTTTTAGTTTTAAATTAAATATTTGAAAATTAAAATATCAAATTTTAAAAGATTTTGTTAACAAAATCCTATATTTTTAGCAAAAAAAAAACAAAAAACAAAATCCTATATTTTATACCTATAAACAAATCAATTAAATTAAACACCTTTTCAAATTTTGTAATTTTCTGTTTTTTGACGTTTGTATTCTTTTTACAAAATTTGATCGTTTCTTTTTTTTTTTGTGTGTTTGAATTATTATTTTTTAAGTAATGGAGAATGATATTATTAGAATTTAATGTGTCACTCGTTTAAAATTTTAATTAAATTTGATAAATATTAACTATTTTATTTTAATAGAATTGAAAATACATTTTATTTTAATAAAATAACAAATACATTTTATTTTAACAAAATTAGAAAATACATTTTACCTTGTAGCCACGCGGATATGGGCCTATCTTACGGTCCATTTGAATATCTGGAATAAGAGTCCATCTGTGGACTGCCCATCCTTTAGAGAATTAGTCTAAATTTCTCCATGGGTCTGTGATACCCCTAAAGTTAAATAAAAAAACAAATAAATAACATAAGATTCTCCAACGTCAATTACAGATCCATATAGTCATGAGAACTCATGGATCTACCTTGTTAATGAAATTTGGGCGATTGAAAATTATTGGAGAATTGTTTTCGTTTATTGTTTTATTCATTTAATATTGAATATACTATTTAGTATATTTTCCCACTGACCAACCGGAACAAAATACGTAAATTATATTTAAACAGCCGTTTAGACCCAGAAATGTTAATTTTATCTGATTGGTCCATTTTCCATCGATTTAGCTAAAGTCAAATGTTTCAAATGGGTTTGTTTTTTTTTTTTTTTTAACGCTGGGAAAATATAATGTTAGGGAAGGATATCACCCAAAATGGATGTACCCGAAGCAAACAACAACACCCAAGAGGGGATAAAAGTAGAAAGGGCTACCAGTAGGCAGCAAAAAAAGAAATGAGAAGCAAAGAGAGAACCGTCTTCTTCAATTATGCTTCAGGAAGAGAAGTCGGTGACACCAAGAACATTAAGGTTGGCTTTCTGCTAGAATCACTTGCTTCAACCAATGTGGGCCTTTAGCTGCGATATAGGATTGATAGCGATGGCCTGATGTTACAGATGAAGCAATTGCATTAGCCACCGTGTTGCTTCTATCAAGCACGTGATCAAGTCTCCACACCCCAACTCTGCATAAAAAGGCTTGGATTTCTGAGACCTTATTGCTTAGTTGAGAGTGCAACTCTGGATTCATCATCAGCTGCCTTGTCTCTATCGAGGATGTTTCGAAGATGATAGAATGGTAATGTAGATCACTCATACATTCAGTAGCCCAGCGCAGAGCCAACATACAAGCCTCTTCTTTCGAACGAACCCCCAAAAAGGCTCTTCTGCCATGAATGACTGAGATGCCTTTATCATCGCGCACTATCCAAGCCACTCCACAGGACCTATTTCTGAAGCTCCACGATGAACCCACATTACACTTCAAACTCCCTACTGGCGGTGTGGACCAATGAGGTTGAATGCTAGCAGGTTCTACCTCCGAACTAGTATGCTGAACAGAGTGCCACAAATCTGCTTCTTCATAAGCCTGTTGGTTGAGCCGGAAGGGGTTGAACACAATATCTTTGAAGATGACTGCGTTCCTTGCCTTCCAAATGTGCCATAGGAGCCACGGTATGGTCCTCCTAATGTTGATATCCATCTGTTTCTTATTTATCAAAGTAACAAGGTGGAAGACGTTGAGGAATACCGAGGTAGTGGAGAAACCTGCTGACGGCAAAGGGACATTAGAGAGCGCCCAAGTCTGTTGGGCTCTTTCACAGGTAAACAGCGTGTGGCAAATCGTTTCATTGGCTCTACCACATGTTCGACAGGTCGTGTCTAAGGTGATACCACGAGTTCTAAGCCTATCCTTGACAGCAAGAGCTCCAGACAACACTCTCCACAGAAAGTGTTTAAGCTTAGGAGGAGCTTTGATTTTCCAGATACTTTTCCATAAGGATTTTTCGATAGGAGGGAGAGAATTACCTTGACTATTTTGATATAACAAAGCTTCTGAAAACTGGTACCCACTGCGAGTAGTGTATAGACCAGTCTTTGTAAGTCCCCATTGATAAGAGTCAGCTTCCTCTAACTGCGGTTTGATGAGTAAAATACGCTCAGCATCTTCAGCAACAAAGGTCTGGAAAAGCAAATCCCGGTTCCATCTCCCTGCTTCAGTCATGAGGTCAGAGACTTTCAATGCTACAGGTACTACACGATCTTCTCTGTACATAGGAGGTCTAGGAGTCACATCTACTATCCAATTCTCAGCCCAGACGTTAGATGTAGTTCCATCCCCAATGCGTCTACTGAGACCCTGTTTGAGCAACTCCCTACCATGAATTATACTACGCCAGGCGTAAGAAGGTCTTGTCCCCATCCCACACTCTAAGAAAGAACTTTTCGCAAAGTACCTCCCCTCCAGCACTTTAGCTACTAACGAGTTAGGTCTACTCCATATCCTCCAAGCTTGTTTGCATAGCAGAGCTTGGTTAAAACGGCCGATATCATGGAAACCCAACCCTCCTACCTCCTTTGGTTTACACAATTTTTCCCATGCAACCCAAGATATTTTTCTCTTTTTATCTCCGCTGCTCCACCAAAATTCCACAATGGCGCTTGTGATCCTTGCACAAAGCTCTTTAGGCAGTTGAAAGACTGA
Organism: Brassica nigra; assembly: GCA_016432835.1. Taxonomy (NCBI): domain Eukaryota; kingdom Viridiplantae; phylum Streptophyta; class Magnoliopsida; order Brassicales; family Brassicaceae; genus Brassica; species Brassica nigra. The sequence goes on from CM028246.1 coordinate 2,654,716, forward strand.
CATGGCATAAATGGGTAACGCCAAAGCTACCGACTTAATTAAAACTTCTTTAGCGCCTTGCGATAAGGTTTTAGAGTACCACCCTTGTAGCCGCCCTTCTAGTTTTTCTTTAATGAAGTTTAAAAGCGTCTTCTTGGATCCTTTGAAACACTCAGGAAGTCCCAGGTAAAACCCCTCGCCACCTTCCTTCTCAATACCGAGGGCATTTTTTATAGCTTCTTTTTCAGCCGTCTCAATGGAAGCTCCAAAGATAATAGATGACTTGTGTTTGTTGATGACCTGACCTGAAGCTGACCCATATAACTCCAAACATTTCTTGATCTCTTCACTCTCCTCTGTCGTAGCTCTACATAGCAGTTAATTTAAATATTATATCAAACACCTCAAGTTGACTAGGTGGTCGACTTCTTTAGAACCATGATAGTAGTTAATTTAAACCATGATAGTAGTTAATTCAATTTAAAGAATGATGTTGATCTGAAGCTAACCCAAGAGCCATGACCATAAATAAACATTTTATGTGGATATACGTACATGATATATTCATATAACTAAAACGCCACACGACCGGTCGATGTATGAGCGTCCGTTTTCTATCATCGTTATTTATACAAAAGCAATGTGGACCATACGTACGTATAGTATAACGAACCAAAAGGAGCGTCATCACTCCTTTTTAATTTGCCTTCTCTCATTGCATGGAGTCATGGACCGATGCGAATATAGAAGAAAATGCTATACATATAACATGCATGAAATCGTTTTCATGAGATTAATAGATATGAACTAAACAAGGTTCTTGAGTTCTAACGAACATCGCGATCAGTCGTCGGACTCTTTAGAGGAATCCGATATTATCTTCTGGATCAACTGGTTTGTCTCTTCCTCCGACATTTGCCCTTGTTTGCTTTGCCTCTCTTCATAGGCCTTGAAAAACTCCTTGTTCTCTTTCTCCAGCTCCTTCCAGACTGTAACACATTCAATTTATTATGGGGAGATAGATTGAAAATTAAACTATTGCAAAAAATCGATTCGAATATATACAGGTTGCAAGTACGAACTAGTTTTTTATTTTCTGTGTATACAAAATCGATTCGAATATATATGTAGGTATGTTATATGGCAAATTAAAGAAAATTCTACATGATGGTATGATTAAGAAGAGGAGCGAGAGGAAAACCAGTAGAGGTGATGACAGGAGTGATATTTGCATGCTTAGAGAGAGCTTCCACGCACTCTTCTTTACTCATGTTGAAGATCAAACATTTCTCTATCATGTGGTGCACCTGTACATATATAAACGCATGATCCAAAGATATTGAATTAATACAAATAAAACACAAATAGAATCACTCATCAGTTCTTTGTGAAAAAGGGTGCATATGGAGTTCTTGAATCATATAAACATATTACCATGTGAATGTAAGAAGCAGAAGAAGAATCAGCCATTGGTAATAGAAGCCCTAGAATTAACACTACAATTCAAAAGAGTGCCTTCTCCAAAAGCCAGTTGTGGAGATAAAGACACTCATATAGAGAAGAAGATCACCCAAAAGAACAAGAAGACAAAAGCGCGTATAGTTGAAAGATGATTTGTATGCATGGGCCAGAATTCCCACGTGGGAGATTGATCATAATTGGCTGAGAGAGGATTAGAGGAGATTTGTAAAATCACCCTTTCTCTCTTCTCCCTTTGTTTTTTTTCATTTCCATCCCACGCTTTATCCACGTGATCGATGGCCCACTCTCTTTACTATTTTTTGCAAAATTACACTTTAGTCATAATAATTTCCTTAATCTTCTAGATATCTATATACTTTTAAGTTCATGGTTCATTTTTATTACAAATGCATTTTATAGAGGTTGTATTGTATACCATGATTGATGAATCGAAGAATACGCAATTTTAAAGTTGTGATAAATAAATGACTTGCGCAATTGTAATTAACAGTGTTATTTTAAATAGAATATAAATTATAGTGTGAAATCTATTAACTTAAGTGTTAGCACTTTTTAAAAGCTTCCACCAATAACGAAAAACTGTTGTAAGATTTATAATGTATAGCTACGGTAACTATACATGTGAGCGTTCGACTTTACATATATATCTGTGATGCGAAGTTTCTTATACATGTGGTATATGTCATTACAATATCTGAGGATCAATCCTCAAGGATAAATTAACTTAACTAAGAACAACTTAAAACTCGAGATGATGACTAAAGCAGACTAAACCAAGCAACAAAAGCAAGTAAAAGAAGCAAGACAAGATTCAAAGTAAAACAAACAAAGAAGTAAATGAGAACCGAAGCTAATGACATGCAAATAAACTCAATTACCTTGGGGTCAAGGTTAGTGACTTGGGTGACTATTTGCTAATCCATGATGTAAATTTTAACCAATCGATGTCGATTTTTAAATCTATTAACACCCACTTGAGTAATACACTTTCACGAAAATATGCTCTACACTAGTATAGGATTTAATATCCATTTTCATTAGTAGTAACAAGATAAGCATGTATAAATTAGCCAATAAATATTTTAATCAAGTTTTCATCGGCTAAGTATTTAAATCACTTGTCAAATTCATTTAAATATTATATCAAACACCTCAAGTTCTAGATATTGATTAGCAAAATTGCAAAAAAGAAGAAGAAGAAGATATTGATTAACAAGATCGAATCAATAATCAAGGATCACTGTAATTTAATCCATAAACATCATGAATAAACATTTAATCACCCTTATCCTCCTAATCTAAAATCTCAAAAGCAAACGACTCGCTAGTATTCATGATAACACATATATACAGGGCCGTCTCCAATTTTTTCTGGACCCTGTTCAAAAAAATACTAATGATATATTTAATGATGTAATCGAATAGTTTTAAAAATTATAGCTTTATTTATATATATTTGACAGTTTTTTTTGAAATTATAAGCTTTAGATTTAGTACTATGTCTACAAGTTTAAAGCTTTATAACATAATTTATATATTTATTTTCAAAATTCTTAAATTTTCTTTTATTTTTTGACTCGGACCCTGTTCGACCGCTCCATTTGCACGTGCTGTTAGACGACCCTGCATATATATAGCCATGATAATAATGGGCATATTCAAAAATAGAAGGGGATTAAGAAAATAAGTAAAAGAAATTAAGAACGTCCAGGTATAAGAACGTTCACTATGCATACGTATGTCTAACGACAACTAACATATATATTCCACTAGCTACAAAGAAAAAGATCATCAAGATTTCTCTTATCTAATTCTATAAGATATCTAAAGTAACAACAATAATATTCACCAGTTCAAAGAAAAAAACAATAAGATTCAGCTTTCTACATGTTTAGTTGATTAGTTTGCGTTTTGGCCTAATTGAGTTCTATACTACTCCAGTATAGTTAATAGTTGATTAGTTTGCGTTTAGGTATATATGTATAGATTTCTTATAAATAATATCCATAAAATATCCATTGGGATATAGTATCCCGTCAGTCTATGACATGTGTATTGTAAGGTTACAGTGATGGAAAGCAAAAAAAAAAAAAAAACAAAAGAAGCAAATTGATCAATAGTTGGTAAGGTGGAAGCGGCAGATAACAGTTTTTGATTGGAAACCAATGGGCTGTTGACATGTCAAGCATAGTAATCTACATCGTGATCAAATAATCGCAAACGTGAGAAACAGCTGGATAACGTGGCGCAAATGGACATGCAAGAGAGAACGTTACGTAAAGAAGTTACAGACAAACACATTGAGATTTGAGGGGATGTTTTTTGTCGAAATCTAAGGTTTCGGAAAGATCCATAAAACTATTTAATTTAACTATACATTGCTTATCATGTGGACCTCTCAAAGCGAGTCCTGAAACAGCAACTATTCTCTCGAATCAATTTCTCAAAAAAAAAAACTCTTCTTTCGAATCGTAAACCTTATTCATCACTTTCTCTCTCATCACTTTGTCTCCAGCAAGATTACAAACAAGACACCTATTCTCTCTCATCCACTTATTCTTTTGACCTAGCTACTTTCTTATCCAACTCTTACCATACTCCATACATCATGATATCATTGTCATTTGAATCTATATAAGTGGGTAAATAAAAGGTTCCCAAATTGTTAACTAATTATAGAACCCGGTAAAAACTATCCTAAATCTTGATCAGACAAAAAAAGAAGACTAAAAAAATCTAAGCGAGAGAAACAAAAATGGCCAATGTAAACCTCTGTGATTTTAATCACCAGTTTAAAATCCAGTTAGACATAGCCCAACTTTTCCTAAGACATAGGATCATATCCTTTTGAATCCGTATGATTTATTTTTTAAATCCCTCAATAGCTAATTATATAGGGTTAGCTTGAGCAAGGTGCAGAATAATAAGTCTTGAACAAAGAAAAAAACGAGTGAAACAAATAGTGAATAAATTAGCCCAAAGGTGGACAGGATCAAGCTAATTTTGGGGGTTCAGATCAATTCAAGTTTTTGGATCACGCATAATCTGTAACTAAATGTATTTATCTACTCCAAACTATACAACTTATATCCTAATCCAACACGTCAAGAATTATTGATTTCTTACACCCATTTTGAATCTCTACCGTTTGACTGTTCTCGAGAAATAATTTGGAAGGGTTTCGGATTATATTCTTTTTAAGTCATCCAAAATATGAAATGTGGTGGAGTTGCAAACTGGGACAAATGTGGTGCAGGAGAGTCATATTATTGCCTTAACTCAATTTCCAAATCAAAAGCTCCTTAAAAAGCAAACCAGTATTTGTCGCAAAGACAAGTGGAGATTCTATCGACCATAGCCACCCACTCATGGTCACTAAAGCAGTTTCAAATTTTGTATTATTTTGTTAGTGTACGGTGTGATTGAGTTTCATATACCCAACGAGAGCATGCCATATCAGCAAAACGGAATAAATTTGTTGTGTTTTTTCCTTTGAGCCAAAACTAGTAAAAGACGTATGATATTATAGGGACACTCGGGCAGACGTATTCAATTATTTTAAGGTGTCTCGTTTTATATATTCTTACACATCTGAGCTATTTGGTTGTACTAATTAGATCCCGAGTAAAAAGAAAAATTTCGTTCAATAGTTTGTATCAACCCTTTGGGTTTAAAATTGCAAATACTAATATATATTTGAAATGCTCAAGTATAGTTAAAATCTAGTACCAAATAACGGAAATTGAAAAATGGAACAAAAATATTTTATATTTAGTTACACTCATATCTATATAAAAAAAGTTATTCCTTGTGTTTTGTACTATATACACAAATTGTTCAAGCTACGAAACAAAACATACGGCTCCACTCATATAGTGGATCCAAGTTTACGTTCTGATTCGATTGTTTGACATAGATTTAGGAAACTCTTTTTTTTTTTTTGAAACTGAGATTTAGGAAACTCTTACTATTTTGAAAATCTCTATCCTACCATAACCATATACCACTATGAAATTTGATAAACCTTGAAATTTTTAGATATATAATTTATTTGATCTTCTCTTATATCCAGAATCACCACTAATAATATCTTGTTTGACATATAAATCAATTTTTTATATATGGACTTGCTATAGTCACCTTGAGTATATTCACAACAAAAATAAATTATGTTGGTAGAATGATTGGAAATCTATGTGGGATTAGAAAACTAGAGCTCGATTTCTCTCAGTTTTATTATTGTCGGCTATTGTGAACATCTTAAACAGCATATGCATATGCATATACATATGTGTACATGCCTTGATGGTTAGTCGCCGCTCACCAATAAAAATACAAAATTGTTATTATGATACTAGTGGAGAATGTGCGTCACCCTTGCAGATAAAGCTTTCACGTGTCATAGTGTAATACATTATCATCTTCACGACCGGATCTAAAACATTTTAAACTAGTTTTAATAATTAAAAATTGACAATATGAAGACCCCTAAGTCTCAATAAATAACTTTATAAAATGTGGAAACCAAAACAAATGTTTGATCCAGTGTGTCCAGAACCGATTTTAATCATCTCTGCTGAGTCATATTTACAAGGCGGCTCTAATGCGAAGATGGGACCATATAGTAACATATATAACATTTTTATTTGTAGCGTATGTATTATCACACTTTTGTGTGTGTTAAACTTGCAGATAAGAGTTAAATCAATTGAATGTTTTGTTCTGTCATTTTCAATTTCAAGATCTCTTATATCTTCTTCAACTGCTATCTGACTGTTAAACATATGTGACTTAATATAGTTATCACAATAGAAGTTGATTAATTGCATCAAGCCGATGTCATCGCTTATTTATGACTCTACCATAACTTTAAAAAATATTCATAAATTTCAGTTAGATAATTTTCCAATGCTTTGATTGCTAAATAATTTACTGTATATTAATACTTTTAATATACAGTATATTCCTACGCCCTTTTAATCCCTATATAATAATTGTATAGTTTTATACAATGTTTAAGAAATTGTTAAACGGTAATTATGTCTTTTTGTAAAGGTTTCAGTCTTCATCAATTTTTTTTTAAATATTTCTAGAAAAATCTGTTGCTTAAACCAAGCGGTGGTAGATAGTAGTGATCTTTTGGGACTCAGTATATATTCATATTGGTTATAGGTTCGATTCTCTCTAAAAACTAAATTATCACTGTTTTGAATAATGTGTTTCAATTTAAATGGTTAATATAGTGAACCGTAACAGACGATCAATCCACTCTTTAATATTTGTTGGAAGTTATTCTAAACTCGGTCCAGATAGTGTGGTAGCCAGTCTATTTTGTAACATTAATTCTGTTTTCTCCAAAAACCGACCGGATCAGACGGTATAAAAGAAAATCGGTTGCTTATACCAAATTTAAGAACACTGGTTTTGTCTTTACATAATGGGCCATTCTAGGAAAATCGGTTGGCTTATACCACATTCTAGCCCACTATCGAAATGTGGGCTTATATAATGGTCATAAGTAAGCCCAATATTAGCATAAGAAACATTTTCTCCTTTGTTATATATTTTGGGCTTGTCAGGTAATTCTTACCATGGCCCTCTGAACTTTCAAATTAACCGTTCTGTTTCAACCTCAAAAACGGTAAATTACTGATTAGTTTTTTTTCTTATAATCTGAACTCTTTAAGAGAGGAGCTTGGTATGGAGAAGAAGATAACGTATATAAACACGAGAGGTCAAGATTATCCCAACACTTCCTTTTCTTCTCCACAGCCATGGTTGTCGTCACCACACACATCTCCACTCCCTTCCACCAAATCTCCCCTTCCTTCTTCCATCTCCGCCTCCGTATCCCCGCCGCTTCCTCTCTCCCCAAACGCGGCGGCGGCGGCGTCGGAGTAGGAGGAGGAGGATTCGCGTTGTCGATCAGAGCGTACATAGAGAAACCGAACTCCATCTCCAGCTTCGCCAACACAGTCATCGGTTCTCTACCCGTCATCGGACTCCTCGCCAGGATCCTCAGCGACGAAGGCGGCGTCGGGAGAGACCTCGTCGACTTCGCCGAGTTTAGGAAACGTGTTGGGAACAAATGCGCCCCTAGCGATTCTAGAGCTTTCTACGAGTTCCAGCAGCGAAGAGGCAAGGTAAACTAGAGTTTGATCATGTTGTTGTTGGTGGAAACAGTTACGGTTATTACATATGGCTTATGTCGGAATCTTGCTGTTCCCTGTGGTTTTACATATGTTTTAACATTTTTGTTGATTTTTTTTTCCAGATAATGTATAGTGAATTGTTGAGTTACATAAAGTTATATCCTTTTTTGTTGGGTGTTAATGTGTGTGATCAGCTTTTAAGTAGCTTTATTTGGTTTGTTTGATGTCGGAATGTTGTATCCTCTGTGATTTTTACACCATTTAAGTAAATGTTTTAAGCTTTTTTGCTGATTTTTTTTATAGATAATGTATGGTTGGGTTGTTTATGTTTTTATAGATAAAGTTATTGCCTTTTTTTTTGTTGGGTGTTAATGTATGATCAAGTGTGGCTTGTTTGGTAGGCAGGAGAACCTTTGTATGTGCTTCTTTGCTGTTGGGTTGCTGCAGTAGGTGCAGGGCTTCTCAAATCTGAAGAGATTCTTGAAGGTGTTACGAGGGTTAGCATTTCTAATGATCTCGAGTTCGAAGAACAGAACTTTATTGCTTTGATGACTGAAGCTAGACAGGTTCGGTTTTTGTTTCTGATCTCTGCTCTTATACCTATGCTACTGGTTTGCAAATCTTCTTTTTGTTGGTAATGCAGAGAAGGGCAAAGTTGAACGTTGCAGCGCCAACAATCCCAATGGAACTAAGAGTGGAGAAGGCTCTTGAAGGCATATATGCTTGTTGCTTCAGGAGGGGAGTTATCGAGGAGGAAGATGAGAAGCTTCTCCTAGTGATGCTAACCGCGGTTTTCCCGTCGGTTAACAAGTCTGAGATCGAGAGAATCATTAAAGAGAAGGCGACGAGAGTCGCTGAAGGAGGAGAAGAAGAGAATCTGGCCGAGCCGAAACGGCTGCCTAAAGAAGCTATTCAAATGCAGATGAAAGATCTTGAGTTCCTTCAACAACAAAGCATAGAATCTTAACAATGTGGCAAACATGTTTAAGAAAATGCAATAACTTGAAGTCTATAATGTTTTGGTTACTTTTATTCGAAAACTAAGCAGTTCATAGTCACTAGGAGACATGCATGATAACAGGACATATCCTAATAACCAGGCTTGAGATTTTGACCCGAACCAGCTGAACCAAACTAAAATTTTCGGTTTTTGATTCAGATTTGGTTATGGGTGGTTCAATTTGACAATTTATATATATATATATATATATATAATAGTTATTGGTTGGGTTCAGTAGTTGGTTAGTTTTGTTTTCAAAGAAAAGTTCACCAAATTCTGAACTAAGTTAACCAAAATAACTAGAATTATCCAAATTGTTAACCAAATTAAACTGAAATCTAATCAAGACCCAAAATTTCAAATTAAATTCAGCAGAATTTTCGAAAACCATATTTGACTAAAATACCAAACCAAACCGAACTAAATCAAAATTTTCGGTTCAATATGATAATGTTTTGTGCAAAATGATCTAACCAAAAACCAACCATCTGAACCGAATTAACCGAAACCTAACCTGCAACAGAACACGTAGAAAAAGTCAAACCTTTAGAGTAAAGTAACATGCTATCACCCAACCAACTAACCGAGAGATGATGCTGATGACATCGAGGTTCCTGTAATAAAATCATAACAGTAAAAAAAAAAAAAAAAAAAAAACAAATCCATCTTCTCATGTGAAATGAACATCCGCTGAGTCGTTGACAAACTTCACTCTCTTTCAGAAATGGCACTGAATCTTCTTCATACTCTTTTGACACTCCTCTCTTTATCCATCACCATCACTTCATCTCTATCATCGCCCTCTCCCCAAGACTCTCCTCCTTATCTATGGCCATTACCGGCGGAATTTACCTCCGGAGAGGAAACCCTCTCGGTGGATCCTTCCCTTTCTCTAACCGTAGCTGGAAACGGCGGCGGATCTCCGATGGTTAGAGCTGCATTCGACAGGTACATGGGGATGGTCTTCAAGCACGCTTATAATAGAGCTTCTTCTCTCTTGGCGAGGATTAGATTCCTCAGTATGGTTGAGTATGATATCACTTCTCTCAACATCATTGTTCACTCGGATTCTGAGGAGGTAAAGTTTTTTTTTTTTGAAAAAAAATCTTGATTTGGTGAATCTCAATTTCAAGATTTGGTTCGTTTTGGTTTGTTCCTTTGTTTCATTGTTCAGCTTCAATTGGGTGTGGATGAGAGTTATACATTGATGGTGTCTAAGAAGAATGATCAATCTATTGTAGGAGCTGCCACCATTGAGGTTTGAGTCTCACTTTGCAGTCACACTTTTGATTCTCTTCTTATATCTCTTTTTCTTGTTGGTTTCAGGCTAATACTATTTATGGTGCTCTTAGAGGATTGGAGGTAAGTGTTTATGTTTTAAAATGGTTTAATTGGTATGTTAGAGATGAGTTTCTCCATCTTGATCATACTCTATACTAATCTAATATGTTGCTTAATAGCTTTGTTTATGATATTCCTCTTCTTATATGTGTTTCTGTGTATGTTAATTCTTGAACTTTTGAATTGTTTGTTTTGTTTCTTGTTGAATGTCATGGATTCTTTGCTAATTCTTTGTGTGCTTTTTAAAAAAATGAAAATGTTGCAGACGTTTAGCCAGTTGTGTGCTTTTGATTATTTGACCAAATCGGTGCAAATATATAAAGCACCCTGGTTTATCCAAGACAAACCTAGATTCCAGTACCGTGGTCTGCTTATAGGTAACTAAAAGTCCATATCTCTCTCTCTCTCTCTATTGTTCATTCCATGTGCTTGATAGTTACTTGCGAATTCTTCCCTTTGCAGATACATCAAGACATTATTTACCAGTTGATGTTATCAAGCAGATAATTGAATCTATGTCATTCGCTAAACTTGTAAGAAGTCATGCTTGTTTGTTCCTGTGGCTACACCATGTTTCAAAATTTTCTTCGGTTTTCTAACTTTGTCCCTACTTGGTTATGTGAGGTAGAACGTCCTGCATTGGCACATTGTAGACGAGCAATCATTTCCTTTTGAAACGCCTACGTATCCTAATCTGTGGAAAGGAGCTTATTCCAGATGGGAACGTTATACAGTTGAGGATGCCTCTGAGATTGTCAGGTAACGACTTGAAATTATGTTAAAAGAAGAAGCTTATTTAGTCCAAGCCCACCTCCATTATTACATCTTTAACTAATATTCTCTGTTTTTTTTTGTTCTTCGCTTTTGTGATCTCCACTGTGAAGGTTTGCCAAAATGAGAGGTACTTTCTTGAGTAACTATGTTGCCTAGCATGACTGTTCTGGCAAGCACCTCCTAATAGTTTAAGCTGAGAATGATTATAATTGTTAATTACTGTTTTGATCATATGCTTGTAATGGTTGAGATATTTTCTTGCAGGTATTAACGTCATGGCTGAACTAGATGTCCCTGGCCATGCTGAATCATGGTACCAATACAACTTTTAATTCTTCTCCTCTCTCTTAATCTCACATTGCTATTAGTCATACACATGTTTTAAAGTTTATAAAACAAGATGTGGATGTATTTGTGTTCTTATGCTCAAGAACATGTTATAGTGTGTGTAGGTTTGAGAACTTGAGCTATCATTATCTTTTATCATCACTCTTTGAATGTGTATGGTTTGCGTTTCAATGCAGGGGAACTGGTTACCCTGATCTTTGGCCCTCCCCGTCTTGCCGAGAGCCCCTTGACGTTACCAAAAACTTTACATTCGATGTGATCTCTGGCATTTTGACAGGTCTACTTGAACTACTTAACTCATTTTGGTAGTATTAATCTTGATACATATCATGTCTTGCATCTTAGTTTGTATATTAATTATTTAACTATGTACATCTATTTGTATGTCATGTTTTGATTCTCATATGTTCCTCTCACATCTCATCTCGGTTTGTAACAGATATGAGAAAGATATTCCCGTTTGAGTTTTTCCACTTGGGCGGTGATGAAGTTAATACAGGTTGGTTTGATTAAATCTCTACTCTCGTTTCATTTGATTACGTGTTTATACTCTCTTCTCTTAAGAGACTATGTGTTGCATGTTTTGGCAGATTGCTGGAAAAATACAACTCATGTCAAGGAGTGGTACAGTCATGACTCTTCTTTTCATGTCACACATCATCCTTTTGGTTTGATATATATATGTCAATCATTGTCAAATGCAGGCTTCAGGGTCGCAACTTCACTTCTAAGGACGCATATAAGTACTTTGTACTCCGAGCACAACAGATAGCCATATCTAAAAACTGGACACCCGTCAACTGGTAACAATCTTTTAACAAAGATAGCAAAAATTTTGTAGCTTAAGTTGCATTATGTGTCAAGAAGCTCTCTGCTTCTCCAAACGTATAGATTGTCACAGAATAATGTTATGACTATTCAGGGAAGAAACTTTCAGTTCATTTGGAAAAGATCTTGATCCCCGGACCGTGGTGCAAAACTGGTAAAGATTATACAATACCAATGTAACAAAAAAAAAATCGACATGAGTCTTCGTTATGTCAAAGCTGCTCTCTAATCTCGTTGCAGGCTAGTATCTGATATATGTCAAAAGGCAGTAGCAAAAGGATTCAGATGCATTTTCAGTAACCAAGGTTATTGGTACCTCGACCATCTAGATGTACCTTGGGACCAGGTTTACAACACCGAGCCTCTAGATGGAATCTATGATCTTTCTCAGCAAAAGCTTGTGATTGGTGGAGAAGTTTGCATGTGGGGTGAAACAGCTGATACATCCGTTGTTCTTCAGACAATTTGGCCTAGAGCTGCTGCTGCTGCAGGTAAACTCTCAAGGCTTCGGACATTTAAAACTGCGCTGCACTGCATTTAATAGTAACCAAAAAAAAATATTCGTTTTTGTAACTGTTAGAACCGCTCCGCATTTATTTCACATGTTATATACTATTCGGACTCTAAATAATCTGTAGCCATGAAAAGTTATTGGTGTCACCTCTATTTTCATGAATCTTTGGTGGAACAGAACGGATGTGGAGCACTAGAGAGGCTGTGTCAAAGGGAAACATAACGTTAACGGCATTGCCGCGTTTACACTACTTTAGGTGTCTATTGAATAACCGTGGGGTTCCAGCAGCTCCGGTTAGTAACTGGTATGCACGAAGACCACCCTCTGGACCTGGCTCTTGCTATGCTCAGTGATTCCAAATCATATCATCTCATTTTAATTTGTATAATATGTAATATATCTCGTCTGAAAACTGGTTCGTGCATTTGTTTTTTTTTCTTTAAGTGTCTTCTTCTTGATAACTCAAATCAAAAATGTGTTTTGTTTTTCTTGCAACAATAATCAATCATGAGAACATCTGATTTTTCGATGATTCGATCTTGATGCAAGAGTGCTCCGACCACATTGTTAGTTACTCCATCTGTTTCATAATGTAAGTTGTTTTGGAAATATATATTTGTTTCAAAATATAACTTATTTTTCAACTTTCTATGCAATTTTGTAATTATTGGATAGTAGTATATGACTAGTTCAGTTATGCAGACCTTTCTAACGGTTGGGTGAAGTAATTTTTTTTGAAAATAGTAATTGCTTAATTTTGTGTTTTTTATTAAAACGTTTTTTTTTACTACAACTTCTCAATATTTCGTATAGAAAGAATACCATAAAAGCACAGGATTTTGTTTACGTTCTGCTGAAAAGATACCTCACAACTGTAACTTTTCTTTGTGAACTGATCTTATATAATGTTGAAATATGAACTTGCTAAACAACATGGACCTGTAATGATGTTTAAACATAGCTACAACGTTGATTTGTGCCAATGTTTGTAGGCATGGATTGTATATGTATTCGCATATTTACATTTAAAAAAATTATATTGTGTTCTAAAGCATTTACGTTTTTGGTTTTCCGAAAAAGCTTACATCATTCAAATATGCATAGTTTTTTAAAAAAATATATGCATAGTTCCGTATGAAAATTAACGTTTTATTTTATTACATAAACGTAGATATATGAAATAAGCACGTACTCACTACTCAGTCAAGTCCACATGAATTCAGGGCCGGCCCAGAGGAAAAGCCACCCAAACCGTCGATTAGAGTATTCAGTTTTAAGGAGCATATTTTTTATAATTCTTTTTACTAATACTTATAGATAAAAAGAAATTGATAAGATTTTTTAATTGAAAATATACTTATTGGACATTTTTACTTATGATAATTTGAAATCATAATTCAAATACTGAAAATTTCTTTAAAATAATATTCATTCAAACATAATTAATGGTATTTTATTTATGGAACTAATACTCTACAAGAATCAATGTCAAAATAGATTAGAAAACCTACTATAATATTTGTTTGTTAAAGAATGATTGTTATCGATAAACATAAATTGTTTAGTGTGCATTTTGAATATAAGAATATCGATCATCACATATAAAAGCTTTTGAAAATATAAATAGTTATTTGTAGTATAACATGTTATCTAAAAGATTACCTAAATTGATTTTATTATCGATAAAAACTGTTATAAGATTTGACTATATTTATTTAATATATGCTTTTACATGGAAAATGCAAAAAGTATATTTTAATGTTTTAGAGTTACTGTTTTAATTTTAATTTTAATTTACTTTTACATTAGTTTTTTTAATAATTTCGATATAAAATATTTAAAGGCATAGTTTTAAAATTGGATTAGGGCATTGTTAAATGTTAGACCGGCACTGCATGAATTAGATATAATTTATATGTTTTTGTTAAAAATAATAGTCCAAAAGCTATATAGTTCAAGGCCTCTTCTCGTTGTTACATTATCTATAGCAATGTGGGAAGAAAAGAAGAGATATCTATTGCACTGACGTCGACATGTAGGTTACAATTATTGACCAAAGAACATCATCTATAACGACTGCGTCCTTAAATTCTCGAGAAAATCCAACGTTATAGTATATAAATATCACATGAAAATGATATGGTTTTGACTAGTTCTACTCCTTTTAAAACAAACGATGTTCATGAAGTTTTACTTATTCGCCTCCCAATCCTTTAAAGTCGTTGATTGCGTAGGGTTGTGCGTGGTTCATGTATTGGTGCTTTATCGGTTATAGAGAGAGTTCTAGCATTATGAAATTTAATTGTCTTTTTTGTAAGTGAATGGTTTAAATTTGGTGATGAACTAAAGAAATAACTGGACGCATTGTTTTTGCAAAATAATCCTGAAAATGTAAGAAAAATAAGTAAATGGATTTTTTTTGGTTTAAAGTTTATGCCTAATAGAGTATTACTAGTTGTATATTTTACATGTGTATGGTATATAATTAGATGTACTGCATTCATTATACAACAAAATTGTCTTCAAAAATATGTAGGAAGTAAAAATTTAAATAAACAATGTTTATTACAGTCATATATACTACAATAGCTTATGCTTACGTTTCCAAACAATCGTCTCGAACGCTTGTCATTGTTAATAAATGTGGTTACAATGTAAAACTCAAAGCTGCGTACAGATTATTATGCAAGAAACTGTTTCTTTTTTGAGAAAAAAGATTATTTGTTTTTTTCCAAATGAAAACAAATTAATATTGCAAACAAGACAAAAACAAAGAATAAAGAAAACAACAATCATTACTGTCAATTATCACGGGAAAAGGTTATTAAAAATGTCCACCATAGAAATCTCATCATGTTTTTTTGGGGGTTCTTGCAAGTCTTAGTAAAATCTGTAGCATAATTGGCTTTAAAAAAAATACCAAAAGAAAATAAAGAGAAAGAAAACAGAAAAGCCTACAAAGATGACAAAACTAAGACCAAACAACTTTTACAATGTGAGATACAAGATTATTTCTAAGATTTTGTTTGAGGAATTGTCTTTTAAAGTTATTCTTTGAGACTTAGTCAATTTTTGTGCCAAAACGTTTTGTTTTGATTGTATGTGAAATATTTCATAGATCGAGAACAAATAAATCATATTAGAAAAATTTATATTAATCAAAACAAATATAAATAAACTCTATGATAGAGTTTAGTAGATATTTATTAGGGTTTTTGCACTAGATGGTAACGGAACAGAAGTAAATTAGGTAACTGGTAAAGGAATTGTGCATTTTGCAGTAATACCGAAAGTGTCCCTATTGGTAAAAGACAGATAAATCAAACAACCTGTTACACGTCAGATAAACACGGTCACATAAAGAGAAATAATATTAATGCAAAGAATCAAAAGTTACTGTTGCAAAGGGAGAGAGAGTGATAATAATGTAAAGAATCGAGAATGTTCAAATAATTTTCTATTTCCTGCCAAAACGAAAGAGGTTTGATACAATTCATTTATCAATATATCGTCTTTTTGTAATAGTAAATTTCATTTCTGAATTCGGTCTGCAAAATTTGTTTTTCACAAATCGGAATGGTAGCTTCAAGATTAGTTGATCATCCAGAAGACATATTAGATGGAAACGAAGTCGATTTACCTCCGACGAAGAAGAACATCAACGAGAAACCTTACTGGCCCGAGCTCTTTGGCAGTATGGAGGAGATGCGAGTATCTAGGGCGGTGAAGATGCTTCGGAAAAAAACCGTTACAGATCCAGATATCCGGATTAAATTGGCGTGTCTTGCTATTGTTTCATCTGTGTTGCTGTCAACAAATCTGAAGATGAAAATGTTGAAGTAGCATGCTGAGCTTCTTGGAAACATCTCTGGAATCGGAATAATAGCTTCGGTAACATTTGGTTCCGGATCTTCTTCGATGCGAGAGTCATCCATTTTTGAAAGAAACTTTAGAGTTTGTGTGAAAATAAAACTATATCCGATTTTAATATCTCAGTACTATAAGTATCACTAATTTAACCGTTTCAGTTCATATCATACGTTTCGTTTTCATCCATTTTTGAAAGAAACTTTAGAGTTTGTGTGAAAATAAAACTATATCCGGTTTCAATATCTTAGTACTACAAGTATCACTAATGTAACCGGTTTCAGTTCATATCATACGTTCGTTTTCAGTTTAAATTAACATAAATATTGGTCATCGTCATCAATATCGGTAGCAGGTAAGATATAAGTCTCCGCTCGAGGACAGAATTGGCAAATCATGACATATGTTACTTAGTTCTGCAAATAATTAAAATAAATACATACATCTGCAATTACCGCACACAATTTTGATATTGAGCTAAATAGGCCTATTTATTAAGGCATTGCTCACCAAAAAATGAAGTTTGCTATTTAATAGATTCAGTAGATGATGGAATACATTGCATCAGTGTAATACAAAATTTTGTGAAATGGGCAACCAAAATGTCATATAATCCCTCAAAAAGGACTCAGATAATGAGATACAGTAGAACCTCTATAAATTAATACTCGTTACATTAATAATCTCTATAAATTAATAAATTTCACCGGTCCCAACTTGGACCGGTTCAAAATTTGAGACGAATCGATAAAATAATAAGATAATAATTTTTTAGAAAATTCTATGTATATATATGGTCCCACTAAAATCATAAATTAATAATTTATATGTATACATATTTTATATAAGTAAGAACATATTATATATTGTTTGTTTTATATTCACAATGGAATTATCTTTATATTTTCTTAACACTTAATATATTTTTGATGAGATTTAGTAAAATTATATCTAAAACCACATTTAAATTATATACAATATATATTATATACACCAAATAATACATTAAAATTATTATAAATGTCAAATTTCATAAAATAACAATTGATGTCTATACACTAAAATCAAGTATTTTTCTTATCATAAAATAAATATATCTTAAAATAAAAGAAAATCTAAATAAGGAAATTTTTATAAATTAATATCTCTATAAATTAATAAAATCTCAAAGTCCTAACATTATTAATTTATAGAGGTTTTACTGTATACTTTTTCATACCTATTTATTATGTGCATAGAAGCTTTGATTGCAAATATTTAGAAATCATAGAGGGAAAAATTAACAAATTTAAAGATAACAAAAGCGTCTCTACAAATTTCACATATATATTTTTTTTCCAGATGGTAGTCTTTTTCTTAAAGCACAAAAGGAAAAATGTCACACAATACTATAAATTTTGAAGGAATAGCAACAAACTACTTTTTTTTTTTTAGCAACAAATAATTTTTTTTTAGCAACAAATAACTTTGCAATCTTCTATACAGTTTGGTCATAGGATTGATGATCCAATTCACAAGGAAATGCAAGATATCTTAGGGTTTCAAAACATTGGAGGAATGAGATTATATTTGATAATTCTAGAGAGCATTAGAGATTTTTTTTTTTGTTTTGTGCACAATAAAATGAATGGAGCATTCGAAAGAGTTGGGGTGGAAAATAATTTGATTTATATGTGAAAAAATCCTAATTTCCAAGGTGATATATTACTCTCTCTGTCAAAAATGAAAGTAGAAATTAGAGACATGAGAAAAAATAAATTATTTTTTTTGGTTTCACAGTTTCAACGCGTTTTGAGTAAAGAATTCAACTATTTCGTGCTCAGGAGAAAACAGTTTAAGTAAGTAAATTAATCGTCACTTTATTTAATTAATTTTAGGGATGATTAAAAACGAATATTAATTAAAATAATTTTACTTTCCTTTTGTGTTCATCTTCTTCCCTTCCCTTGGCTCTCTCTCTCTCTCTCTCTCTCTCTCTCTCTCTCTCCACGGAAGAAAAAAAGTAGATCTGTCTTTGACGTCTCTCTCTTCAATCCTCTTCACTCCGTAAGTTCCCAATCTCTCCTTCTCTCTCTCTCACATCAAACCCTTTTGGCTTATCATCTTATCAGATTCTCGTTTTCTCTTTTAAGGTTATATTCTCTCCCGATCTCTAATTGAATCTGCTTGTTCTCTGTTCTGCAGTTTGGCTATGTTCTCGTGTCTGATCTGATACTGGTTCCTGTCTGCGTATCCCTCTTTTGGGTTTGGTCGGAATAGACTAAGAAAGCTTCCTGTTTTGGCTTTGGTCGGAATAAACTAAGAAAGCTTCCTGTTTTGGGTTTTGTCGGAACAACCCATGACTGAGTCTATGGAAGAAGCAGAGTAGATGTTGTTGTGAGGCAAAAAGACAGCACTTTTGTTTTGTCAGGATAAAGTTCAAGTCTTTGCTTTTGTGTAAGTCTGATTCGGGGGATGGTGGGAAGAGAGGATGCGATGGGGAACGAGGAACCTCCTCCTCCTCCTCCTGGTTCCAAAAGAATGTTCTGGCGGTCCGCCTCCTGGTCCGCTTCACGTACTGCATCATCACAAGCCCCCGATGCCGAGGACCAGCATCATCTAACCATTCCCTCTGGTCAGAGTCTTCGCAGTAGATGCCCAGCAGCAGCTCCTCCTCTAACACCTCGCTCACACCACAACAAGGCTAGAGCTTGTCTGCCTCCACTCCAGCCTCTTTCCATCTCGAGAAGAAGTCTAGACGAGTGGCCCAAAGCAGGGTCAGACGACGTAGGCGAGTGGCCTCATCCACCAACAACTCCTAGCGGCGGGAACAACGAGAGGTTGAAGCTTGATTTATCGTCAACGCAGAACCGAGCCTCGGATAAAAGCTCTGGTCTGGTCAAGAGGGAGAAGATCGCTTGCTTCGATAAAGAATGCTCCAAGGTCGCTGAACATATCTACGTAGGCGGAGACGCCGTGGCCAAAGACAAGGAGATACTGATGAGGAATGGAATCACGCACGTGCTCAACTGCGTTGGTTTCATCTGTCCTGAATATCACAAATCGGATTTTTGCTACCGGTCCTTGTGGCTGCGCGATAGTCCCTCTGAGGACATTACCAGCATCCTCTATGACGTCTTCGACTACTTCGAAGACGTCAGGGAGCAGAGTGGGAGGATCTTTGTTCACTGTTGTCAAGGCGTCTCCCGCTCCACCTCCTTGGTGATAGCCTATCTGATGTGGAGAGAAGGGCAGAGCTTCGACGACGCGTTTCAGTACGTGAAATCGGCTAGAGGTATCGCTGATCCTAACATGGGCTTCGCTTGTCAGCTTCTACAGTGCCAGAAGCGTGTTCATGCCTTCCCTCTCAGCCCTACTTCTTTGCTTAGGATGTACAAAATGTCTCCACACTCGCCTTACGACCCTCTCCATCTTGTCCCCAAGCTGCTGAACGATCCCTGCCCGGCCTCTCTGGACTCCAGAGGCGCGTTCATCTTGCAGTTACCTTCCGCGGTCTACATTTGGGTCGGTAGGAGATGCGAGGCGATCATGGAGAGAGATGCCAAAGCCGCTGTGTGTCAGATCGCGAGGTACGAGAAAGTTGAAGCGCCTGTTACGGTGGTGAGAGAAGGAGAGGAGCCTGGCTACTACTGGGACGCTTTCGCGAGCATTTTGCCTTCTATGATTGCTGCAGCAGACTCTTGTGCTGTTAAAGCTCAAACAGGGGAGAGGAGAGTGGAAGCTTATAATCTTGATTTCGAGATATTCAAGAAAGCGATCGAGGGAGGGTTTGTGCCGACTCTTGCGTCGTCCAACAACGAGGACGAGACTCATCTTCCCGCGAGGGAGAACAGCTGGAGCTCGCTCAAGTGCAAGTTTGCGTCGAGGTTTGAGAGAGGGTTTCGTTATGTCTCCAAAACGTCGCTCTCAAGAGTCTATTCCGATTCGATGATGATTGTGCATGCGTTAGGCTCACCTTCGTCAACAACTTCTTCACCTTCTTCAGCGTCTCCTGATTCTGTATGCACAGCAAATCCAAGTGGTGGCAGGAAGAGTTCCTCACAAACTTCCTTGAGACCATCTTCTGTTCCACCACCTTTGATGTTGCCCAAGTTCTCAAGCCTGTCTCTTCTTCCTTCCCAAACTTCTTCTACTGAACCATCGCCAGGTAGGAAGGTTTCTCCTTCTCTTGCAGAGCGCAGAGGCAGTTTAAAAGGGTCTCTGAAGCTGCCAGGTTTGGCTGATTCCAACAGAGGCACAACTGGTTTCACTTTACATCCTGATGATAGTAATGACATTGTATTCAACTTGGAGGGTGTTAGAAAAGGTGATATAAACCCATTAGATGATTGCAAGGAGGGGACAACGCCTGATGGCAGAGTTGTAGATTCAGATCTGCCACAGGAGGAAATGATATCCTCAACCAGTTGCAGTAAATCTGATAGAGATGAATCAGGAAGTGGGGACTTGGGGCAGCCTTTAGCATGTAGGTGGCCAAGTATGGAGATGATTACAGAACTGAGCAGAGCTTACTTAGATTCAGAATCTGTTATAGCAGTTCTGTTGCCAAATGATGATGTAGGAGAAACCAGTTGTAGGATTTTGTACATTTGGATAGGAAAGGCATTCTCTTTCGATGTAGACAGTGTGGAGAATCTTGATTGGGTACAGATTGGTGAAGCCATTTTGTCTCAGATGGACTTGCCAAAAGATACTCCTATGAAGGTAAGTAATAGTTATTGTTATGATACCATGATATGTCAAGGTTATATGTCCAGAGAAGCCGAATCTTATATATAATTTCAAGAAGTTTATTTTTGCATGGTGTTGTGGTTTATTCATTTGGTGGTGACTTGGTTATTGTGGTTCACATGTTGTGTGTCAGTGCTAACTGATAAGTTGCTTCTCCATTTGTTCACAGATAGTTAGAGAAGCTGAGGATCAAACTGAGTTTCTTGCTCTGCTAAGTGCGCTATAGCACCTGTTCCTTCAGATTCCTTCCACCAACACGTTTCCATTTTCAGTTAAGAGTATGCTTCTCAGGTGAGAGTTCTCTAAACACAGTCTGTATTACATTTTGATCTGAGCATGGTTGGAACAAAACACTAATAAGCTAGGATGACCTGTTTTGATTGTTCTTTTTGTTTTGCATCTGATGCAGGTCTCTCTCTCTCTTTCTCTCTCTGGTTATGGAAGGTGACGTTGAGAGAAAACAACTCTCTTGTACAGTTGGGAAAACTTCTTCCACAGACATTGTAATCGTCAAGGAGCCATTTAATAGGGGGCACATTATCAGATAAAACTGTAAGGTTAGGGGCTCTAGGAGGGTTTTAGATTATAATGGACTTCTTACAATGTTTACATATACTCTCACCCGTTGGTAAACCTCCTTTTATGTTGTTCAAGACTTCAAGTACACTAAAGTAGGTTTTACATTCTGGTTGAAGTGTAATCGAATAGTTAGTTTATTAAAGTTCATGGACTGATCTCTTCCTCGTCCAGCTTTGGTCTTTGCGCACGTTTCACCTTTTCTCAGCAAAACCAAACAAAATGGCATTTCGGTTACTTCTTTGGCATGCTTCAAAGAGATATGATTCATGTTGACATTTAGGCCTCGACATCCAGGTACTTTGGATCGGGTTTGAGCCGATTCCTATGGGTCAAAGTTATTTTTGATTTTAGACATTTGGAGTTTGGACCAAACTAGATATATCAAAAATTTAGTTGGGATTTGAATTAGTTTTTTTTTTTCACATCTAGATCGACTTGTAGTTTTCAGATGTAGTGAGTTCTGGTTGGCTTGTAGTTTTCAGATCGGCTTGTAGTTTTCGTATATTTAGGACTTAAAAAAGATTTGAAATATTTGAGTTAGACAAGTAGAACCAAAAAAAACCTAAATCCCAAAAAAATATTCAAAAAATATTTAAATATTCAAAATTTTACTTGAAACCTAAACCAATCATCTGAAAATGCCAAAAATTTAACTTGAATATCCAAAAAAATATTTCTAAAAATCTGAAAACTACTTGAGCCCGAGACGCACATATTCAAAATAAAAGGACTCAATAAATTTTTAAGCATAGACCTAGTTTCAAATCTGTAGTTTTAGATTTCAGTTTAAGTTTTTTGATCAGGGTAAAATGTACATGCCTATTCAAATTGACATGTTTTCGTTACTCAAATTCGTAACCAATGAACGATATGGACTTGGTTTGGGGACCCTAACAGTAGCATCAACCATTTGTTTTCTGCATTCTGGTTCTTAAGTTGTGTTTCTATCCGAGACAAACCCCTATATTCACCTAGTGACAAAATGAGCTTCTAATTATTTGATAGATAAAAGCCCATTAATTTAGCCAAGGCCCACAAGCTAACGATCTAGGGTTTTTATTAGTCTTGTTATGTTTTCATTTTCCTTCTCCGAAACTGATCAAAGGGTTTTCGTTTCGCCGCTCAGGTTTGTCCCCTTTCGCCTTCTACTCAACTTGTATCGCTTTCTGGATATTCAGTAAATGACGTCAAATGTTTCTTGGAAACTATGTGTTTACCTCCCAAAGCTTCAATCTTTGTTCTGCTCTTCTTAGCTAGGCTCATGGTGATTGCTTTCTTACTGATTCACTTCTATGTTTTTAACAGTTTTTTTTTGTGGAAAGGATCTGACTTTGAGTAATGTCTCCAGCTAAAGGTACATCCTTTTTCTTTAATACCTGCTCTGCTATCAATATTGTTATTGTCTTTTTTTTAGGCTATTAATCTCTCTTCCCTGTTGAGATATTGTTGTGTTTACTTTTTTTTAGTCTATTAATTGCTTTTGTTGAGAGTTTATTGTTGTTACTACTATCTTTTCCCTTCCTCAAGTGTATGATGCAACTAGATTCTTGTCTTACATTGATTTGCAATTTGAACAAAGCTTGATGTGTTGTGTTTACTGTTGAATATGTTCTGTAAATCTTTGTTGAAATGGATAATTAATGGGTATCATTTGTTATCTCTAATGCGCTTATTGTGACTATTTTCTATGTGATGGACCTTTTAGTTTTACATCGATTTGCAGTGGAACAAAGCTTTTTTATATGAAATGACTATCTATTTGTTTTGAGCCTTTTTTTTCTCAAAATTGCGTTTGAGTTGAATCCGAAATTAATATGTCCTGTAACTAGCAGAAATCTATGTGGAATTGGTTAATAATGGTTATAAATTGCATTTAAATGAGTTTTGCTTACGTTCTTTGTTGCAGTTGATGTCACTAAGAAGGCCGACCCAAAGGCCAAGGCCTTGAAAGCTGCGAAAGCGGTGAAATCAGGCCAAATCACCAAGAAGAAGGCGAACAAGATTAGGACGAAGGTGACATTCCACAGGCCAAAGACATTGACAAAGGCTAGAGACCCCAAGTACCCACGCATCAGTGCCACTCCGAGGAACAAGTTGGACCACTACGGAATCCTCAAGTACCCACTCACCACCGAGTCTGCGATGAAGAAGATCGAAGACAACAACACCTTGGTCTTCATTGTTGATATCCGTGCTGACAAGAAGAAGATCAAAGATGCTGTCAAGAAGATGTACGACATTCAGACCAAGAAAGTCAACACCCTCATCAGGTAGACACACATACACTTGAAAGCAAACAAAATTGGAATCATCTTGGTCTTTAAATTGAAATGCTTTGTTTGCAGGCCTGATGGAACGAAGAAGGCGTACGTGAGATTGACTCCTGATTATGATGCTTTGGATGTGGCTAACAAAATCGGAATCATCTAAACAAGCTATTATCATCTGAGCTCTGTCATTTTACTTTTGGAGTTGAAAACAGACTTCTTGTCTTAGTCTCAGTTTTGCTAGAAAAAGATAATTTCTTTGTTGTGCTTTATCGTTGGATTCGAAGCTATGTTTTGGTATTTATTTCTCATCCTTTTCTCCAATTTCTATTGCTGCCTATTTTATACGGGTTAAATTTTGTTAAATCGATTTAAGTGTACCATTTCTATTCCAGCCTTTCGATATCGGTTAAATCTGGTTAAAGCGTACCAATTTTAAATCCAACTAGGATTTGATCTGAGTTTTGCCAATTTTGTTTCCACATTTATACGAATAGAATAGGGTTAGAAGATCTGCTCTATTAATTTAGTGTCCTATTTGAAATTTAGCATGGGATATAGTTTTATTCGAAATTTATCATGATATATTTTAAACTATATATTTAACATCCTATGACTATAACTTTTGTATGGAAAGTTGTTAGACGCTATGCACGCGGCGCATTAGAGCCTACCAAATTATTAAAAAAGCAGAAAAAATTGTGGAGTAAGGAGATAATTTTGAGAAAACTGTCATTTAAATACCGACAATTATACCAATTTGTTATTATCAAATCTAAAAGAGATTATATTATAAATATTTAAAACTAAACAAAACTAAACAAATCCAAATCATTTAGATAAATGTAGATTAAGAAATATCCTCCCTTCTTTTAGGAATCCTTAAGCTTACAACAAACCTAACCTTCTTAGCCTGGCTTAAGTTGAATAAATTTGATTCATTTTCCTGAACTCTCACTTGCATTAAAATACCAAACTACTACACTTACAAGAAGAGGCAAAAGAAATTCAAAAGAAGGAAAGATGGATTTAGTGTTGGGAGAATCAGTTACGCTCCGTGCATGCATATTTTCTACGAGTCCTATTGAACGTTTTCAAAGGTCCTACTTCTTTTGATGAAATTAAGACTTACAAAAATGTCATTCACAAGAGCTATAAAGATGCATGTTATGCCCGTGTATAGTGGTAGCTATATACGTCAACACTTTGTTATTATGCTTCTTTCTCTCAGAGTTTATCTCAACCAGAAGTTGTATGGGAGCAAATTTGGGAATTGTTATGAGAAGACATTGAAAATATGAGACATTATTTCAATCGGCCAGGTATGATGTTTTTTTATTATTGTTCATTGTTTGGTATGGGAGAAGCTAATATGAGATTAACTACTGAATGAATTTTTGTCATTGTTTAATTTGTATAAAGAACTAATGCTGAGTGTTGACAATAAAAAAATGACTGATGAGCAATAGAAAATTTACAATAAGATTCTGAGTGCTGTTGGAAGAAAAAGGTGGAGTTTATTTTGTCTATCGATTTGGTGGCACTGGCAAGACATTCCTTTGGAGATTACTATCTTCTGCTATTAGATCTAAAGGAGATACTGTTCTTAATGTTGCCTCTAGAGAAATTGCTTCTCTATTGTCACAGGCAGATAGGACAGCACATTCAAGGTTTGGAATACCTATAAATCCTTTGAGTTTACAACATGTTCAATGGCTCATGGAACTGATCATGCCAATTTGGTAAAGGAAGCCTCTTTTATTATATGTGATGAAGCACTAATAATGAGTAAGCATTGTTTTCAAGCATTAGATATAAGTTTGAATAATTTAGTTCAGAATGAAAGCAACAAACCATTTGGTGGAAAGCTTGTTGTTTTTGGAGGTGATTTTAGACAAGTACTTCCTGTAACACATGAAGCTAGTTGGACAAAAATTGTGTTGGCTGCACTTAATTCGTCGTATCTCTGGGAACGTTGTAAAGTTCTGAAACTTACAAAGAACATACAGCTTTACTCTAATGGTTTAACTGTTGAAGAGGTGAAGGATCTTATGGAATTCTGTCAATATATATTAGATGTTTTAGATGGAAAAATTGCAGCCTAATGATGGTGAAGCTCAAGAGTTTCTCGTTACAAATTCAAAATATCACAGCTGTCAGTCATGAAGTGTATGGAGATTCATCTTTATTGCAAGAGGTGAAGGATCTTTAGTAAATTTTTTTTTAGCAAAAAAAAAAAAGGTGAAGGATCCAAAGTTTTTTCAAGAGTGAACAATCCTATGTCTAACTAACGAAGATGTCAATATGATTATAATGATCATATCTTAGATAAGCTTGATGGTTAGTCAGATTTACAAAAATATTTAAGTATATGTCTAAAACTAAATTATTTTGCAGAGTGTATATAACAATATTTACAAAATATTAGGAATATTTTTGTATAGATAATAGTACATTAATATAATATTTCTAATATTTTGTAAATATTGTTATACAAAAATACTATATTGTAAACTTAAACAACAAAAATAAAAACATTATATACGACAACATATATATATATAATAATGTCATCTTTAAAATTATATTTATTAAAAATAAACGTTTTCATCATACGAAGATTAGAATCTAGGTAATTTTCTGACCTGACCTTATTTTAATTTTTGATTTTTAAATATTTGAATTTGATCCGTAACATAATTTTTTTTTCTTAAGGTATGAATCTTACGTTTTGATATTACAAACCTGTGTGTTTTATATGTCAAACAAAATCTTGTCTTAACCAAACAAATTTTATTTTCATTGAAATAATAATAGTTAAACAAAAAACATTTTTCTCATTATCCTTCAAGTTTCTGAGCATGTGTCGATTTATAAAATATTTCTTTATTTTTTATTTTGTTTATTATACTAGATTTAAACATCAATTTTTTACATTGTTAATGTGTCTAATGATTTTTGCGAAACAAATATTACATAATTTAAAAATTGTAATTTTTACTGAAATAAACAAAAAACTTCAATCTAAAAAAATTGTTTTATATTTTTGTATTGTTTATTGCTCAAATTATAATATCTTGTCAGTATGCATGCATGTTGTTGATATGTTTATGACTCAAATAACAATATTAATTAAATATATTTATATGGTATTAAATTCATTAAACATTTGTTAGCAGATGACCTTAATGAAGATTTTTACGTGGCC
Organism: Brassica nigra; assembly: GCA_016432835.1. Classification (NCBI taxonomy): domain Eukaryota; kingdom Viridiplantae; phylum Streptophyta; class Magnoliopsida; order Brassicales; family Brassicaceae; genus Brassica; species Brassica nigra. The sequence goes on from CM028246.1 coordinate 2,681,786, forward strand.
ATTTGAAAATTTTAAGTAATTAATAAATATTATTACATAATTAATTAATTTATTGATATCTTTTTTAAAAATAAGCTAGGGGTAGACGGTGATTCAAGCCTCAACATACTAATTATATGGAAGCATGTTTACCATTATCAGACAGACCCGATTGCTTGCAATTGAAATTAAATATCTATGTCATCTGACCACGTAAATGTATAAATCTGAATTTGGTAAATCTCGAATCTGAAATTTTAGTATCTTTCCAATTTTGCTGTACCACTCGATCACACTTGTATAATTTGATACGAAAATATTAATAACTTAATATTCATATATTTATATTTTATATTTTCTGATTTAACATTTAGTTACAAAAATAATCTTGATAAAATACAAAACTTAAAAATTTAAGTAATATATATTATACTATTTTTAAAAAACCAAAGTTAGTTTTAAAAGGTACCTTTTAATAAGATATATTGGATTTCATGTATAATATTAGTAATATACTAATTCATAATGTTTTATTGTTTTAGGCTTTTAGCTTAAGTTTGAAAACGTGACAGTTTGGGACCAACTCAAACAAGTAAAGCCACCAAGTCATTATCATGTTATCGTCCATGTGGAACTCGTGAGCTATAAAAATCATTTATAATAGAAAAAAGTAATTGCTAGTTATATGAAGTATTGACCAATAGGCCTGAGATTTATTATCTGAGATCCGGATTCGATCTGAGATCCGATCCGGATTCGATCTGAGATCCGATCCGGATCCGTTCCAAAAATTCGGATATCCGTAGGGGCTGAATCCGAATCCGGATCCGGGTAGTAAAAGGTTGGATCCGTCAAAACCATATCTGGATCCGGATATCTAAAATTTTTAGTCCAAATATCCGGATCCGTAATTTTTATTAATAATTATTTTAAAATAGTAATATCTATATATAAAACTTATTTTATTTATTATATTTTCATTTTATTTATATATAAATTTTATATAAAATTTGTAATAGCATACATAAAAATAATTTAAAACATTATATACATTTTATTTTTAAAGTATTGTTAATATTTTATATAATTTAATATTATTCTTCTATTTATTTTAAGGTTCAAAATCGGATCCCGATATCCGGGATATTACAATTTTAGAAGGATATCCGACACCGATACCCAAGAACCCAGTCACGGATAAAGATAGTGAAATCATGAATACGCGAGATAAGGATCCGGATCCAAATACCTCAAAATATCCCGGATACCCAATCTGTTCCACCCTTATTGACCAACACATGGATAACTATTTACACTGAACTATATATATATATATATATTTAACTATAGAAAGTGTATATTATTCATAACAATATCACTTAATTTAATGATGTCATGTAGTTAACATGAGAAAGTTAATTTCATTATTTCAAAAGTGACTTAGGTGTTAGAGACATTAGCTACATCTAGTTTTCCTATTGATCAAATAAAATATGAACGCCTAATCGTAATTTAACGAAAACCTAACCAGACCCGGCCTAATAAAAAAATAAAATTTAGTCAAAACTTTTTGAAATTGGTCCAAGGAAAAAAATTAAATATCGGGACATTGTCTCTTTGCAGTGACAAAGAAAAAAAATCTAATAAATTAGAGTTTTGATTCAAATTGATGAGAGAGAAAGGAAGTTGATGAAATCGTGTGGAATTATTGACTATATATATATATATATATATAGAGAGAGTTAATCAGTTTCAGGGTCAATTAACTCCTCTCTCTCTCGATTATAGTTAAACAATTTGGTCGACAAAAGGACGATAATTATATATATATATATATATATATATATATATATATATATATATATATATATATATATATATATATATATATATATATATATATATATATATATATATATATATATATATATATATATATATATCTTTAGTATGAATAAATATTAAATGAGACTTTTAACTAATATGAATTTATGATCATTTGTATCTTGTTATAATGTAAATTTTAATTCATTGATCACAAAATTTTAATTGTGAGACATTTAACAAATGAAATACTTTATAGTCATTAAAAAAATTAAAAATACAACATTTACAAGAAACTAAATTTTATTATATGCTTATTATTATTGCTTAATTTATGTTAATAATATAAAAGTAAACAAAAATGATATACGTGTCATATAAAAGTAAACAAAAATGATATAAGATACACAAATTATTATCAAAATATTATTATCCAAAAATGATATAATCACCCTCCCCCCTAGGGCTTTATATATAAATGTGTTATGGCCTTCTCCCTCTTCACTGAACACACACCAGAGAAAGTAATATGAGCTATCATCAAACAACGGTGAGATAGATTATCTTATCTCTCTCTCTCATTTCTCATCACACTCTTCCCTTTTAATGCAGATTTATCATATTCTTACTATAACTTCATGATATAATCTCATGTTATCTTGAATTATTATTTTTATTTGTGTTAATCTTCTTCATGATATAAATAGCTCACGGAAATTGTCTTTCATCTGTTTCTGCCATTTTTAATCTCAAATTTGTATGTTTTCATTTAATGGGAGAGAAGCAGGTGTTGAAGCAACTAGAGCCATGGGGTGAGCTTAAAGACAAAGTGGTTCTTCTGACAGGAGCTTCTTCTGGTATAGGACGAGAGGTTTGTCTTGATCTTGGCAAAGCTGGCTGTAAGATTATCGCAGCAGCTCGTCGCGTCGACCGTCTCGAAACTCTGTGCTCTGAAATCAACAGCTTAAGTCCAACCGAAATCAAATTAGCCGCACCGCTCGAGCTAGACGTTTCATCAGACGCAGCCACCATTCAAAAAGCTGTCAAACAAGCTTGGGACATTTTTGGAAAGATAGATGTGTTGATTAACAATGCTGGAATCAGAGGCAATGTCAAGACGTGTTTGGACTTGTCTGAAGACGAGTGGGACCGAGTCTTCAGAACCAACTTAACCGGACCTTGGTTAGTATCCAAATACGTCTGCAGTTTAATGAGGGACGCTAAACGCGGTGGCTCCGTGATAAACGTCTCGTCCGTCGCCGGTCTCCACCGCGGTGCGCTACCCGGTGGACTTGCCTATGCTTGTTCTAAAACCGGTGTTCACACCATGACAAGGATGATGGCTGTTGAGTTAGGTGCGTACAATATAAGAGTGAACTCGATCGCACCGGGAATTCTCAAGTCAGAGATCACTCAAGGTCTTATGCAAAAAGAGTGGTTTAAGAAAGTGAACGAGAGGATTGTACCGTTAAAGGTGCAGCAGACCGTGGATCCGGGAATTACCTCGCTTGTTCGCTATCTCATTCATGACTCTTCTCGGTATGTCTCCGGAAATATATACATTCTTGACTCTGGATCTACAATACCTGGCCTGCCAATTTTTTCTTCTCTTTGAGCCTCAAATCGTGTGTGTTGGAATACTAATAAGTGTATAAATTTACACATTTTCTTCACATACATTGTCTTTCTAGAACACTCTAGCACACCTAATCCATTGAAGCCTAAAACCGGTAATCAAGTTTAGAGATCAACCAAACAATAATAGTAGAAATGCGGCCAGAGATTCTGTTTAATGAATTGTATAAATCAATTGAAAAAGATGGAACAAGTTACTCTGTACAAAATAAGAACATATGGTCAAGTAATCTAAGAGCAGATAGTCATTCTCTCTATCTCCCCTCCCCTTTTTTTTTCTTACTTCTCTTTTTATAAGTTATTTCCTCTTTCTTACTCCAACTGCTCCCTCTAGTCATCATTATAGCTACGCGTATGCACAGTCATCAGTGAGGCAGTTGACAGCTATGTTCGGCGCCGGGGCTACATCTTGTGTCCTGCTTCGTTGAGCCGTCCCATAGTGTGTTAGAGTCCCTCTGAACGATCAGATGAAAGAGTTATCGCCTTGAATTGACCTGTGATTATTTCTTTTCTTTTTTTTGAGCCTTGTCTCTCTTTTGGAACGAGTGTAGAAAGATCCAAATTTCATGATTTATATGACTCTAGAGTAGATTAATAAATATTATATTAAACTTTTTAATCATATAAAATAAAATCATCTAAAACTTATTAAAATCTAATAGTCTCAAACTTTGAATTGAATACACTCCCTACCTTTACTTGTAGTAATAAATTATAATTTTTAAATTATCGTTTGTTTTATAAATAGTGTGATTGTTATAGTATATTGTTATAAAATAAAATAAAAATAGAACTTTAAAAATTATGATTTGTAGAATAAATTTATAATAATTAGAAAGAGAATATTTGACAATTTTTTTAGAATAAAAGTTAGTGGTAACAAATTGATCAAATGTTTTCCAGTTCACAGTAGAGCCCACTCAAATAACTTTTTCTTCCCTCATACTACTATCAAATAATGTCATTATTATGCAGTCATCCGTGTGGAACTCGTGACAAAAATTATTTATAATACTATTATTTTAGCTTGTTTCCAAAAAAGAGCGATAACAAATCTTTTTGCAATCAGATCTAATAGTTGAATACAAAAAAGAAATGAAAAAAGTACATATAAAATAATAGATTCAGAAAACCTAATTAGTTTGGTAATCACACAAAATCAGTTACAGATCTTGATAGCCACGTTAAATTGTCGTTTTGATTTACAGAGAAGAAGGCTTTATAAATGTGTTATGGGCTTTTCCTTCTTCACTGAACACACACCAGAGAAAGTAATATGAGCAACCATCAGACAAAGGTGAGATTATTATATCTCTCTCTATTTTCTCATTACCCCCTTCACACTTTTTCCTTTTTTTTTTTTGGGCAACATACTTTTTCCTTTTTAAAATGCAGATTTATAAGATAAGGTTTTCAATACATTTCCCTGCTATAACTTGACGATAAGATCTCATGTTATCTTGATTTTTTTTATTATTTGGGTTATCTTCTTCATCATATGTATAGTTCGTGGAAATAGTCATTCAGATATTTACTGCCTTTTTTATAAAAATTTTGTTTATTTGCTTTTTAATGGGAGAGAAGCAGGTGTTGAAGCCACTCGAGCCATGGTGTGAGCTTAAAGACAAAGTGGTTCTTCTAACCGGAGCTTCTTCTGGTATAGGAAGAGAGGTCTGTCTAGATCTGGCCAAAGCTGGTTGTAAGATTATCGCAGCAGCTCGTCGCGTCGACCGTCTCGAATCTCTCTGTTCTGAAATCAACAGCTTAAGTTCAACCGGGATCAAATTAGCCGCACCGCTCGAGCTAGACGTTTCATCAGACGCAGCCACCATTCAAAAAGCTGTCAAAGAAGCTTGGGAGATCTTCGGAAAGATAGATGTGTTGATCAACAACGCTGGAATCAGAGGCAATGTCAAGACGAGTTTGGATTTGTCTGAAGACGAGTGGGACAGAGTCTTCAGAACCAACTTAACCGGTCCTTGGTTAGTATCCAAATACGTCTGCAGCTTGATGCGTGACGCTAAACGTGGCGGCTCGGTGATAAACGTCTCGTCCATCGCCGGTCTCCACCGTGGAATGTTACCGGGTGGACTCGCCTATGCTTGTTCCAAAGGCGGTGTTGACACCATGACGAGGATGATGGCTATTGAGCTAGGTGTGTACAACATAAGAGTGAACTCAATCGCACCGGGGCTTCTTAAGTCAGAGATCACGCAAGGTCTTATGCAAAAAGAGTGGCTTAAGAACGTGACCGAGAGGAGTATCCCATTAAAGGTGCAACAGACCGTGGATCCAGGACTTACCTCGTTGGTTCGCTATCTCATTCATGACTCTTCCCGTTATGTCTCAGGGAACACATACATTCTCGACTCCGGAGCTACAGTACCTGGCTTGCCCATTTTTTCTTCTCTTTGAGCCTCAAATCTCGTGTGCTGTGTGTAATACTAATAAGCGAAATACATTTACACATTTTCTTTACATACATTGTCTTCTTAGAACAATCTGGCACACACAATCGATATACCTTGGAGAAAGAAGCTTCATCAGCGTGGAAATCTATTCCTACAAGCCCTATTTGTTACAGAACTAACCGTGGTTGCATCATTTCTATCATTGACGGACGTTGCAAAACTCTATATTAATCGATGTTGGCGTAGACCTTTACCGAAGTGTGGTTGCATCAAACGGACGTATAATCCATTCTTTGCTGATAAAGCATCATGTGTACCTTCCTCCACTATTCTCCCTCCATTGAGAACCACAATGTTATCCACATGCCTCATCATAGCCGCTCTATGCGCTATCAGAATCGTCGTTTTATTCCCCATTATCAATGTATCAAGAGCTTCTTGGACGACCCGGCTTGATTCAGATTCGATAGACGAGCTTGCTTCATCTATCAAGATGATGGGAGCGTTCTTCAGCACTACACGTGCTATCGCTATTCTCTGTTTCTGTCCTGGGGTAAGTTCCACACCTCTCATCCCCACATGTGTGTCGTAGCCGTGAGGTAAGCTGCTGATGAAATGGTGAGCGTTTGCTATTCTCGCCGCTTCCTTCATCTCAGCTTCGCTAGCGTTATGCCTTGCGTATATGATGTTGTCTCTGATGGTCGTGGAAAAGATTATGGGTTCTTGCTGAACCAGACCCATGTGACTTCTCAACCATCTCAAGTTATATAGCTTTAAGTCACGCCCGTCTAGTAGGACTCGACCAGCGACTGGGTCGTAGTATCTCTCCACTAGTGAGATTATTGTGCTTTTACCGGAACCTGAGACGCCAACCACAGCTAACGTTTGTCCCCCACTGACTTTGAGACTAAAGTTGCTCAACACTAACACTTCTGGTCGACTTGGGTAGCAGAAGTCGATGCTTTTCAGTTCAATGCTTCCGTAGACATTAGGCGGTTTGAGAGCGGAGTTGTCATCTGGTTCAATCGTAGGGACTCGATCTATGATTTCAAATACTGATATGAGAGACTTACGGCGCTTGAGAATGTAAGGTGCTAACCCAAAAGGCTCGACTAGAGCAAAGGTAGCAAAAGAGAAGACCATGTATTCCGTTATAGCTGTGGGTAACTTCATATAGCCGCGTTTAACAGATAGGGCAGTGCACAATAAGAGGAGCGCGTTGCAGGCGAAGAGAAGAAACTGTGAGAAACCAAACGCAAAACCGATAGCCATCCCGTGTAAAAAGCTCTGTCTGAGTATCCGCTGGAGTTGCATCCTGTAGAGTTCCATCACCTTGTTACCAGCACAGAAGGCAACAACAGTGTAGATGTTTCTTACAGCATCCTCGAGGACTAACGATGCCTTTCTATGCATCTCCTGGATGCCTTTTGAGAATCCAGAAAGCCACAGTTTCTGCAAATTCATTTAGAGGATAATTAATATTCAATGTGGGCTCAATTCAAAAAAAATATATATTCGATGTGGGCTAGATAACCAAACAAATCTGAGCTATGTGCATGAGAATGAAATGGCAAAAAGCAACGAAGCACATGCTTAACCGCTACTTGAACTGGAAAAGTATCACAAAAACAGAAACACATGTGAAAGAGGGGATAATGACCGAAAATTTACTAAAATATAAAATAAGAAAATAAATTTAAAGCAATCATCTAGAAGAAACGATGCAAACCTGAGCAATGGCAGAAAGAGAGAGTATTGGCAGAGTTGCCAACGCAACAAGGGCCAAACGCCAACCAAGCAGCAACCCAATAAGAAGAGCAACAATAACAGCAAAACTATCTTGAATAAATATCGAAAGCCTGTTGCTGAAGGCAGCTCGGACAAAGGTAGCATCATTTGCTAAACGCATGGATAACGTATCGGGACTGTTCTCTTCATGATCGAACCATCCAACTTCGTTACGCAGCATTGCTGTAAATCAGAGAAATTAATGATGCGAGGCAAGTCAAAGTATTTAAAATGTGGTGAAGTTAAAATGAATAAAAAAATTTCGGTACCTGAGAACATCATCCTCCGAACTCTCTCTGTTGTTTTCTCCCCCATAATACCAAAGTAAAAATGCTGCAAGAAATTGGCAACAACTGTCACTATCCCCATGGCGGCAAGGATCAAACACCATTTGTCAACCTGCTCGCGCAGGTGGCCTCCTTTGCTCTTATAATATTCCGTGACTACCAACGCCATGACATAAGCCAGCAGAGGATTGAAAGACCCAAAGATGGCAGCACCAACACTCCCTAATAGAGCATATAGCCATTCTGGGAGACTAAGCTGTGCCAACCTCCAAAACGAAGGTGACTCCTTGTGTTGAACATCCTTACCATTTGCTATAGTGTCACCAGAGGAACTAAGAGGACGGCTAAATGTCTGAGAATGGGAACGCTCGTTTTTAGGATCTGATGTCAAAAGGGGTGAAACAGGGGACTCAGGATCTGAGCCGTTTGATTTATGCTGTGGACAGTGGACGTCGATTTTAGGAAGTTCTGGTAATCTCATCTCGAAACTATCTTGCCTTTTCATAGTTGGCTCTTTATCAGCATCGTTCAGAGGCAAGCCATGTTCCCCCATTTTCTCAGGTCCAGAAGCGCTATGATCATTAGCTGATTCTTCAGTATTAAAACACAAATCCTGGGGACGGAACACGCCATTACCTCTTTGAAGAGATGGAGACTTCATCATTTTGGGTGATGATGGCTCTTGGACGCCACAGCCAGCTGAAGAGTCCCTCTCAATCTGAAACACTGCAGACTCCTTGTAGTTTCGAACTGGCATCCTGGATGAACATACAAGTTCCTTAAACAAATATAATTAACAAAAATACACCTTCTAAAATATAATAACAGGAAACAGATGCCCAAACAAATATTCTGCCACTAGAACTTTCAACACACGAGTAAATGGTTATGTTCTAAGCTATCATACCTTCTCGGAAGCTTTGTTGCTTCTTCACACTTCAGAAGCTCAGCATACAGCCCACCAAGATTAATCAATTCATCGTGTGTACCCATTTCAACGAGCTGACCCTCCTCCATCACGGCAATATAGTCAGCATTTTTTATCAAACTTAGCCGCCGGGCTATTATTATGGTTGACCGTCCCAACATTAGAAGATCAAGAGCTTCCTGAACAATTCTTTCAGCTTCAAAATCTAGTCCTCCAGTTACTTCATCAAGCAGAAGAATTGTTGGATTCAAAAGCACAGCTCTAGCGATCGAAAGTTTTATTTTCTGCTCCTCTGTCATTGCTAAACCGGCTCTCCCTACCTAGAAGTCAAACAAGGCATTTCCCACTTCAAGGTTGAATACCAACTGACAAAACAGGATTTCATAACACACTTTTCAAAAACAAAATTCTACCTGAGTTTCATATCCCTTTTCAAGTGAGCTGATAAACGTGTGTGCATGCGCAATTTTAGCTGCCTCCTCTATCTGATCAAGAGTAGCATCACGACCATATGCAATATTCTCTCTTATGCTCAAGCTTAGCAGAGCAGGCTCTTGTGTCACCAGGCCTATTTGGCTTCTCAGCCACTCCAGTTTTAGATTTTTAATATTTTCTCCATCAAGAAGAACTTCTCCTGCATAAGTGAAACCACAAATGTCGTCAGCTCATGACTGTCTCCATGCACAGGTGAATGGTGCATCTTAAATCACAAGTCATAGTACCTAATGTCGGATCATAAAACCGTTCCATTAGAGGAATGATGCTGCTTTTTCCAGAACCATTTCTACCAACAAGTGCAATTGCTTTTTTAGCAGGAACAGTGAGATAAAATCCACTCAAGATTGGAATTTCAGGCCGTGACAAATAGCTGAAATACACATTCCGGAACTCTATATTTCCTTGAACAGAAGCCAGCACAGCTCCCTCTTGATTAGCCACAGAGGATGGCGGAGTTATCATCTCAAACAGTCTATACGCAGCAATCCTTCCTTGATCAAACGAATAGAAGTTCGTAGCAGCTTGATTCAAACCCCTAGCCAACAGAGTATACATAGTCAAGACAAGTTATATATATATATATATATACACAACATCAGTAGATTTAGAGCTTACAGGCCACTTAGAATAACAGCAAAAAGGGCTGCTACGATTTCTCCACCATTTGCTCTTCCACTGGTAACAAAGAATCGTCCAATCCAAAGTTGTAGCGCACACGAGCATATAGCAAGCCCATAAGTGAATCCAAGACCAAGGCCTTGCACAAGACTAATCAATATACCGGATCTCAGTGTTGCTTGAAGGGAGGTTGCATATGAATATTTTGCAAGAGTTTCATTTGTAAAGGCATATAAAGTCCTAATGTACGAGATCGCCTGCACGTTTAAGATAAATACTTCCATGAGTTAGAATATTCACACCAAATTTTAACCGAGGCAATGAACTATCTTTGAAGGGAGCATTATAAAGTGGGATCTGTTAGTTACTACTACGCATTCCCAGTGACGCAATATCCAATTAATACATTCAGAATTAAAGGTCCCCTCCTAGCATAACAACTACAACGCTATCTCTTGGTCTATATTTTGAAATGAAACTGGCAGAAAATTAACTGATTGTTGTTTGCAGTAAACCTCATGTCCTCTAGTGAGGTATTCCAAATATTCGGGCGGCCTAAGTATAGTGCTAATTAACCCTCTTCGACTCTAACTACCATTTTATGAACCTAACACAATAAGATTCGTCAAATAATAGCAAAATAAACAAGAAAAGATGTTGAACTCTGTAAGCGTCAAACATGCAGAAAACGAAAGTTCAATGCCTACTCTATAAGAAAATTGATTTATCTCAAGTTTTTTTTTCTTCTTAGCGTCTAGTTTCCAACGTTGAATAGTTCACCGATCAAACTGTTACCAACAAACATCAAGTTTCGAATTGCGTTGAAGAGAAAATAATTGGTGCTAATTCCATAATTTCCAAATAAACCTAGCAATCATAATACCTGTTCAGCAATGCCGGCAGCTTCAGCATACGCATCTTGTATGTTCTCAGCAAGCCTGTGAAGAAATATATTTGATATACCTCCTGCAGCAACGATGAAAGGACCAGTGGCTAGTGTAATGAGCGCAATTTCCCAGCAATTGATAAATCCAATAACAAGTCCACTGATAAACGTAGCCATGTTATGAATATAATTCCCTACCTGCATAGTCCAGCATCACGAAAGAAGATTAAAGAATTAGCGAAGAAGTACAACTCACAATGAGAACAAAAAGACTCAAAGTCAAACATGTTAAAGCTGGACATACTTTCTCACTTAAAGCTGACTGAATGAGCAAAACATCGCTCAGCACTTGGCTCACAATATCCCCATTGTTACCATACGTATCAAAGAAACTCATATCCTGATTCAACAGTACTTGTACATACTTGGACCTGATCACAGCAGTCTGCCTCTCTCCAGTCAGTATCCAACAAGACACCTCTATAATAAAATAAGCAACATTAAGTTAACCTCATCATCGCATCTGTGGAAAAGATTCATACGTTTTAGCGAAGATCGACTTACCAATCCAACCAGAAACGAAAACACCCACGGCGATGTACACAATAGTCAAGGAAAGCTGCACGATGAGGCACAAATCACTTAGAGAGGAACACTTAATTAGAAACTATAGCTCTTAAGCAATTCACTGAATCAACCACAACCTAATTACGGCCTAACGAGTTCTTGAACATTGCAACCTTCTAATCCAGCAATCTAACAAGATTTTCAACTAACCTCGACGAGTCGGTGATACTGATCCTCAGATCTCCCACCGGAGGAGAAAGCAAGGACCTCAACGATCTTCGCGAAGTAGTGCAAGTACACAATCAGCGCGGAGCCGTGAGCAGCGGCAGCCACGGAGCCGAGGATCATAAGCACCCAATCGAAACGATCGGCGCAAGCGAAGAGCTGAGAGAAAGGAACCGCCGCGGGAGGTGGCGGCTCGACCTCGTCGGACTCCTCCATCTCCTCGTCATCCTCCGCCTGCGCCGCCGCCGCGGCTGTTCCGCCGGTCTCGCTTGGGTCGGGATAGGGGGAGGGAGACTCGGGAGGCTCGGAGACCTCGGAGACTGGGGTTAGTGGCTGCATATGAGGCGGAGACCATCCGAATAGACCTCTGGAGATCATCATCTTTGGGGGAGTGAGGAGTAACCAAACCTGTGCTGATAGAGAGATGATGATGAAGAAGAAGAAGAATTGGAGCAGGTCTCTCTCTGCTAACGGTCACGGCGACTGCGAATGTTTTTAGATATTTTTTCTGGTGAGCTGGTTGTCAACTATTCAAGTCTATTTTTCTATTTTTTTTTCAAATCAAACATAAATTATTAAAGAGTTTCTAAATCCTATGAGATTTTTCATTTTTTTTCTAGTGAACGCGTTGAATTATTTTCTGTAAAACTAATTAGAATATCAGAACACAAAATAAATTTGGTAAATTTTGAGTTACAAAATCAAAAATCAAATGATACTAAGAAAATGAATATTTATTATCTAACATATTTAAAATCAAACTAACTAATCGAATATAATCACCCAAAACCGATCTAAATATCTATGTAGATCCAAAAAATTTCTACCCAAAAATTCTTCTAGATCGATCAAAACTAACTAAACTCAATTCAAAATCAGAAAATTCATAACTGAATATAATTAAAATTAAACATCTTTAAATTCCAATGTTGACAGCTAATATATATATAATTTAAATTCTAATTAATTATGTAATTATAATTTATGAAAATAGTTTATAGATAATCGTATAGCTAACAATTTTATAGTTATGAGAATTTACGTCTCACGATACTCTTTGCGCTATAAAATCACTTACAATTATTTACTCTATAATATGAAGAATTTGCATTTTTTAGAGTTTGAATCCAAATCATTTATGTAGAAATATTAATGAACCATTAATATCGCTAAACTAAGGAAAATAACACCATAATAACTCAAAATTCGTTCACTAACCAAATTATTCATATTTCTACCTCTTTCTACAAAACCAATTTCCCTTTTTTCTTGGCTATTTCACAGATAAACCCCTAAAATAAAGGGACTTGCACAATGTCGAAGTTTACAAACATAATTTCATTACTACTAAATCATAAATAAAACGTGTAAAAGATAAGACATGAAGTCACAATCATAGCATTCATATTTTTATGTTGGATCGGCTTCAATTCTTGACTTTTTCTAGGTTTCTTCCAGTCTGATTGTCCGGGTAAAATGGTCAAGACCAAAATAAATACAGGATAATCTCTCTCCTTATTACTGTATGTATCTCCTAGAATAAATAAGGTGTTAGGAATGAGTTGTTAGAGACATAACACTGAAGACAACAAATCTAAATAAAAAGCATCGATGAAAATGTGAGGGTGCAGGTGGTGGAGAGAACGGTGCTACCACAAGTGAGAATATCATTATTCCCCTTGGACAATCAGTAGTTATGTAATGGGAGACAATGTGAAGAAGTCAGAGTATTGAATCTCGCTTACTGGAGAAGAATAATGTTAAGGGAAAGAGAGAGAGAGAGAAGAAGAATGAACAAATACAAGAACTCAGGCTTTTTCAAAACATAAAAGTACCAAACCAAACTTGATGTTTTTTTCAAACAGTGATCTTGAAAGAATCTACCACAGTGTGAAGCCTATCTTTCATCTTCTCCCACCTCCTCTCATTAGCCCCAGTCGTTAATGTGTAGAATTTTCCTGCACAACAAAAAAACATGTATATTTTAGAGTCATGACTAGGTAAATTGAGAAAAATCAGATATCATTGTGGACTTTCATGGATATGATATATACCATTGAAAACTGTGATTACACCCAAAGCATGGCGGGTGTAGTTTCTAGCCTGAGCAGTGAACTCAAACTGATAATAAGTCTTCCCATCCACTTCTTGCTGCAACAACTCAAACAAAACCAAACAATCAAAACCACACTCTCTCCTATAGCCTCCACTCAAAAACATAGTGAAAGGTAGCTAGAAGGGAGTGAGCAGACACCTCTGATGCATCAATAAGAGTAGTCTTCTGATTTGGAGGTGCCAAAACTTTCTTTACCAGTGTTTCAGCGATCTGTGACCACACCAACGTTCCAATCATTTCACCATTTTTTTGAGAAAATAAATATACTTTACATCTCAAAACAATTCTTACAAATATATTCACGTCTCTGCACTAGACAATTTAATAAGAATTTTTTATAAAATTTTGTTATTAACTCTTTATGGCCAGGATCGACCATGAACATATATAGAACCTACCTCCTTCGGTGGGCCGAAATCTTTGATAGTCTGTTTGCTAGTAGGGATCAAATTGACACTAACGCTTTCTAACGGCTCAATCACATCTTTGTATACCTTATCTTGACCTTCAATCACAACTTCCTGACACCAAACACAACCATTGTTTGGTCAGTCTTTGAAAATGTCAGAGTCTTAAAATCCATGAGAAAAGAGTATAACCTGCCAACCAAAGGGATACAGAAACGCATATGCATCCTTATTGTCGGAGACAGTCATGAATCCTTTCTTGCTTTCTGCAGCAACTGAACCATAATCAATCCTCTTAGAATAATTTCAGCTAAGAGGAGGTGTATCAAAGAAACTAAGATAGGATTAGAAAACAAGACACTACTAACTTACATGATGATGGAGCTTTACTCAGCAATGAGATCCAAGGAGCAACAACTCCTAGCGTTACCACCACACGTCTCCTCTGACATTTATCTTGAAAAAAACAATAAAGAATACAAAAACTATGTAAATGGTTTTTTCTTTTTCTTCAATCACATTCACATTCAAACAAAGACAGACCCTGAATATCAGAAGAGGAAGATGGAGACTGCTCAGCCCGAACAAGAAATGAAACTCCTCTCCTACCGACATATCTGCTGCTCTGTAATGACAGATACTAAGGGTAGTGTTAGATAATAGAGAATTCAATTGAGTGATTTAAAGAAGAAGAAGAAGAAGAAGCATGAAAGAGTAGAGAAGAAACCTTAGGGATAGAGATCGGTGAAGAAGGTGAAAGCTTCAGAGAAGCCATTGACGAGGAGTTGGAGATTGATTGATAGTCTTTTGTGTTTTGTTTTCTTGTATATGTGGTAGAGGTTATGGAGTTTCGGTTCTGCCTCAGTCTATCCACTTTGAAACTTTCTGAACCTTTTAAAAAATGGCATTAATAAAATAAAAATAAATACAATAAAAGGATTTTTTTTTTTTCTAGTAATAACCTTCAGCGTTATTGGTCTATACAAGATAACACATGTACCCAAAATAATCGCATTTTAAATCTTTTATTTTTGTCAAACAATCCTCTATATCTGCTTTTATACAAGACTTTAATACAAGAAATTTAGTCTCAGAAGTCTGGAGTCTGAGTCACAAATTTTTAGACTTCACAAACATGTGGCTTCAAATTTAGTAGTCACTTTCGGAGATCCTCCTCTTGCGCTTGAGCTCCCGGGAATCGATTTCCATAAAATGAGCATCATCTTGGTCGAACTCGCCTTGCACTTTTTGCTTTTTGCAATGATGAACCGCGTCTGGAGAACAGTCACGAATCTAAAGGGACAATCAAAACATATAAAAATTTCAAAAGACAAAACTCAGATTCTGTCCTGTGTCACTAAGTAACGAGTGATACGTAAAGGGACAATCAAAACGAACCTAAAAGGATAATCAAAACATATAAACATTGCGAAAGGCAAAACATATAAACATATAACAGAATGTCCTCAGTCACTAAGTAACGTCCTGAGTCACTAAGTAACCAACCTAAAGGCAAAACTCGATTCCAAAAGGGACACAGAATGTCCTGAGTCACTAAGTAACGAACCTAAAGGGACAACCAAAACATATAAACATTGCAAAAGGAAAAACTCGATTCCAAAAGGCAAAACATATAAACAGAACCTAGAATGATGTTAACATAAAACAAAACTAGATTTTGTCCTGTGTCAAGTAACGAGTTGAGGCGAGATCGGAGATTTACCTTCGCAGCTTTGGTGCCTTTGTCTTCCGAATCTGAGCCTGAACCGGAGCTCTCACGTTAAAAGTTAGAGCGTTTAAAGTCAATGAAACCCTTAATGAATTTTTATATATAATTAACAAGAAATTAAATTAATCATATTATTTATTTTTAAAATAAGATAATTCTTATATATTGTGTTGTTATTTTAAAATAATTATTTCTATTATAAAAGTTAAAATAAGATATAAAACAATTTATCTATATCTATATTATTATTTGCAAATTTATTATATAATTAAAACGAATTTAAATTAATAATATTAATACTTTTAAAACATGATAATTCTTATGAATTTATATTAATAATATTAATTGTTTTTAAATAAGATAATTCTTATGTATTGTGTTATTATCTTAAAATAACTGTTTCTATTATAAAAGTTAAGATACAAAACAGTTTATAATTAAATATTAATCAAACTAAGACATTTGAATAAAAATATTTTCTAAAATATTTCTAATATGTTAGTGTTTTCAAAATTTCAATACAATAATAAGCATATGTATTTTAATGATAAATTTTGTCATATATAAATAATTTAATTGATTTAAACTTTTTGAAAATTTTAATAATAAATTGTCGCGATGATTTTGAATTAATAAAACATAAACTAATAGATATTTGTAAGAAAATTATGTCCACATATGTGTGCAACACAGCTATTCTTTTTTTTATAAAACCCCTTGAATTTGATATATCTTCGAATTCCCACAAATCATCAATCCAATAAGCCCCACTAAATGTCATAGTATAGTATTGAATATGATACAATATTTCTTCTCCTTATCTAAGGCCCAACAGAGCCCATAGTATAAGTCGTATATAAATCATTCATTCATTAGGGTAATATGGCGGTTTGGAGAGATTTCGTTTTGACTTCGATCAATCAGCGATCATGGTACTGTCGAACAAGAAGCTGAAGCAGAAGATTCCAGAGGATTTGGTTAACTCTCTATTTGTCACGGTTGCCGAAACCAATCCAGACTCCGTCTCGAACATGCAATCTCTGAAAGAGAGAGAGAAACGAAGAAAGTTCGATACTTACACAAGTGAAGACAAACCTAATGAAGTAGTTGAAGAAGGAACTAAGGCTGATGAAGACAAGGTTAAAGCAGAAGAGATTCAAGCTGATACAAACAAGTAAAGTCTATTTAAGTTCTGATGTTGTCGTGTTTGTATGTTTCAGTTACGTAACTTGATTGTGTCTTCTTTAATGTTTTGAATCAGTAAAGAGGAAGATAGGGTTGTTCCTAATAAGTTATATATTGAGGGTATTCCTTATCAGACCACAGAAGAAGAGATTCTTAGCTACTTCAAAAGCTGTGGTGTCATCACAAAAGTTGACTGCAAGATGCGTCCTGAAGATGGTGCATGCATTGCTTATATCACCTTTGAAGTAAGTTTCAATGAAACGTTGCTGTGTGTTAGACTATATAGTGTGTGTTAGACTATAGTTGTATTGACATCTTTCTCTCTTACAGACTGAAGATGGCGCTAATCGTGGGTTGGCTTTCGACAGAGCTGCAATGTAAGTAATCTATAGACATGACCATTGTGTTATTAGAAGTCTCCTGAGTGACCGCTGAAACGAAACTAATATTAGATGATGTGGTTTCGGGTCTGGAGGATATTCAGAAAAGAAAAAAAGTCCTAACAAAATCATACCAGAAGGCCCTTAGAAAGAACTTGAGTGCTTTAGACTAAGAAGTGAGATAAGATAGGGTTGTCATTGTGTTGAGTAATTGTTTTAACTTTTTGCTGCTAGGGGTGATCAATATTTGACAATCCAGCAATACGTGGAAACCACCACTTCCATTCCCACAGGGAGAACATCTTTCCTTCCAGAAATGGTGGAGGAGGGGTATAACAGGGTATGCATTGGCAACTTAGCATGGGACGACACAACAGAGCGTGACATACGTAAACTCTTCTCTGGCTGCGTAATAAACTCGGTGCGGTTGGGAAAAAACAAAGAAACAGGGGAGTTTAAAGGGTGCGCGCATGTGGATTTCAAGGATAGTACCTGTGGCCATGGCAGGGGATAATCGTACACCTGGTGAAACAAACAATTCTGAAGAGACTTATGCTGCTGTTCCTAATGAAGTTAATAACGGAAACTACTTTGCAACTACGGTGCGTAGAGGTAAGATCAAAAGAAGGATCTGTTACGTGTGTAGAGAAAAGGGTCATCTCTCAACAGCTTGTCCCAAGAAGCTTCAAGACGCTGCTGCTGATCACACAAACGGTGAGATCAAAAGAAGGATCTGTTACTTTGCAACCACGGTGGGTAGCGGTAAGATCAAAAGAAGGATCTGTTACGTGTGTAGAGAAAAGGGTCATCTCTCAACAGCCTGTCCCAAGAAGCTTCAAGACACTGCTGCTGATCACACAAACGCAAAGGTGGATCACCAGACTGTTGACGCACGACCGATTCCGTAAAAAAAACTATAATCTTCTAAAGAAATCAGGACAAAAATAAATCTTTATTGTGTTTTTCGGTTTTTATTATAAAGTTTGGTCCAAGGCTTTTAATTTGCTACCTTTTTACAAAACAAGTGCCGACCACCAAAAAAAAGGGGTATGTATATAGCAATAATCAAACCGATGGACTCGCCCATGTTATTTATTAATCTTTAGTTAACCGAACATTTCTCTGTAGGGTAATTAAATTGAAACTGAGGGAATAGATGAAAAGAATTTATAGTAACAATGCGAGAGTGTTTAAATGAGCAACATGCAGCATTCTTCTAGAAAACTTTATTTTTCAGTCTATTGTTTATCCAGTAGTCCGCCACGGCTTGATTGCTAATCCATCTTATTCTTACTCTACAAGTCTAACTTTAAACATAGGTATAAAGTGGCCGCATCCAGTTCTAACAGCACCATTATCTCCACCTCTTAGATGGATTCTTAAGAGATGGATACCACATCCAGTTCTTGTACTGTTCGTGGGTCCCACTGATACGTGATGGCCCGTGATTGATTAGTTTTTAATTTTTAATTTTTTTTTTTAATTAGACAAAAAATAAAAATAAAAAATAATAATAATAAAAACCCAGATAGAGTTTTAGAGATAATGATGCTTTAACACAATACGCTTAAAAGCAGTATATAATTAGAAAAGCTTCTGCCAGATGAATAGATTATGGTATCTTCTCGAATCTCGACTATGGTATATATATCAAAAATTACAGCCAATTAAACCCATTTTCTTGCAGCTTTTCTCTTATAAAAATGAAAATGCGCATGTTCTTGTTGGAATCTAGGTATCTTTCTAACAAAGAATGGCACGTGCAAACGATTTTGATCTGATGTTATATCAATGTTTCCCATTTAAAAAACTCTTGGGAACTAAGATCAAATTATATGAGGACATATTTGATTACTTAGTAATATATATTGTGTGTAGATGTGCATATAGTATTACATATGGACGCAGAAAAAGCTGCAAAGAAGGATTGCTTTTTTTTTTGTCACGAAACAAAGAAGGATTGCTTTATTACCATGAATATGGGCTTTTGAGATGTACACTACAGATAGGAGAAATCCTCTTTAGTTGCATGAAAATGAGTTATTACTAGTATGGCCACATGCACATTTCTATAAAGACGAACTTCTTCCAAATAATATAAACACTTTAGAAAATAGAAATAATGACTAGATATAAGGTTAACTAGATGATGCTCAAATGGACGGTTCGTTTCTAGAAACTAGACTTTAATTTGCTTGGTGGTATAGTCTAGTCTAAGATGTTGAAGAGGATCAAAGAAAAATTAATGGGAAAACCTTGCTTATTAATGGAATTGATAATCCTTGGATTGCTCCATATGCTTCATCAAACTCTCGTGTCATGTTATTGGGAATTCCTATTTAATGACATATAAGTGCTGGATTAATTAATCATTTAAATCATGAACACGACAATCTGAAACCACGTAGTCGAAGTTTTTGTGCTAAGTAAGATATTTCTTTGAGTTGAAGAACGCTGCATAGTGCAGATTAAATAAAGCTACCCCTACGTAATATACAAAATCAATAGTAGTATACCTTTTTCTCCTTAACTTTTTTTAACATTGAAAAATATAAAAATATTATCTTTAGATATTTCTTGATTCTGAATTATATAGTTAGCTATGTTTGATGTTATGTGTCCTCATAGCATGGTCCATATAAAAGAGAAGGTCTGGTATCAAAATCAGGACCACAAATCTTTCTTTTAGAAAACGCGGAAGACTGGGACACCTTCCTACAACATGTTCCTCTTTCATAATCTTACGTACCCCGCATGTAAACATAAAAATCATCGAGATCTTTTCTCTTTCCAGTTGATCAATTATATCGGTAAGCTATTTTATTATGGTCTACATGGCTTACATACAAGTCTCGAGAAAGAAAAAGGAACATCCCTGTCGAATCAATCATGATTTGATAGGCTGGCTTATGCTTCATATATAGTTTTAGTTTTGTGTTCCAAATTACCCAAATCAGCAGTTTTGAGCTATATTTTCTTCTCCTGCATGCATCATTTCTATATAGTTCTTTACTACAGACATAGATTTGGTTCCATAACATATGGATTTACTTTAGTATTTTAGAAGGATTATAGAATAATACATTCAAAGAATATTATTGAACAACACATATTCTTCACATATTATTTGAGAATCATTTTAACATATGAATTATGGTGATGTGTCATCACTAATATGATTCTTAAATCTTTAGAAAATAGATTTAAATTACCAAAATATTTACAATACATGTTATCCATTATTTGGTCTATCTAAACATGCATTTTTCTCATAAAACTAACCATCGATTAAATTAACTATTAATCTACAAAAAAAAAACAAATTCCTCCTTTAAAATGTATATGACGATTATTGATATTTAATAATAAATAGTTGATAAAATATTTGTATTTTCAGTCATTTAAAATGTTATATAATTAAAATAAATTAAAAATCACATTAATTATATAATAAAAGTTTAGACTTTTATATGTTATATTTTGAAATTTTAAAAGAATATAAATTGGTAAAACTGCTAAAATCTCACATTAAAAATTTGTTACAATTTTGTTATAAAATATAAATGCATAAAACTATATGAGTAGAAAATTTTATTTAATAGATATCCAGGTTATATATATATACATATATATATCATTTAAACTAAATTATACACCATATAAAAATTCTTTATATTTTAATTTCAAAGTTTTAGAAATGTTTATTATACTTTTGAATTGATAAAATTAAATATTTATGCAGTTTTAGCTTGATCAAATCATTAAAATCTATTTTATATTTGTTATTGTTTTTTAAAAAAATTAATATTTATTAACAAATATTTTGTAGAATATCTCATCTCGCAAAAGGTGTGAATTATTACATAAAGATAAAAAAAGTGTCATTTAAACTTAAACTTGCATCATTTTCTCCTCTATATACTATTTGTGGTAACATCTTTCGTATTAACGCTAGGGGTGGGCACGGATCAAATATTACCATATTTTTTAGTATTTGTGATTTGTTTCGTACTTCACGAATATTTGATTTTACGATTTGCTTTGCTTCGGTAAAATACAAATATTCGATTTTCCGGATATCCAGAAAATTTATGGATATTTGCGAATATTCACGAATATTTACGGATATCTTTTTCACTTTGTTCAATCTAAAAAATATTATACAAATTCGTTTTAAAAAATATTTTTTACATAATATAAAAGAAAGTAAAAATTAATGAAACTTTTATTTATAAATTCTTAAAATTAATAAAATTTTCTTATATATTAATTTTTAAGAAGAATTGTAGTTTTTAATAAAGATCTTATAATTTTTCGAATATAATAATTTTATAAGTAATTTATAAATAAAATTATATAAGATTATACATTTAAAACTCTATTTAACTATAAATATATAACTATTTATATAAAAGTCAGAGCGGATCAGATACATGTCCCTAATTTTTTTAGTATTTGTGATTTGCTTCGTTTTTAACGGATATTGATTTTTAATATTTGCTTTGCTTCGAATATTTATGGATATTCGGTTTTTTCCGGATCGAATCGAAACGAATAGCGAATCGAATCAAATTTAACGGATAAAATGTCTAGCCCTAATCAACGCTAACACACCACATTTAGTGCTAGCGATCTAAGGATATTACAAATTTTCATTAGAAATCCTAACTTTTAAGGAATCCAACATCATTCTTAGACTGAATTGTCGGACTCTAAAAATCTCTACATGCAGAGGTTATTATATTTATACGACAAAAACCACAATGACAATAATGTTAAGGATAAAAACTACATAATATAATCCCATGAAAAACGAAATTTGGGTCCTACCTGAGGAAAACAAAGGTACACTCGACTCGATTGTGACAACTCCACCAAAGACCACCCCACTACCAATTCACCTTTATTTGTTTCTTTAGTATTTCAAAAATCTTTTTGATTTTTTAATTAATCTAATTATTCGCCTCCCTCGTTGTTTTTTAACCTTTTTAATATAAAAAATGAAGAGAGATACCTAGGGTTTCTCTCTTTGCATGGCCACTCTCGCTCTTAGCATCTCTTTCCGGGCACCACCGTAAACATTTGCAAACGAAAATTAAAGGCTTACATGCTTTAATAAAAAAAAAGGCTTACATGCTAAGAAAACTCTCTGTCCTTATCGTTTCTCTCATAAAATAAATAAATTTTGCACTATGTTATGTTAATCTAAAAGATATAGTTTCTGATAAAATATTATTATATAATATATACTCTCTTATAGTAATTGGGATTGCATTGGACAAGATAAGTGAATTATCTACCAGAGTATCAACTTAGATTTCACTTGTCTTTTGGTCATTGATTGAAAAGGAATATATACACAATACAATATATAATATAATTTTTTTCAACCAAATGTTGTAGTGAAGTGATGTGATCAAGCATATAGGGAAACATATATCGCTAGAAGGCATAATCTTAACTAATTACTGTAACTTTACAGAAGTCCCAACATAAACATATTTGACATGCTTATGTTCTTTTAACAATATATAATATGTAAAATATAAGTTTTAAACGTTTAATTATTTGGCTACATCATCATTTTAAGTCATAAGGAATCTATAAAAACAAGAATATAAAACAATATGAACAAATGATTATGTAGTTGATATATTAATTATAAAATTTTTAGTAGTTAATTTATGTTTCTACAACATGATAGTAATCACTAATGTATACAAATAAAATGATATATAAAATGGTGTGCTACTGATATTGTACATGCCTAAAGGTTCTATCACCTAATATGTTCAAAGTTTGGATTTTGATATAAATGCATATATAAATGAAAAAGTAGCATATTTTTTAATTGTAACACAAATCATTTTACATTATCTATTATGCAACAGTAGCATACTTTTGAAATTGAAAGAATAACTATTATACTAGTGTTATTATTATTAATGTTGTTTATGTGTCACCGTCTGAACTCAAATCTGTATAATAATATATGCTGTTGAAAGAAATTATTTTTGGGTCACTATTCGAATTTGAACCTACATGATGTATAGAAAATCATTTACATCATACAATATCATATTGTACCATGCACAATTATCACGGTCATACAGTAAAAGATTTAATCATATTGAAAATAAATAAATTATACATGAAGCTATTCATATTTGATTAAAGGTATAGATATACAAACAAGAAAAATGACGCAACAGATGACTAACTTGGGAAAAAAAGCAAAGTAAAACTTGCTCTAAACTTCTAATCTACACTTAATTCCAAAAAGGTTAGCAATAAATAAGAAGGTTTTGATGAAACAAAAGAAACAAAGAGCTTAAAGAGAATAATGTACGTTGAAAGGGGAAAAAAGAGAATAGATATAGGAAAAGGAGATTTATATAAATTAACTAAGGAAACTTATTCTCTTCTTTTTATCTCATTCAGCTCCTCCTTCTCTCTCTTCCTATCTCTCTTCCTCTCTCCCTGTAGATCAATTCTATCTTATGTGATGTGATTTTCCACCATATATGCAACCTAAAAAAGCATTTAAAGCTAATTTCAAAGATGGTTTTCTCTTCTCTTCCAGTTAATCAGTTCGATTCACACAACTGGCAGCAGGTAATGAATCTATGATACTATATATGCTCTTGAATCTTCATCCGTTTATATATTGCTCCAAGTTCGATCATAGATATATATACTTATATATATGCTTTGCCAAAATTGCTAGCTTGTTTGCTTCTTCTTTGTGGACGCCGTATATACTTATATATATATTCCTCAATTAATTGATAAAACCTATTTTTCTTAACTTTTCGAATATACCATAAACTATATAATGATGATTTATTTGGCCTTAACTTCTAAGACGCAAGTCTTTGTTGGTTCCAATTAATTCTCTTACAGGATGAATTTTTCTTTGTTTATTATCATTTACCTTTTTCTTTTTCAGCCACTGGATTATACAAAAATCAAATATAAAAGTTACTGTAACTTTAGTTTGAGTTAACAATCCATCTTTCTGCAGCTTTGTTGAAAAGATATTATAAACCTGCACATTTACTCTTTATATGTATTCTTTTGTCTCCGAACAACGTCTCAGTCTCAAGTCGTTTCTTTAAAAAGCGTTTTTACTTCATCACATTCCTAAAAACTTATTAGTATTATGCTAATATGCAGCAAGGTAACACACAACAGCAAGACCGTGTCACATCTTACCAGAACCCTAATTTCAGTTTACCACAGTTCTCATCACCGCAGGCTTCTCAGGCCGGCTCAAGCCAAGCCAGGGTAAATTCAATGGTGGAACGTGCTAGGATAGCAAAAATCCCATTGCCTGAAGCAGCTCTAAAGTGCCCTAGGTGTGACTCCACCAATACAAAGTTTTGTTACTTCAACAACTACAACCTTACTCAGCCTCGCCATTTCTGCAAGACATGTCGCCGTTATTGGACACGTGGTGGTGCACTGAGGAATGTTCCTGTCGGAGGAGGCTTTCGTAGGAACAAGAGAAGTAAGTCCAATGGTGGTGGGAGATCGAAATCAACGGTCGTTGTGTCAGCTGATAACAATAATACGAGTCCATCGCTTTCTTGTAACCCAAGTTACTCAAACCCTAGCAAGTTTCTTAGCTACGGTCAAGTCCCAGCGTTTACTTCCAACTTACCTATATTGCCTCCTTTCCAAAGCCATGGAAACTACAACTCTAGCAACATTGGATTGGATTTCACCGGTATTCAGATGAGTGGGATGAGTTCTAGTGGTGAGATGTTGGATCCATGGAGAATGTCTTCATTACAACAATCTCAGCAATTCCCTTTCTTGAGCAACACTTCAGGGTTGGGTCAATCTTCAAATGTGTTGTATCCATTACTAGAAGGCAATGAAGGTGTTAACCAAGCTAATCCTCAACAAGAGAGTAGTGATTATTCTAATCACCTAAGGTCTAAACCCTTGATGGATATGGGACAACCTAGAAATGTGAAGGCGGAAGAGAATGATCAGGATCTTGATAAGGATGGGATCGGAGTGAATAATTTATCTAGAAACTTTTTGGGGAATATTAACATAAACCCCTCAGGAAATGATGAATACACATCGTGGGGAGGTAATAGTAGCATTGATAGTTCTTGGACCAGTTTCACCTCCAACAACTCAACAGGCCATCTCTCATTCTAAGTACCCAGCTCCAGTCTTGATGATTCTTTTGTTGGTTGGGTTGTGCATGGATCGCTTGTCATGGGAGTTATATATTACTGGGGAGAGATCAAACCATGGAGCTACAATATATATGATCCAAGGCTAATTTTGGGAATCAACGGAAAGGTATGGTTATAAATTTATCTTTTTGATCTTTTAGACGATCTTTAAAGTGTGAGTATGTTATCTAGTAGGCTTCTGGTGGTATTTATGTTTTATCATTATTGGTTTTATTGGCTATATATAAATGTCTGGGTTATGTACGAATTATGGAATTGGTATTAATGGATTTTCTGGTTGTGTGTATTCATTGAATAATCTATGAAATTCGCATTGAAAAGAAAAATCTATGGAATTCTCAGTTGATGAGATCTACATAGAGTGAGTTGAATTTGATGATCAAAAACTAGGTTGCATGAAAACTGGGATGAAGGTCTGTTTCATGTTTCAGAAACGTTTTGAAATCAGAGTCTCTTGGAAATTTGTAAAAACGTATTAGAAACTCGTTTTGAAAATCTTATTTTAGAAACTTAATGGAAACCTGCGTATCCACTTTAGAAACTTCTGTTTTAGAAACTTGAAAAAAAAAATTAAATTTTTTTTTGTAACTTGTATCTTTATTTTGAATTAAACTATTTAATATTTAAATATTGGATATTGCTATTTCAAAATTTTAATATGATTTCGATGTTTAATTATTATTTGTTTCATTTTTGTATATACTTAACATAAAATTGTTATTTGTTGATTTATATTTTAAGATAGACCAAACATAAAAAATATTTGTACTCACATGTTAATCATTCATATATATATATATATATATATATATATATATATATATATATATATATATGTATATATGTATATATTAATAAATGTTTCTAAAATGTTTCCATTCCTAAAAATTTTAAAATCAAGTTTTCACGTTTCAAAACGTTTAGTTTCAGTATATCCGTTTCGATTCTAGATAAAAAAAATAAGTAATGTGGAATACAGATATGCTAATTGAGAGACGACTGTTCCATTAATACATATATGTGATGATATATATGATGTAGTTCCTGGTCCAACTTATATTCTGATTCTCTAATTCTTAAAAGAATATTGTTGTGTTTTACTTTTCATAGAAAAACATTTGAAAGAAGAAAAAAAACTTGCTTTGTTATCTTAGTCATGGAAAGGATCCAATGTAGTGCTTAGGACCAAAAATTTGAAACGCAATTTAATTGGTTTGCATTTGCATCTACTTATGAATTAAAACAAAAACTTACAAATTATTATCAGTTGTGTTTTAGGTATAGCGTTTATATGATTTACAACTTACAAGTTAACAACGAAATTTTCACAAGAACAATAAAAAAGGCAGGTTCACATGAAAACATGCTATTAGAATCCGAACCAGAACCTAGTCAAGAAAGTATGTATCCAATTTATTTAACTGAAAAACTTTTAAAAAACTAAACATGCTATTAACTATAACATGAAACTGTAATACATAACAAGATAAATAATATGGTACTAATCATATCCGATCATATGATCAGATAAACTTTTGTTTTCAGAACAAAAAAAAAGTTATTATTTTTTAATGTAAAAAAAAAAAATTCAAGCAAAAGTAAACTGATGACGAAAGTAGTTGCATGTACTCCAGTACTCACAGTAAAAAACTACAGTTAAACTGTTTAATCCCAAAGTTTTTAGAATGTGCATGTGACATAATAATAAGAAAATCATGTAACTGAAAACTCATGGTGATTTTAGGATCAGAGTTGGTAACTTTGATAAACTTTCCAGAAATAAATTAATATCGGCCATCTTAAGAAACTAAAGTAGATTCCATTGACAGAAGAAGGACCAAAAATGTGGAAGTCATATATAAACGTAAGCCAGGGTGAGTTGCATATAAAAGCCAAGTGCATTCTTAAGTATTATCAGATGCTAGAAGAAAAGACGAATACAGAAACAAGTGTAATGTGTGAGCTAAAAAACAATGCAAGATTCAGTTATAAGGAACTGTGGGATTTTTTGTCGCATGGGACAAAAACAAAACTAACATAAGACCAACACGCAGACCTATAAGTCAAAAGCAAGAACATATATGGGTACATACATCAATATACAGACTTATACAACTTATCTTGAGAGAGAGATTTTCTTTTACTGAAAGTAAAGTAAAAGATTAATACCATATTCAATTTTTTTCACTATTTTCCAGACTCTCTCAGTTTCATCCTGTCGAAACAGGCAAACAGCTATTCGGATTCGACATAAATAGCAATACACTAGTCGTTGAATTTGAGGCAACTTCAACTATTTTCTTCAATAACATTTTCATCAACTCTTTTGAATATATAATGTGATTTATTAATTAACAGCTTACAAGTGACAACAAAAACATTTTTATATATATTTTTAAGAACAACAATAACATAGATCTATTGAGGCCAAAAGATGAAAAGATTCACCATTAACAATGTAACATACAAAATTAATCCTTATTTGTTTAAATAAATGGAAAAATCAATCTATATTAAAACAAGTTCAAAATGAAGTTTTAAAATCACATAATTATATATGTAAATTTTGTTTCTTTTGATTAATTAAAGTAAGCTTAATTGAGAATGAGTGGTAGCATAATGAGTGGCAATCTCCAAGAGATTGTGGAATCTCAGCCTTTGGATCTGCTTTTGCCATAACCAATGCTCTCAAATAAAGTGTTTCTTTCCCAAAATCATATCACTCACTTTCCCATAATCCCATCCATTACCACTAGAGTTAAGGAAATAATGAAGCATACACTCATTCCAATATATGCAAAAGTGAGACAGAACATGGGCTTACATATTTAGGAAATATACCAGATAAATGAAGTACAAAATAGCAACATCATAAAAATAAGATAAATAAAAGGAAAAGATAAGCATATGTTCAAGTCTCGTTCTCTACACAAATGCAGCTTTAGAGCATGATGGGTTTTTCAGGAAAACTTTTTTTTTAAAAAAAATTTTGTCTGAAAAAAAAGTTTCAAAAACAAACCAATTGCGGACTGCCACGTATCGGTGGAACCCACGAACAGTGCAAGAAACCCTCCAAAATTGGTTTTTATTTCATTTTTTGGTGACCGATTCTTACCACTTTTGTGGGACCCATACCATTAGAAACTCACTAACCACCCGCAATAAACATAGTCGTAGGCTCTATGGACATCTTGGTAATTTAACATTATATTAGCACAAAAAAAAAAGATATTTGTTCTTCTCTTTCTTAAAACTAAGAAATTATACCTATTGTTCGTCTTTAAAAAGAAATCTGAATGTACGTTTTTATATTAGTGTGTATCCGAATAGTTCACCTTCATCCACGACATATGCCCTTCATCATATTTTCACTATGTATCCAGGTGTTGTATCTAAATACAAATAATAATTATAAAACGAATAGCATTTGGATTCAATATCTAAATGTATTTATATGTTAAATCTAGATGATGCATCAAATACAAAAATGAATATGGTCTATCTCTTTTTTTTTAAAACATTATAACAATGAATTATAGACAATATTATATTTCCAACTTTTACAGATATTGTAATTTATCGTGAAGCAAACAAAACAAAATATATTTGCATCCTATGTAATATAATAAAAAGAAAATATAATATTTAATATTTTACTGCGCCCAGAATGCTAAAATAAATATTTTTCATTTTATGTCAGTTGTTCTTTTTCGACATTTATATATCTAGTGGGTGTTTTGTCTGCACTTGCGGGCTTAATAATTTTACAAAAAATTGTAAATAGATATATAATCAATTCAAAACCATTAAAACAAATTATATTTATGTTTTGAAATATTTATTAATTAATTAAATATTAAAAAAATTTATACAATAATTTTTTTATTTTGATAAAATATCTTTTATTACATAAAATAAACTTGAAAACATTAATATACACGCATAAAACAATATACAGGAATTTATATTTACTTTTAAATATTATGATGTAATTTTTTTGGATAACATAATATATAATTTTTTTAGATAATGATGATTATAAATTGAATTTCGTTTTAAATTTATTGGTAATTATATATTAAAATAGAATCAGTTTAATATTACTAAACATAATATAATATAAAGAAATATATAATATTTTAATATTACAAAAGTAAATATTTTAACAATGATATAATCATTAGATTTGTTTAATTATTCTCAAGACACTGATAAATTATCAGCTAAATCACTCAAACTATTCATAAAGATTAATAATTAATAATTAAATATGACTAAACCTAAAATTATGGGGAGCATGGCATTTAATAATTAATTAAATATTAAAATTTATATTCAACAAATTTTTATATTTTAATAAAATACCTTTTACGTAAAAAAAACTTGAAGACACTTATATATTCACAAAACTACATACATAGATTTATATTTATTTTAAAATATTATAATTTAAAATTATTTTTGGATAACATAATATAGAATATTCTTAGATAATCATGATTATAAAATTAAAGAAATTCGTTTTAAATTTATGGGTAATTATATATTATGATATATATATAATCGGCTTACTATTACTAAACGAAATATAAAATAAACATATATATAATATTTTAATATTACTAAAGTAAATATTGTAACTATGATATTATCATTCAAATTTTTAATTACTCTCAAGATAATGATAAATTATCATTTAAATCACTAAAATTATTTATTATGATTAATAATTAATTATAAAATATGACTAAACATAAAATTAAAGGAAGCATCACAAATCAGCAAATTCACTTCTCAAATAATTTTAGTTAATTAATAAATTACTCTTTATTACATAAAATAAACTTGAGCACACTCATATATACATAAAACTACATATATAGATTTATATTTATTTTAAAATATTATAATTTAAAATAATTTTGGATAACATAATATAGAATATTTTAGATAATCATGGTTATGAAATTAATGAGATTCGTTTTAAATTTAAGATTAATTATATATTATGTGATATATATAGAATCGGTTTAATATTAATAAATCAAATATAATATAAACATATATATAATATTTTAATACTAAAGTAAATATTGTAACTATGATATTATCATTCGAATTTTTAATTATTATCAAGATAATTATAAATTATCAGCTAAATCAATAAAATTATTTATTAAGATTGATAATTACTTATAAAATATGACTAAACCTAAAATTTAAGGAAACATGAAAATCAGCAATTTCACTTCTCAAATAACAGTATAGATATTTGTGCATGATAAAATATCCTTGATTATCGAAACAAATGTTTTTTTTTCTAGTTACTAAAACGTGTTGGAGATATGTTTGTATGCAATATGAAAGATGGAAATAATCATTCAGTTATCATATGCTACATCATAATTATGTTCCAAATTTGATGTTTATTTTGTAGAGGTTACATCCTTCAGTTGCCATCATGCTACATCCTATGGCAATTGTTTCCAAAGCAAAGCGGTTCATGTAAATTCTTTACCACTTAAATCTGTGATCAGGATCAATAGTTGATTGTCTTTTTTCACAATCATGGCCACAAAGTCCACACCAGAGACTACAAAAATGAATTGAGAGGTGTAATAAACAATCACGACAAGAAAATAAGTCGATTCCCTTTGGAATTTCCTAAAAAAAATTGTTAGAAATTCCGGAAGCATTCTCTATGAAAGCCAAAAATTTGACTTCTTTGCTATAAGTAAATCCAAACTTCTTCTCCGTTAGAGAGAAGAACAAAACCCATCAATTTTTTTGAAATAGAAATAGAACATATTTTGGAGAGACCGATGAACACAAACAGACTAACCGTAATTACTCTTTGTATGAGTCAAACTTTTCTTTGGATCCTCTTTATTAAAAGATATTCAGGTTTTGAAGGTCATGAAGAGAAAAGAAAGCTTAAACAGAGAAAACATATATTTGGTGACGTAATCAACACCGCCAGTAAAAAATTGCAGACGAAAGATAGTTAAAATAATTGTCTTACTTGGCAGCCTTCTAATTGTCGCTTATCAGGAATTTTCTTCCACCACATATTTTGCCTCCTATGTAATCTAAACAACACAATTAAAAAAAAAAATTCTTATCTTTTACTGTAATTAGTATGCTAAAAACCTAACATTTTCATGTTGTAAACTAATTATTCTCTTATTTCCCCATTTTATACTTTTAAATGAAATCTTATAACACCATAATCTTCTTAATTATTCAAAAAATGTTTTCAAATCACTAGAATGTGTTGGATGAAATTAATCAGAATATCATTTTGACTAATTGTCAGATATCGATAAAGTTGAAAACCTCAAATACATTTCGAGAAAATGAAAATTTATCTATTGATCTCCGATTTTCATTCCACAGCCAACTTAGGATCACTGTTTAACTTTATTGTGACTTTTTTAATAAGTTGAGTTCCTTTCGATCTAAAATCTGGATTTAACAAAATAATTCATCGAACCCAAAACTTAAATTTTATTTATGATTTTATTATGAAATTTTTAGTAATTAAATATTAATATTTTAATTCTCATATTTATTTTATATTTTATAGATAAAGAAAACTATGGTTCTCTTCACTTCTCATCTAAAAAATTCTATGTTTCTAACTTTTCCATAGATATAATATTTGAAATTTTATCACCAGGAAAATATATATGTTGACTTGAATGTTAATCTTCCTTTGTCAACAATTTATATTCACATAACATTTTTTTTTTCTTAAAGCATGGTTATATATATATATATGAATAATATATATTTTAAACAAATATTAAAACCGGTCGAACCAATCAAATCAGTCAACCAATAGTTAGTTATACCAAGTTAATCTTCAGTCCAGTTTTCAAAATATTGCTTTATTAGATATCTTCTAATATTATGGTTATTTTGATAATTCTGTCATATCTAACTATTAAAACCTCCAACAAAAATATATTCTCTTAGTGATATTACTATTATCTAGAATTCATAGAAAAGTAAAATCTCTTAATAATAAAACTGGGATTATTATTAAATATTTTTCCTCTTTTTGTCAACTTTTATAAAGTCCAATAGAAAACGTTTACAAAACAGTTTTAAACCAAATACGACTATAATTAGGCTCGAAATCAAAGATAAAATGGATGGAACATGTTTGTCTTTGTGGCTTCATTACTTTAAAAGGAGGAAGAGAAGCGGTGCTGGAAAGCTACGAACAAAATCGTCGATCTCCAACTCGATTTGCTAGAAATTTCTTGCATGCTCTTCTCGATCAATCGCCACTAATCACAAGGTGTTCTTCTTTAATCGCTAGAGTTGAAATCAAGAAAAACTTCAGTCGAATCAAGGAGCAAGAATTTAACCGAACACTAGTTCAGCTCCAACTTTCGAGGTTCTCGCATCAATCTCAAAACATAATCCAAATCTCATATACTGATGACTATCATAGAATATTTCGCCTAAAACATGAGCAAAAATTGATATCAACTCAAACTCAAAAACCAAACATTTTTAGTCAAGAGAGAATTGATCTTCTAACCAAACAAGAAATTGATGATATCCGATTTCTTAGATTTTTAGGAAATATAAGAAATTGTTTCTTAAAGTACTTTAAGAAACAGTTTCTTATATTTTCCTAAGAAACTCGTCCTAAGAAATCCCGGATAATCATATTCTAAGAGACTCGATCAACATGAGAGCATTTTTATCCCTAAAATTTATTAAGGGTTTCTTAAATTTTTTTTAAAACTTTTTCCGATTAAATAATAATAATAAAAGTATACCAATCAAGGCCGCTACTTCGTTCTCATCTCACACCTTCTACAACTACACCTTCTACAACTGGTTTTGAAATTTTGTGGGACTTTCAACATTACTTTTCTTAATAAATTTTCTTTACAAATCGCGATACTCGATGCTCGAGAATAAGCGAACTTTATTAAAACTCAACCCCATAGGATTGAAGCACATCAAAATCGTTAAAAATATAATCCAAACGAACGAAAAATAGTTTAATCTATTGATCGAATATATAATTTTTATAACAAAAAAAATTAATCGTTTGTTTCCTCTAAAAGATTAAGATCGAAAGAGAAGAAAACAAGAGTCTTCTCTATTTTTTTTAATGATTTAATATATTTCCATTTAATTTTCTGGAAAATAAAATAGCACCGCCCTTTTAACCATTATATCATCATACCTTGGGCCTCATTGTCCTCCCGAATCTACTTCTCTCTTTCGCCGGTGGCTTGCGATGGCAACGAATCAAGCAAGCCTTCTTCTTCAGAAACAGCTCAAAGGTCTCTCCTTTTATCTTCGATTCGATTCGTCTTAGGGTTTCTACTATCTCGCGTTTCCTTTATCGATCTAGGGTTTTGCTCTCGCGTTTTGATTTTGAATTGGGGGTTTGATCTCGCGATCCGGTCTCGACGAATTGACCTGAATTTTCGATTTGGGTTTTAGCTAATTTTTTGAATTTGGGTTTGTTTTCAGATCTGTGCAAGAACCCGGTTGATGGTTTCTCAGCTGGGCTCGTTGATGAGAATAACGTTTTCCAGTGGAGCGTTTCGATTATGGGTCCTCCTGATACTTTGTAGTAAGTTTTTTTTTTTCTTTTAATTCTTGTTCTTTGTTTCTTGATCTAAGCATTGATTGGTTAGTTCCGTTGTAACATGAATCTTTGTGTTACAATTAATTAACTGATTCATTGTATTGTGGTGTTTGATTGGTTCTATTGGGACATGAATCTTTGTGTTGCAATTACTTAACTGATTCATTATATTGTAGTGTTTGATTGGTTCAACTGGGACATGAATCTTTGTTTTGTATTTGGCTTAGCTGATTTACTATCTTGCTGTATTTGTATTTGATTGGTTCCACTGTGACATGAATCTTTGTATTGCACTTGTATAGCTGATTCATTATATAACGGTGTTTGATTGGTTCCACCTGAATCTTTTTTTTTTTTTGGCATTGGCTTACCTGATATTTGATTGGTTCATTATCTCGTTTTCTTCGGCTGCTATTATACATGTGAGTTTAGATTTGATGAATTGTAAT
This sequence comes from Brassica nigra, assembly GCA_016432835.1. Classification (NCBI taxonomy): domain Eukaryota; kingdom Viridiplantae; phylum Streptophyta; class Magnoliopsida; order Brassicales; family Brassicaceae; genus Brassica; species Brassica nigra. The sequence goes on from CM028246.1 coordinate 2,716,537, forward strand.
GGTCAACTTTGTTCTCTGATTACAGTGAAGGGGGCTTCTTTAATGCAATTATGACGTTTCCAGAGGATTATCCTAATAGTCCACCAACTGTCAAGTTCACCTCGGAGGTGTGGCATCCTAATGGTGAGTGCTTATTCTGAAGGAAAAAAAAAAACGTTCTCTTTCATTCTCCAGCTTTTAACCTTTTGAACCGCAGTTTACTCTGATGGGAAAGTTTGCATATCGATTCTTCATCCTCCTGGTGACGATCCTAATGGTTACGAGCTTGCCTCTGAACGTTGGACCGCCGTCCACACGGTAAGCGAATCATTTCATTTTTATAAGATGATTATGACTGTGAGAGAACTAATGGGTTGTTGTTGTTGTGTATGATTGCAGGTAGAAAGCATTGTGCTGAGTATCATATCGATGCTCTCGGCTCCCAACGACGAGTCACCGGCGAATGTGGAAGCTGCGAAAGAATGGAGAGACAACAGAGCAGAGTTTAGGAAGAAAGTGAGTCGCTGTGTTCGAAGATCGCAAGAGATGCTATGATTCATCCCTCCTGCGTTTTTATGTATTGTAGAAATATCGATCCTAAGCTAAGAAGAGAGAGAGAGGGGGTTAGAAGAAGCAGCAGATGAATCTGTGTGCTCAAAAGCTTGTTTTCTTTTCTTTGGTTTTGGTGTTGTCTTTAAGGTTTGGAATATTGTGGTGGGATCAAATCTAAACCACCTTTTAGGATTATATTTCTACACTCGTTAATGGATTTCTTTTTATATTCCCTCTTCTAATTTTGTTTTGATCTGATGATATTAAACCCTCAAACTATTTCTACTCTCGGTTCCTGAAATGTGTTAAAATAAAAGTTGTTTTAAAAAGATCATGTTTTAAGTTTTATGTAATTTTAATAGTTCATAATGGTGAATTGTAAATAGAAAATGAAAATAATATCTTTTGAAATATTGTTGGTTTAGAATTATGAAAATTTAGTAAATATAAAAAATCCTTACAAATTATATCTGTTCAAAATTTTATTGATTTCAGCACAATATCCTTACAAAATAATTATCTTATGGTAGCCTTCTTAATCAATATAATTGTTCTACACCATCTTCTAAACTACTCTTTCTGTTTTGCAAACAAATTAAGAAAATCGTTAAATTTTCTATTTTACTCTTATTTAATGCAATTTATTATTTGATCTTATTAATTAATAAATTAATAATAAAAGTAAAAATTGAAAATTTTATTTAAAAATCGGCAGTTTATACGTCTACCTAGACGACAATTTAGTTTTATCTAAAATAATTTAAAAACTAATTTATATGTTTCATATCGATCTAAACTGTTCTAATCGATTTAAATCAATCTAATTAGTGTAAATTTATTAAATTAAGCAATAATTTCAATTTAAATTCACAAACTTGACTAATTTTTTATATTTAATTTTGATAATTTATCAATATTAATTCCATAACTAAATTTCAAAACTAAAATATCTTATATAAATATAAATATAAAATAAACCAATAATTCGTTAACAATTAAATCTATTTCAAATAATCTATCTAGTTATTAGTTCTATAAATCACCTATCTGCTGCCTAGTAATTTTTTGAACATTGCAAATGGCTGCAATATTCGACCGCGATTGATGAACATTTGTGATTTCGTTGGTATGATTTAATTTTAAATCACTAAAACTAACTATATGAAGGTACCGATATGCGATCAGCTGTGATATGCAAATGAACAAGGGTCATAATCACACACCACCGGTATGGCCGGCCATTGCAAGTTGCAACTAACCGAACCACGAGCATTAGACCAAAAAATCAAGAAAATTGACATGGTAGTATTGTACCAGCCGGTTATCAAAACTCTCTCTCTCTTTTTGACAGTTAACCACAATCCATCTCCTCCTCCGCCATGCGCTCGCCGCATGCCTTCCGTAACGGCGAATCTCCCACCTCGCGTGACGTCACTCACTTCCACTCCACCGTCGCAGCTCAGAAGCTCCGCCGCTTCAACTCCCTGATCCTCCTCCTCCGCCTCGCCTCTTTCTCCTTCTCACTCGCCTCCGCCGTCTTCATCCTCACCAATTCCCACGGCTCCGGTTCACCTCGCTGGTACGACTTCGACGCGTTCAGGTTCCATTTCTCCTTTTCTCCTGCTTCCTCAATTCCAAAGGATCAAAACGCGAATTTGGTAACTGAGATGAGAGAAATCGCGTTTTTTGGTTGACAGATTCGCGTTCGTGGCAAACGCGATGGTGGCGTTTTATTCGGTCTTCGAAATGGGAACTTGCGTTTGGGAGTTTTCCAGAGAGACGACGTTGTGGCCTGAAGCGTTTCAAGTATGGTTCGACTTTGGTCATGACCAGGTATGTGACTGATTAAAATCACTTCTTTATAAGGCAAACCTGTTTCAATCATTGCTTCTAATTAAGCTAATTATTTTATTGTTTAAGTTGATTACTTTTAATTGATCTCAATTAAATAATTAAAACAAAAGAGATAACAAGACATGAAGTTGAAAGTAAGCTAATGTTACAGACTTACAGTGTGTAATAACTTCAGATTGCTTCCAATTTTCTAAATGAGTTTCATTATTTTATTGTTAACTTGATTATTCTAGAGAAATACTCTAAAATAACATTATTTAAAACACACATTTTTGTTCTAAAAGTAGTACACAGTGGACGTCTTTCCAAAATAGCATTTTGAAAAACTATTTTATACTTATTTGTTGAAATTTAGTGTTGAGTATTTATGGAATAGGGTTAGTGTAAAGATTTAAAATTTGAAATAATATAATCATTTTACCTTTTAGTGCTATTTTTAGGATTGTTTTCCTTATAAACTATTTTTTCTTATAATTTTTTTTAATTATCTAAATAATTTGCCCTTAATCATAACTTTAATTAACACAATTAAACAATTAAAACAAAAGAGAACAAGACACGAAGTCGAAAGCGAACAGTTAAAGTGTGTATAATAACTTGAGATTTGCTTATTGTCAGGTGTTCTCTTACTTGTTGCTGTCGGCAGGATCAGCAGCAGCAGCACTAGCTAGAACCATGAGGGGAGGTGACACGTGTACGTCCAACAGAGCCTTCTGCTTGCAGTCAGATGTAGCCATAGGCTTAGGCTTTGCTGCTTTTCTATTTCTCGCCTTCTCTTCTTGCTTCTCTGGTTTTAGAGTTGCTTGTTTCCTCATAACAGGCTCTCGTTTTCACCTTTAGTGTTGAAAAAGTTGTTTGATTAGAAATCTAGAAACTATACATGATTTGCTGAACTGTGAAGAACTCTCCAGTTATAAACAAAACCAAATAATTTACCAATAACATAACCTTTTATTTAGTGAAAGAAGAAGACAAAGACCTTGGCTGCAGCTTCTGCTGAGACACCACCTTGTTTGAAAAGCATCCAAGGCGCTCTTTGATCCATGTAGGAGTTTCCTGCATTCCCAATCTCTAACACAGCCTCACACGCTGTTGATAATGATAGGCTTTCATAGTTTTTCCGAGCTTTCTCGACCTTTCAATAGAAAAGGGTGCAATATGAGACGAAGAAAGAGACAAAAGTTGCTTAGAGAGAGGAGATCTTTTACCAGCTTCCACTGTGTCTTTTAAAAGGATTCCTTCGGCTGCAATGGTAGAATCTACTACTAAAGTGGACTCACAGTTCTTCTTAAGAAGGCCAAGAGTGGTTTGGTTAAGGAGGTTTCCTGAAGAGAAAC